>VXBT01014189.1:3031-43581 GCA_013400235.1 Oriolus oriolus
GAGCTAAAGTTCTGTATGTTAAAATATTAATTGCCTGGACTGCTTTCTCTGAAATACGGAGGATTATCAAGCTTCATGCTGTTGGAGTTTCTTATTTCTGTTCCTACCATTCCTTTTTCTTGTTACTTCTCCAGTTTGACTCTGTCATGTCTCTGCTTGTACTCCAATTTGTATTCAAGAGGATGGAATTAGTTTCCACATATTTTGTTCTCTCAGAATAGATCAGTATATACCCTGCTTGGTGCTGTGCCTGAAATATGAGATGTAAACATAATGATGATCCATTTCACAGAAAAATTATTAAGTACAAGTTTTCATTTCTGATGTTGATGTCTTCTACTTTGTAGAACACCTGTAGGTGAACTGTGTGACACCTCACTTATGTAATCAGTCCATTTGGGATTTAACACCTTTCTGGTGAATGCTGTTAACAGAGACCTGAGTGGCATCTCTTAGATTTTTAAGATTTTATCAGCAGTGAATGGGTCGGTTGCAGTCCTGTGCGTCACGTTAGTCAAAACAATTCTGCAAGATCATGATGTATAAGGAACACTGAGAGAAAAAAAAACCCAACTCATGATCTGAAACTATGTAATATTCCCTTAGGGAAATCCAAGGAAAGGATTGTAAGCATGCTGTCATGATAGAATGTGTTTCAGCCTGGCTCTGTTTGTCAAAGATATAATAGCATAAAAATTAGAACAAGAAGCAGCATTAGTGATTTACACTAGCCTCATAAATGCTCTAGTGCTTAATAATTCCTGTAACAGTCAGATCAGTGTTAAATCTGAAGTGCCTGTTTAAGCTCTTGTGTTCTTAGAAAATTAAACCAAAGATAAAAATAGTAGCTGGATAACTGAAGTTCGTAATTGCAGTTACTGAAAAAAAATGCAATATTTATTCAGTAAATGATAGTGTGCTGCCTAAATATAAATAGTTTTATAAGTATATATTTTTTTAGCTCTGGAAAAAGTGTATCCTTGCACAGCTGTTCTAATTGCTGTAGATGACAGTGTGGCCTCGCAGTATCTCTGAAATATGCACTGCTGGTTGGTGAATAGGAACTGCTATTCCTAAGATGTGTTTACAAAGGTGATAGTGATCCAGAGAATGTCTTTCAGAGAGAAGATATGTGGAGTATTGCCTTACCATGTGAAGAGTTCACTGTTTTGTGTTTTCAGTTAGAAATCTGAATACAAATGTGTCATGTAGCTACCAAGTCAGGAAAAAGAGCTGAAATCCAATTTGTTTGTGCCATAGACTTGCCAATGCACACAGCCTGGGTTATACATACCTGTAGTACAAGGAGAGAAGAACTTCTTTCCCCTTGTTTACTTTCTAACTTGCAAAATATTAATGAAATTTGTTTATTATCATAGATTGTCACTGAAGGTTATCAGAGGGAGCTAGCACTTTCCTTAAAGGAAGAACCAGAATTTTTAGGAAACCTATTCTGAATAAAAACAGAGCTTAAAAGTGCAAGCAAGAAAGCAAACCATGTGTTCAGGAAAACTGCTTACTTTTATGGAACATACAGGTTAATAAATCAAAATATGCATTTCCAGTATTAGTTTACCAGTCTTATTTGCTTTGGTATACAACATTCTTTTTTTTTTTATGTGGTTAGCCGTAGCGTGTGCTTACTTTATTTATGAGCTAGTTCGTCTAAATTTGATAGGTAAATATAATGAAAATCTCAGAATCAGGAGAACAACCAATGAAGTTTAGTGATTTTTGCAGCAATGCTAAAGGAACTTATGGGTGGTTTGCTTGGTTGGTTTTATTTTTAGTTACTAAGACAGGCTGATTAACAAATGCTTACTCTAGGAAAGTAGCTCATGAAGTTTTAAAACGTGTTTGACCGGAGGCTAAACTGCAATTAAGTAGGCTTAGCAAATATAGAATTTTACTATGTCTGTTCCCTGTTTGAGGAATTTGAGCATTGATCCAGGATTTCTGGACACCCTGGGAATGGCTGGAGGTACATGAGTCTAGAGCCCCTATCTGCCACAGAAGCCCAGGAAAGCAGGGAAAAGTCAAGCTGTCTTGTGCTCTGTGAGCACGTTCTTGGGTGCCTTTATATTTTAAAATTCTACCCAAATTTGTATTGGATTTTGGAAATTATTGTCTGAATTAAACTTTAACTTACCCTTTCAGTAGTTGGGACAGTGCCACAACCAATGTGCTGTTTGTTTTCTATTTTTTATGTGTTAGCTGTTTCAGTAGGTGAAAAATGCTTGCATTGGCATGTAAGTGATTGTTGAATGATTATTTGTCTACATTTTCGTCACCTCTAGCATCTAGATATCACTTGTTCTTTGCTCTCTGTTTCTCTTTAAAGAGCAGAAATGACTGCACTTACAGGGAAAAAAAAAACTACATGAAAAGATGTTATTAAAAGAATTAAAAGAGTGGTTGAACATGCACAGGAGAATGTAGTCATTTCATCTCCATTTAATTAACATGAAGATGAAGAATTGTTTCTTGCTTTTCATTTTTACCATATGCTATTGTTTAGATAATTCCATTTTTCTGTTAATTAGAAACAGAAGATAAGGATGGAGATGTGATAATTTGAGTTGGTTTAACAAGCATTTGTGAGTGGCCTTCTTTTCCAGTATTTAATTTGCATGTGGTGAATTCATTTGTAATACTAAACATAATTTATGTTTAGTTTTCAAAGCAGTCTTGGGGGGCTATAGGAGGGAAGCTGCCACTTCTATTGGACTCTCTTGGATGTGTAGGGATGTCTTCTACAACATCAGGCTGACTTATTTGCAAAAGATGCACTATGAAGTGTGAGAAAACAGGGACCAAGCTTCCTGCATTCCAGGTCAAATTTTCCTTTCAGTCAGTGAATTTATCTTCTGGAAGTCTCCAGTATTCTGAATTAAGGATGTGTTGGTTGGCAAGATGATGATGTTCTCTGGTCTAGTTCTTCCATTTTTAGTCATATTACTACTGCTTCTTTTTGGCTTAGTTTTGTAGCTGTTAAAAACCCTGTGTCGTGTTAAATCTGGTTTACTTTCATGTTATGAAATCCTGACTGTGTGTATATTAATTCAGGATTTCTACAGTTTTCATTAGATATGTATCATTTAATTTAAGTACATATAAATTGCTAGGAAAATGCTTGCTTCCCTGCTACTAATCTAGTTTAGCTCATCTGCTCTGCTACCCGAGATTTCCTCTAAAATCTTTTAATTGCTAATGTATAGAGTTTTGGAAAAAAGTGTGAGAACCGTTTTATAACAATGAACTTAAGAACTATACTAAATAGATAAGTAAGTCTTTCAGTTCCTGTGAATCGTCCATTTCTACCTGGAACAATAGTTCAGCTACCACAAAAAGGATGAAAAGTGATCCTTTTCAATCAAGCATAGGTGCTGCTCAGTTCTGTGTGTGTGAAGAGTGATTCAAGTCTCCTGGGAGCAGGAGAGTGATGCTTTAGCTCCAAAATGGAGCAGGGCTCCTTCCTAAGAAGGGGGAACGACCTGTCTGCTTTGTTTCTCTACCTAAACCCTGTGGAAGAGAGTAGCCAAATACTTGTCTGTGCGTGCCCTTGGGAGGCTCCACACGGCCTCGTGCTCTGTGGAACGACTGCTTCGGTTCTGTGCTGCAGTAGCTTGGACTCCTTGAGCACAACATGTTTCTCTGAATACTGCATTTCCTCCTGGCCAGTTGCAATGCCTGAGGCCTTTATCGCAGTTTCTGTAATTTTCTCCCCTGGTGTATGACTTACGAAGAAAGAGCGCATTTTGGCGGTAAACCACCTGAACTCTCCAAGGTTTAGAGCAAGGATTAATTTGCCATTATTAATTATCTTTTTACGATTCCTTCAGAACTATGTGTATAAAATGAAGTGATATTCCATTTCTATAGCTTTCTTTCATAGAAAATTTATTTATGACTGAATGAAAAAATATGTACTATTGTGTTGATAATATCTGTTGATCGTGCTTCAATGAATAAGTCTTTCAGAGAATTATTGTCAGTGGTACAGTTGAAACAACCCATAAATATAGTGAATAATCATAGTTTTGATCCTTTTTTGTAAGATGATGTCTCTGCTTTATATAAAATGATATTTCAAAGCATTCTTTTTCCAATATGAATGTTAGAAATATTTCCATTCTGTTTAAAGATAAAAACACAAATGGAAACTTAGATGAAGAACTGTTATTTTCTGCAGGCCACTTTATATAGATATATTGTTCAGTTTAAAGAAAAGCCACCAAAATTTACTTTGCCACATCTGTAAAACAATTTTTAGTCAAACTTTGAACAAGTATTTCCACTGACTTTATTAGATTATAAAGATACTGTGCAATTAAAACATTGCCAGTTTTATACACATTACTATTTTTTATTTGTTCTGTTGGTCATAAGTGGTACTAATGGAAGAACCACTTGCAAGATTACAAAAGCCCTCCTTCTCCCAGTTCTGTTGTGGGTAAGTGAGGATCTGTCTGCCAACTCTTTCCAAAAAAACCTGAGTTCAGAGAGCTGCCCTTGGGACTCTCAGCTGTTGCTAAACAAATAAAGGAATTGATTGTGTCTAAAACAGTGGTGCTGCTCCCCTTTCATCACACTAATGCCAGCACTGCATGCGTGCTGCTGGGAGACTTGGTCTGCCATGATGCTTTTTTCATCAGTGGCTATTAAAACTGCATTTCAGACCATAGTATTGATCAAGACAAATGTGCCACTGCTTTCAAACGCTTCAGGAAATCATTTGTCATCATTTTCATACTACCTTGTTTCTTCAAAATGAGATGTTTTCAACCCTAGAATAACTAATACGATGCACTCCAGCTGCTGTCATCCAGGAGAGGCAGGTGAACAGTGCTACATTTCACTCAGCTTGCCATATAGGAATAGATTATAGAGTATTATATACCATGTTTCAGCTTTTAGGAACAGATTTTCAAGAGATTCCCTCCATCCTTTTTTTTTTTTTTTGCTGTCACATTGGTAAATGTGGTTTTATCCTAGAGAAGTATGTTTACAATTAAAGTCGGATCAGTTCTGAATCAGTACTTCTTGTTTTCTGGGATCTTAGTTGAGTAACGTGATTCTTTTTTTCTTTAGTGAGCTTGTATGAATCTGATCTGAAAGTATTAAAGAAAAAAAGACAAGAAACACAAATATCCAAGCCCATTAATATTGTATACTTTAAACTCATTATAATAAATTAGAGTGATTATTGAATTTGAAGTATACTGTAATGGAAGTGGCTGTGAACTATGGTGAAGAGTTGCTTTTGAATAAAAATTGAACTTTCTTCTAATCTTTTATCTATTTCCTATAGCTATTGAATTTTGACATGGCTGATAACAAAAGAGTTTTAGAGGAAAAGAAATGCAGTTTTTTTCCTTGTGGACGTTGTGCATTTGTTGTAGTGGTTGATACTGCTTCCCCTTGTGTGCTTTATTTGAAATTCACCCCAGGCTATATTAAAAGCAAACTAGGCATCACAGATTGAGCTTTGCCATGGCTGCATAAGGCTTGTAATTAGAGCAACAGATGTGTGGGTTTGGATGGCCAGAGTGTGGTATAAGGAAGGTCTGAATACGTTTTTGTTTACTCTAAATCTCCATGTGTCATTCTATCTCCATAAGACCGTGCTGTCTTTCAGATATCCCTGATTTATGCTCGAGGTAGTCCCATTACCAGAGGAGTTGGTGGTCACAGTGTGTAGGAAATACATATTTGAATTGTGGCTTTTTCATGTTACTGTGTTAAATAAACATGCAGTAGACTGCACAAAGTATTACATTAACTTAATGATTGTTGCATTAATGATAGAACTGGAAGTTCTGGTGCTTCTTTGAGGTTTTTTTCCTTTTTAGGAATAACATGGTACTTTATTCAGCTGCTGTTAGGACAGATTTTGTTTGCCATGAGGATTTTCCAGTACTAATTATCTCTACCACTTACTACTCTTCTTTTAAAATATTAAATTATAAGGCATCTATTCATACTAATGGAAAAGAAAGTTCTTGTTCAACTGTGGTCATTCTGAGGCTAATATTAATAGTTAATGTTCCCAGAGGCCAGTTTAGTATAGGATATTAGATTACGCTGTTCCTTAGCTTAGAATGACCAATTGAAGTTTCTTCATATAAAATAAATAAAGGGAAATTACCTTTTTCTTTCCGTGTTTTTATTTTCTTTTGAAAAGGCAGTTACAATGTTTCATCTTCATTTTTGCCTAATTGACATTTACTTTAGGTTCCATTTTATGTCTAAAGAGAACACAGGCTGTGTTTCAGCTGGATGGCATCAGTGGTAATCCAGTATGATCAGTCAAACATAGTTCTTTATATTAATGTCTTGAAGTGTCTGTTAAAAGCTTCAGTAAGGTTGATATTTTCATTTTATTGCAAAGTTTCCATAGTGGTCCCTATTCAGTATGTACTTAAATATCGTCTTTTATATGTTCTCCATAAACTGGGGAAAATATCCAATTACTTCAGACATCTGAGCTATTAGTATTTCAGTTTTTCTAGGATGGTGCTTTAAAATGTCATGTAGAGTTAAACTAAAGATAGTAATAGTTAAATTGGTTGGCATGTTAATGCAGAATTATTTTGTAGACCTAGGTATTTAAAAAAATGTAGTATCAATATTGTCAGTAAGCTATATTAATACAGATATATGTGGTGATAGAATTCACTGATAACTGCTATCACAAGGGAAGCTGAAAACCCATTGCTTTTTGCAATAGCTAGAAATTTATAATGGGTTCTATTTTTGCTTTCTATTTCATACATCTCATCTATCAGTTAGCAATTAGAGGTTGGCTGTTTACCATTAGAAGGTAGATTCTTCATTCTGGTCAGCTGACTCGTGTATTTTTAAGGAACGTTGAGGGTTTCATGTGTTTATGTATAACTTATATGTGACCTGAGGTCTCAGTCTCACAAGGAAGAACATGAAAAATCCTTGCTGAGGAGCATATGTTGAATGCAAATATAAAGGGATAGAATGCGCCATTTTAAGGATAATGTTTCGTAAGAAAATGACCCTAAACCCACTTTTTAAAGTTCCTTTACGTTCTGATAATCCAGGGCTTCTCATTCTGAGATTTCACACCTTTCCTTTGCATTGTTCCTGCCCTTCCAGATTTTACTGCTCAACTGGGTAAGATGTGAGTGAGGGGGAAAAATACGCAAAAGGAAATTTTTTTAAGAAGGAAATATTTTTGTTCTTTTTACTGCATAAGTAAAGTATGGTTGTATTACTTGCTAGCTGATGTTTCTGCTCTTACAAGCTTAAGTAAAAAGCAATGAATCTGTTCCCTGACATCTCAGATATTGGTCTGGTCTTTCTGCCATGCTAAATTCCTGTCTGGGTTCCAGAAATCATCAGAGAATCCAAAAGAACAACACAAAGTTCAGAATATTGCAAGATACTGTAACGAAATGTTGTATATTATGCATATAGTTACAGGATCTCTTCTTTTAGAATTGTATCTATTTTATTCTTAGGGGGCAGCAGTTTTATGTAAAATCAAAATTAAGTTATTAGAAAGCTTAGTATTTTATAGACAGGAGAAACATTGAGTATCAAAAGCTAATTATAAAAAGGCTTAATCAGAATAAATTCTTAGGTTGTAAACAATTAGTAAGAAATTTCAGAGGAGGACATTTAGATTTTTTTCTTGTTACAGAAGTTGCATAGTATGAAAAATATTTATTTCTTGCCATTGTGGAGTTGAATTAGTCTATCTTTTTCTCATGAGATATCCCTGATACAGAATGGTCACGCCTAAAAAATGAGTAAGCTCTGCTAGGAATAAAGGAAATAAGACTGAAAGAAATGGAAGCAAATTTTCTTAGACTCTCATTCTGTTTAACAAACAGTAGCATTTTAAGTGTAACGTTATTGTACTCTATTTGTTTTTATTTACTACAGTATCACTTTCTTGTTGATAAGTACTAGGAATTTACAAGTATTATTCAGTAAAATAATTTGAATAACATATTTTTAGAATAATAAATCTGCTCACTGCATGAGAGCAATGGGCTCTCTCTAATTAACAAGCAAGAAGTAAAAAATGAAAGTACCGGATATTGAAACTAAGATAAAAATAACATGCAGTTAGTGTTTGTGGAAGCTGTTCTGCTGACCATAAAGTCTGGATAGTGTAAATAACATTTTCTCTACTCTCATAGTCCTGTTAGAGTGGAGAATAGTGGGTGAAATGTAATTACTTTCTAAGAAAGATGGGCTGCAGGGTTCCATTTGTGCAGTGGGCAAAGGAGGCATTAGCAGATGATGAACAACAAATTAGATGATAGGATAAGACAAAAAGCGAAGAGTAAGGGAGGGGGCGAAGCAGGAGAGTGCAGTCAGCTACAGCAGTTGCTTCAGGAGTGAGGATTAGGGTGGCTCTTTGAGCACAAATCATTGACCACAGGGTGTGCCAGTGTTTGCTTAGGGAAGCTAAAACATGTTTTCATGCACTGATTTCTTTTCTTCAGGGTGTAGAACATTTCCTGGTTTCTTTCTTACAGTAGGAAATTCTAATCAGTGTTTTTGAAAAGGAAAAAGATGTAGTGTATATCTAAGATATAATGCACTAAGATGTAATGTATTGGTTCAATATTTTATTGGCTTCCTGATACTAATTCTTGACATTCCAAAGAAGAATGTACCACAATTATCTCAGACAGGAAACATCTTTCATTTAATAAAAAGTCTTAGGCTGTATATGGTAACAAATAATAAATTCCCAAATTGTTTTCCTGAAGAAAAGAAACTTATTTCCCTTTTCTGAGTTTTATACACATACATACACACACACATATAAATATGTATGCTCACTAGGTTACACCTAGTTTTGTAGATGTGACAAAATGTTTATACAGTATTTTTTCAGATAGCACTAATGATGATATACCTTACTCTGTTTTTTACCACTGCCTCAGGAGGTTTTTCAGAAGTGCCTCCAAGCTTTACAGTGCTGTAGTTTTATCACTGATATATCATATTCAGTATTGTGCTATGGCTGTGTACATAGTGAAAAACAGGTGAAGGAAGGATGTGTGATGGGTTTTGGTGTGTATTCAGGAAATTACTTGGTTTTAAAGTTTCTGGAACTGAAAAACATTATGGCATATAGTTCTAAGTATCAAATAATAAAGAAAAAGCTGTTTTCCAGCTCTTTTTGGAAAATCAGAATATTTTTCTCATAAAGCTAAGAGAAACTTAGAAGTTCTGTCTGTTCAGCTCAGTTGAAAGGTAAATTCAGTTCCAATAGGTACTGCTCACAAAAAATACTGGGATCAAATTTAAACTGTCTGAAAGGAATCACTCTTGCTGAGGATGAGTAAAATAAAACACACAGAAAGCTATAAGTGCATGTTTTGTTCTTTTTGTCATTGCTCTGTTGTTCTCAGCCTCTTTCCTCCTCATTCAGCAGAACTGTAGTGCATGGATACGCTTTTATGAAACATTTTTATGTCTCTGGGAGTTTTGACTCAAATAAGGAGTTCCTCTTTGTCAAAGGCTGTTTCAAAATCCCTTATGCAAGGCAGTGAACGGCAAGGGAGGCCATATTGGCATGTTAACTGGTTTGGGAGATAGATGGAGATCATCAGGGCACATGGAGCTGTGAGAATTGGTGAGTCAATGTTACAGTATTTGAATGTTCACAGATTTCAGCTGAGTCATTCAAGCCTGACATAAAAAGCTCCCGGCAGTGCTGGATGTCAGATACTTCATCAAGTGTCCTGGCTTCTGGGAAATAAAAATAGATGAGTGAAATAAGGGCCAAGCCCCAATTTAAAAAACCCAAACTATATATAGGAGTTAGGATGCTATAAGTAAATATACTTGATTGGAAAGGCTTCTGCTTTGGAATAATTTCTATTTTGGAGATCAGTAAGCCTACATGTGCTCAAAAGGAAGGGTTTAAACTTTACTGCTCAGAATATTGCATCTTGGTATTTAGTTGGTTAAAAAAGCCTCCAGGCCTATCCACTAACACATTAATTGGCTGTCCTTCCTGCTTGGTATCTTAGACCTCTCTGACTTCTGATCTGCTTCTGGGAAGCCACCCTTCCTGTCCATTATTACTTGTGCAGACCGTGCTCTCTTGTATGAGATAATCTGGACTAGTTTCTTACTCTCCTTGCAGGGTCATTCATGGATTCATGAAATCCCACTCTCTCCTCATGAAAATTCTGAGTATCCTAAACAGAGAGTAAAATTGAGATGACAGGGTCATCTGCTATTGTCTTTTTTTGGCAAAACTCGAGTATGAAATATTAGTATTGTGGTCACAAATATATTTATCTATCCTGATTACTTATTAATACATTTTAATTTCAAAGGGGTTATTAACCTTCTGTATACGTTATTAATCTTCTATAACACAACTGGACTTCAGTTGTAAATTGAAACCAGTTGTTTTGAAGTTTGTAAGTCAAAAAGCATCTCTCTAACCACAGGAGAACGTTATAACCTTCAGAGAGAGTCAGGCAGACAGAACTCTTAGAAGCTTGTAAAAGTTATGGAAGATTTTTCTATGTCAAACATAAAGACATACTTTCTCCTTAACCAGGCAGTTTCTGCTTCTTTTAACTATCAAGGAGCTATTAAATTGAAGTGTTTCAGTTCCCTTTTGGGGAGTATTTTACAGTAACTTACACAGAGCTTGGTAATCCTTTAGATTTGACGGTGAGCCAATATTTTTCTCTGATGGTTTTAACCTGTTCTTTAGAACTGCGCAGTTCCCCTCTACTGATGGTTCAAGCCCTTTGCAGGAGATGTCCTCTGAACCTAGAGCTGGGCTCTGAAATGCCACTGATGTGCTGCTGACACCAGCCTGGGTTAGGGGAAAGGACAAATTGGTGCTCCCTAAAGAAGCCTGCAGTTGAGGAAGGCAAAATTAGTGTGTGAGCAATCCCAAATAAATGCCTCTAGCTGCATATAATGGAAATCTGAGGAGACTCAGGAGCAGCTATTTCATTGTGACTTTGTGGGAGTCTGTCTGTACCCAGCTGGCAACACTTGTAGCATTTTCTGTACAGAAATAAGCAGTTTGCATCAATTGCATTTGAAATTTTGCTGTTTGCCCAAATATGGGATTGGTTGAAAAAGTCACCTTTTCATATATGGTAAAATGAACAAATGCACTAATCCAGGAAATTAATAATTCTTTGGGTCTTCCCCTCTTTGACCACTACCTGTTTGTTGTGTACTATATGCCTGATAGTATAATAATAGATTTCAGGGCATCTGACAATTCTAACATTTACTTTAAGTCAGTAAAAAGTTGGATTACTTTGCTTAATCAATCCATCCCTTTGAAACAAGCACTGATCTGCACACCTGTTGAGCTGGTTTTGGTTTATTAAATAACTGCATTAATAAAATAGAATTTCTTAATTTTCCTAGACAGATTTCTCACAATCTAGTAGATAATGAGCTTTTATTTTCCAATGCTCAGTTTAATTCCATTACTTGTATTTAATTGTAATCCATATATCTTTTGGTTCTCTTTTCTTTCTACATGATTGCCTGGCATTATTTGTATTTTACTGAATGTTTGTATTTAGGCTTAATTTTTCAAAATGTAATAATTCCTTTTTTACAGGCTAAATCTAACCTTTTTTCCCACAGATGTAACTCCTCCCTCTTCCCCTTCCCCGCTTCTCTCGGTTTTCCCCTCCCCCTCTTTCCCCTCCTTTTCTCCTTCTCTCCTCTCCTTCTTTCTTTTTATTTATTTTCCCTTACTGTTGCTTGCAGCTGCTCCTAATTTGATATTATCTGGAAGTTTAATTAAATTCCTGTTTGACTCTTCCCTCAGATCATTAACAAAGCTGTTAAATGAAAACAGGCAACTCCAGCTTTTTGCCCTATGTTATCACCTTCTAAGAAATTTCTTACCCATAATTCTTTAAGCAGAAAGATTTTAAATGTTTAGCAGATGACTAGCTGAACTTTGGTTATTTTATAACCTTTGCCCACAACAGATGCTAAAATGAATGTAACATTAAATGGCAAAGAGGATCCTGTCTTCCTACAGTGTAATGGCAGAATAGTTTTTTGTGTGGAAATATTTCAGAATAACAGCCAGGTGCAGTAAATCCATAGCTTTGCAATAGTTTTCTAATAGTTCATTCTTTTCCTGTCTTTAGATTAAGCACAGGAAAGTGTTTCCTGAACCTCCAACAAACTTTGAATCCCCATAGGACACGGAACGCTCCAGATCCATAGGGAGTCAACACGATACTTGAGTGAACATGCTTCAGCAGAGAGCACCCAGAGGCAGAGGGGCTGTTTCTAAATGTGAAAGTCTGGATTTTCCAGGGGGAGGACATTCTTGTAACAGATGACTTTGTGGGATAGCATAAGGTTTTATTAGAAGAGAAAGAATAGAGTTCAGTCGGTGAGGGACTTGGAGCCCCTGGCCTTACTAACATCTGCTCCTTGACTCATCCCAGCTGTGAAATTTTACCATGGTGATCATGCATGTAACATGTGAGTTCATCCAGTTCCCAAAAGCTGTGGAAGTCCTGTCCCATCTCGTGCTATCCATATGAGATGTAATCATGATCCTTAATCAGCACTGTCATCTTTTTTTTCTTCAACATCTCATACTTTGGGTACCTCACCATAATTCCATCAAAATTCCATCACTTTCTTCTTTTTCTTGTGATGAAAAAAGTGCAAAATACTTTCTTCCACATCTAAGTTTTATTTTTGAGTGGGAAAAGTATTGTGGATTTTAATTAATAGCAACAAAAGCCAGGACAGAGGTTCAATTTATTTTTTATCTGGTTAATTTACAGGAAATGAATAGGTAATTTTATTCCTTTAAATTTCTATATATAATCCTCTACAATGTATTAGTCACGTGAAATTTCTTTCATATTTCTGTAAGCTAACTGCAAATCTTAGCTGTCAAGGACAATTAGTAAATGATCACTCATCTTCATTTTCATTCATCTTAAGATTATTTTATTATAGTTACAAAACAGACTATTTTTAAAATATTGAAATATTTAAAGATGCCACTAAGCATTTGTTGGTAATCCTTGATTAAAGGTAGAGAGATATTGTCAGGTACAAATTAGATTCTTTTTTTCCTCTGATTGGAAAAATATGAATTAGTGGACTATTCTGTATATTTTTGTCAGTGGTTTCCCTTGCTAAGAATGCATAGCTGGCACGTGCTACCTGTGCCATCCATGTAAATTTTTTCCTCCCTAAATAAGAAGCATCCCCAGAGAAATAAGTGCTTAAAATGTGGCTGACTCTTCTCTCTTTGCTATTGGCTTTCTTTGTGACTGTCTCTTAAAAATTCTGGAGGTTTGTTTTTTTCACTTTGTAGCCACTCAGCTTAGGACTGCAACACAATCCTCTCGTCTAGCACTGCTTGATTCTGCTACTTCTCTGCTCTGTCTTTTCCTCCTGATTTCTAATCAGACAGTTTATTTGGTTTCTCTCTTATTCCTTGTGTATTATTTTCACGAATATGTAGTGTCTTTTACCTTTATTATGCTGGATGCTTCATTTCTTTGTGGCCTGATTATTACCTTTACCTTTTTTTTACCTTCATTAATAAAGTATTTCAGGGTCTAGTTCCTATAAAATACTTAATCTGCTGAAAAGTCATGAATGTTAGTCCATGCTTATCTGTTACTTTTAAAATCTTAATCCATACCTGTCTCCTGTAGGAGCAAAAGTAAATTTAAGTGATTGAAATGCATGTAGAGATAACTTGAACTACAGCTACTGAATACCACATTATTGGTGCTGACTGTTGAAAAAGCAGTAGAGTTGCTACCTGCCTCAGATGAACTTTGATATTCACCTGTGGCAAGTACTTAAATCTAGCCTGAGAAGACAGAAAGACTTTGAAATACTTCAGTTTTCACTAGGAGGATTTGAAAAACCCTGCAAGTACTGTATTATGGTGTCATTTTATTTAATCCTAGTGAAAAAGGTGGGAAAAAAGTGACTCATATTATAATTATACTTTTGAGTTTCTTGGTTTCTTGGGCACTTGCAGTGTTTTTCAATTTCTTACGCTCTGCTTTGCATTATTAGTCATTTGAACTTAATATACATTATGGTATTAACACTAGGAAATGGCTTTGTTTAATAAAATGAAAAGTTTATTTTCTAAAAACCTTAATCATCAGAAATTCAGCTATAGAAGCAACTCTGCTTTAGACATTTTCTTTAAATCCAGCATGCAGGCTTTTCTGTCACTGATATATATTGGATAAGGGAATATGATCTTTGACCATATCTGGTCTGCCTCTTCAGATGTTTCCAGTTTTGTAAACAAGTTAAACCAGTATTTAATGCTTCTGTACAGAGAAATCAATTACATTTTGACATTGTACTGTAGAATAGAATAAGGAAGAGATTAATTCAAAACTAAATTCAGAATTAAGGACTAAACTGAGGGATCCTCCTGGTCTAAAAAGGCAAGGACACTCAATTGTAACAAGTCTGATGACACCACACAGGTTGAATAAAGCCATGATATTATTAAAAAATACACTTGTTAGCACAGTTGTGTGCTCTAGTGTTGTATTTCATTTTAGTTGCCTCTGTGAATGATACAGTTAAAATTTTATCTCTTCTTACTGTGAATAATACAGTCTACTTGTATGATTGGTTATGGAAATGGAAGACATTGTGATTGTGATTTAAGTCCACTGTAATTTTGTCAAGCACAAAATGTAAATTTGTGTTCTGGTACATCTTGGATAATTATTTTTTGGACCCTTAATTTCCCCTGTAATTCAGTTACTATCAAAGAGATTTTTCAGGACTATTAAAAATCTTACATGTTTCTTAAATTTACACGTTTGTCCTTATATCCTGTGATGTTTCTGTCAAAACCGAAGAGCTTAGGAATGGTTGCAAGGAACCCAGCAGAGGTATTGTTCCTCTGTCTGTCCTGTCATTAAGGATTTCCAGAAGGTGTTTTTTGTTTTCCAGTTGCTCTAATATTATAGGATCCCCATGAAGTTGCTCATCTTCCACTCCAGTGACTGTCCAGACCCTTAAAACGGGCACACAGAAGAAATTGGATTGCAAACCTTCATTTCAAGATACAGCACAAGGAGAAAAAAAAAGAATTAGGCATTTTGTTCAGATATTACATGTAATCAGCAGTGCACAGGAAAAATGGGTTATAAAAATCTACAGGGATATCAATGCATAGAAGACTGTTATAGACTAAAATGACTATGATGCCATTTTCATCAAAATAACTGCTCAGAAGAATACAGGCAATAACTATTAAGTTCTAAAACAGTTGAGAAACAATGCAGATAAAAACCATTTAGATGCTGCTGATAGGAATGTTTCTGTTCCAGGAGCAGGCATTGTGAAGACAACCTCAGAAATAGGAAAAAGGGGGGAGGAATAGATGATGCAGCAATTTATTGCTTCATTTCCATCTTCATAGTCTACTGCTTTGATTCTTCTCAGAAAATGCTCATTGTCTACTATCTCCTTCTTTATCTCTTTTAAAATTGCTGGTACAGAAAACTTGCCCTGCTAGGAAAATGGAGGGCACACAGTAGCCTACCAAAATAAAACTCAAGATAAAGTTTCCTAGTGTGTCAATAGATCTGTACAGTCCCTTGAGTCATGTCTGGGTGGCAGACAATGAATTGGCAGTTGTGTTCAGCTACTGAATACAGTTTTGTGGGGGTTGTTTTGTTACTTTCTATCTTTTGAATTACTTTTGCAAAATTTTTGAGTCCTTCCTCTGAAAACTGCAAAGTGCTTTAGAAAGAGTAACTGGATGTCACTAATGCTGTAAGGTGGGAAAAGTTGCTTATTTTATAGTTGAGAAGAGCTGAGCAATATCTGAAACTGTGGCTAGCAAGCAGAGCACCTGACAACATTGAGAAATCACTACTGCATCCAACTTGGAGTTTCTCTGGTTTGCCAGCACTGTTCATCTATGGAGATGAAGATGGGCTTGCATTATATGAGAAACTGAGAGGAGTTATTAGCATTGTAGTTAATATGGCTCCATTGGTGTTCATAATAGCTAAAATAATGTGAAGAAAAAATTAAATCAAAGTAAAAAGGGGGAAGAAAACACAGAACACATGAAAGGATGTTCTTATGACCCTCTAATATTTTCCCAGTCTGTTACTAGAGACATTATTTGTTGTACTCTCCACGTACAGCAAAATTTGCATATGCATATCAAGAAAGTCCTGAAATAGGTGTGTTTTGATTTAGACCCCACTGAAAATTACATCAGGTGTTTGAAGGTGAGGTTAGTATCTTACCGTCCACAAAAACCCCAACAATTTATCTTGTAGTTTCACTTCCCACCTCTTTTTGTTGTGTTTAGGTAGTAGACTATTTTCATTGAATTTAATGTGCAGAGGAGATAAACTGATCCTGTTCACTAATTAATTACTTGCTTTTATCACCTAAGAGTATTTTAACTGCACGATCCAGGGATGGAATATAAAATGGCTAATTAGTTCAGTGCAGCAGTCTGTGCTGCTGGTTTAGTAGTGAGGAGTTTACTCTCTTGTTTTGATTTGCTTTAACTCATGGAATTCCATTGCAGTGCTAGGTAGTAGTTGCCCTTTGGGGTGTGGAGGGAGTGTAAGCATGTCCTTAGAGAAAGGTTTAGTAGGTTTGCATCTTTACTGACAGATGTGAATCCAGGTGGTAACAACTCCCAACATAGAGAAATTGCCTCTACTTCCTCCTTTAACTGGCTGTTGAGCTTTTAGCAAAAGTCCTGCGAACTCTCTCTTACAGTTTCAGCAGATTCAACCCATGTTAGACAACCCTAGGAGATGTCCTGTTTGTATTTATGGGGACTGCAGAGCAGTGCTTAAAAAGGAAATTTCCAAATTACATACTAGTTTTCACTTATTAGTGGCTGAGAGGAAGGCACTTTGTTTCCAGCAGTACTAGGAACTTACATAATCTTGGTATTAAATAGTGAGAGTCAGCTTTTCTTTTACTAAGGAACTTGCTGTGTAGGACCTCCATGTAATTTGTGCCCAATTTGTAGATCTTTCACAGTGTAATTAAAGAATATTTTCTTGCTTACTATGTTAAGGATAAATACTGATTTTATGGAATTACTGCTTTAAGTAGCAAATGCTTTATGAAAAAAAAAAAAAATCCCAAATAGATAAACCTAATTTCATGCAATTGTCTCTGTATTTCTTCAGGATGTTGGCTCTAGGGAACATTAGGGAGAAGGAAGATAAAGCAAATAGAAGCAAGGGAGAGAAAGCAAATAGAACCTACTGGTTTTTAGGGGGAAGAAGACAAATAGAATGTAGTTGATTTTGGTGCATTTTTTTGTTTCGGGGTTGGTGTATGGGGGTTTTGTTCTCATTGTGCCTTGGGGGTTTGTTGTTTACTTGTTTGATTTGGTTTGGTTTTTTAATGTCCATGTAGTAAGAGTAATTATTTGCTATAAATATTTAACACTGATGTTATCTTTAATATTGATTTCTTGTAGTTAATTTTGATCATCAGACCTCTGTATTTACATTTTCATGTTTCCCGTAACTCATGTTGTTTATCTTACATATGGAGTGAAACTCCATTGTGTGGATTTCATATGGAAGGTTAAGAAGTAAATGGTCTTTATAAGCCCCTCAACACTGTTGTACTAGAACTCCTGCCTGTAGAAAATAGAAATCAGAATCATGGAAATAGAAATTAGAATCATGGAAACTGGAAGAAAATTAATGTCATAATTTATTATTTTAAAGCAATGGGAGTAATAGTTGCTGATGCCATTTCGTTTCCAGATTCTGGCTATAAATTCTGTAATAAATCACATTGACCAAAAGCATCTTATGTATTTTTTCTCTTGTGTCTAGACTGAAAAATAAGAACATCCTTTTAAAGGAATCTGTCAGACATTAAGAGAAACAGTGAAGAATTTATTTGAAAAATACAGAAAAATCTTAACCAGACCCTCAGAGTAATAGTAAGAAAAACCCCAAAAGCTGAGGTACCTATAGCTTTCAGTGTAACTGTTTCTAAAAATACTTTTAAGCATGCAAATATCTATTAAAATTATCTGTAAAATTAAGCAACAAATCACTGAGGATATGAAACAGATGTAAACTGACAGTCGAAATACTGACAAGATAATCTAACTTTGGGACACTTGTGTGCCTGAGGAATGAAAGGAATCACATCTAAAGTGTTTTCTAAACAAGTGAGAGAAAGCATCTATAATACACATGAAGATGGGGAAAGGCAAATTTGCTTGTGTCAGAAGTAAATGTATGAAGTGCTCACAAGCGTTTATTAACACGAATGAGGTATCGAAAGTAATACAGAGTATTATAGCATCAAAAACGGGAGAGTTTTAGCTAAAAACAGAGAAAGGTATTAATACTGTGAGTCTCATAATGTGCAAACATTTAATTTGCTCTTTGTAGCGTTAATTTACATATATCCTGAACAGAGCGTCACAGTCTTTACCAACTTCCATAAATACCAGTTGATTTTCATGGAAGTGTTTTAGTCAATTTTCAGTAGGGATGAAAAGCTTTTTCTGTAGATGATTCTGAATGAAAAAGAAAACTCATATATTCAAAACTGACAAAAATTATGCAAAGTGAGTGCAATCTTTGTTTATAAGCACCATACTGTGCATATTATTTACTATCTGCTTTCCTTAATAATCAGAGTTAGGCATGAGGAATAAATCTGAGGCAGCTCAGTATATAGATTTTTCTTAACCTGACTCAGTATGTTTAAATACTAGGTCAGACTTCAGGGAGGGAGATGCCTGTGATTTCCATCAAATGTAAATTTTCTTTGAGATACAACCTCATTACTTTTTCGACTCCTTATGTGCATCAGTTGCAGAATCTAGATTATGCTGAGTAAAATGATAAAAAAACTAATTACTGAAGTATGATTGGAACCTAAGCCGTAAATTCTTGAAGTTCTGTGGCAATACTTTTTACACACTTGAGTATAAGCAATAACAATTTGATTTTGTTTTGCAGCTCACTTGCTTTAACCACTGTAGCTGTGTATAACAATACCACATGCTAATATCAAACTGCATAACACAGTGCACACTGAGCTATTTTATGCATTTGTGCACATCTTCAGCTGGTGCCTGTGAGTTCAGATTTGTTTTTTAGTGGTCCATCTTCTCAAACCACAAGAATAACTTCATTCATATTGCTCAAGCTCTAGAGCTATAAATGTTCTCAGTGGCAGAAAAGCTGTGTGAGTCAAATATGTTAAAATTCTTAAATCAAGTTGTAATGTTTAGAGTGATACCTAGGCTCCCTAGTCCACATATCGAATAACATAGCCTAATATCAGTATGGATGAGCTGATCAAAGTGGATGTATGAGCTTCAGCATCCTTGAATATGGCTCAAGACTTCTACTTTGGGTTAAATATAGTTCAGTCCTTTGTTGTTAGTGTCCCCACTGTGGGTAGTGTTGGAAGCTGTTTGCCACTGGTTCAGACCTTTCTTTCTGCATTAGCTGTAGAAACAAATTCCATAGAAACAAAATTCTGTAGCTGTGGAAACGGATTTCGTGCACATCATGGGCGGAATTCTAAGTTAGTTTCTTCCAAGAGCAATGTAGTTTGCATGCACCAAACTCATTCTTCAAAAACCAATGAATGTGCATTAAGTGCTCAGGGGATTCACTTCAAAACTATGCTGGAGCTCCAATTCAAAACATCAAAGTTAATGTGGTTTTTCCTGGAATATTCATGTAAGGCAAGCCATTTGTGAGCATATTAGCTATTTAAGCTGAACAGAAAGAGAGTAAGTTTAGTTTAAAAATATTTTGCCCATGCTGTTCCTAATGGTATAGAATTAATCCTCTTGCTTAACATATCTCTCCCTTTAAAAATTTCTTGTATTTTATTATGATGGGAATAATAATACATATTTTATTGTGTTGTATTTTAGTAAGCTGTGAAACAGTGAAATTTAATATACATATAGTATGTTTATAATACATTCTTAGCATGTAGAGAAGCCACAGTAGTTCTTCTGTCAGGTATTACCACATGATGTCTCCTAATCTAAAAAAAATAACAAGTTTGAGTTGAAGGGAAGGAGTTGACTTTCTGAGCTTCTCATCCATCACTGAACCAAAATTCCTTTTCTGTGCTGAGTAACTTTTAACTTTTGATAGGAACTCTAAGGGGCAGAGAGAAGATGAAGCCATTTCTCAGGTTTCTCACTGAAACACAACCTGAACACATTTCAGGACGTTTCTTCCAATTCTGTTTCATTTTACAGAGGATCTGATTAATTAATCTGGGGTTTATTTCTGTGACCACTGAGGGCAGTTGTGATGAGTTAACTTTGCTTGGCTGCCACACACCCACGCAGATACCTTCTCACTCCCCCTCTCAACAGGACAGGGAAGTAAATAAGACAGAAAAACTTGTAAGTAGAGATAAAGACAAGGAAATCACCTGCCAATTGCCATCATAGCAAAACAGACTGAACTTGGGTAACATGAATGTAATGTATTGCAAATTAAAATAGAGTTGGGTGGTGAGAAATAAAACTGAAATATCTTTTCCCCTTCCGTTCTTCTGAGGCACTCCTTCACTCTGGAATCCTTCACCTCCTCCCCTGAGGGGTGAGTGGGAATGGAGGTTCTGGTCAGTTCATAACAGCTCCTCTGTGCTTCTCCTTCCACCTCACACTCCTCCCCTGCTCCACTGTGGCTCCTCTCTGTGAACTGGAGAGGAATCACTGCTCGGGTACTTGGAGCATCTCCAGCATCTCCTCACCTCACTTCTTCATAGGATTATTTCTGACTTTTTTTCTCCTTCCCTCACTTCTGTTTCCCCACAACTGCTGTAAAATGTTTTTTACCCTTTTGTAAATAAGCCTCAGAGTCACCACCATCTTGGCTGAGGGGCTCAGTCAGTTTAAATGACTTCCAAGTACTTTCAAACCTGTAAAAATGTGTTTGTTTCTTTTTGTAACTTATTAGAGACCTGGCTGCAAGGAACTGCTTGGTAGGTGAAAGCAACGTTTTGAAAATAAGTGATTTTGGGATGTCCCGGCAAGAGGATGATGGCGTATACTCATCATCAGGCCTAAAGCAGATTCCTATCAAGTGGACTGCTCCAGAAGCTCTGAACTATGGTAAGGACATAACTGGATTTTCTGGCAAAAAAAGAAAAATCCAAAGTACAGTAAAGAGCCTCAGAGCCACAATATTTGAGTGTATATACATACAATATTCCTTTTCCCCTGTTCAAAATAATTATGTTTAAAATAATTTTAATATTTCAGTCTGATTTATGTAAAAACCACAGTTTTGCCTTCGAAAAAGAATAATGCAGCAACATCAGAATTGCTATTACGCAGGAATAGCAGAGTGCTTTGGTTCTGTTGCTGACTCATTCTTGTAGACAGCCTCGTCAGTCATCTAAATTATGATCGTTAGCAAAATGAATGGCAAGTTCTGCATATTTATGGCCCCTCACTGAAAACAGTAGGAAATGTTAATGTACTAGAACACTGTGTTAGATAACTCACTGCATTGGTGAAAAATACAGTTACTGATTTTTTTTTTTTTTTAACTGCAGTTTTTCTTTACTTTTTTCTTTACCTGCATTTGTGTATCACTATGCTGTTCTGTCGGGGATAAAAATTCATTATATATTACTGAGGGAAGTGGTCCACACTACATGAATAATAGTTCCAGAATAAAAACAGAAACTGCTGCACTTAGCTTTTTTTGCATATATGAAACTAGAAAAATAAGTTCTTCTAGGTAAAGTGGGCTGTGAGGAAGCAGCACATTTAATAAATGATGGCATGTTTTGAATGTGTTTCTCTCAACCAGTTCTTTAGTTGAGTACATAGAGTACAATATTTTTTAATTCTTCATTTGAAGTGTCTATAAATATTTCTGCCAAAAAAGCGCCTTTTTTCAGAAAACATGCATTGGAAATCATAAGTTTTTGAGTTATGATTGATAGCAGAATGCTTCCTCTCATTAGCACTTTTGCAGCAGCTAATGCCATAACACAGTAAAGCAGATCTTCCCTTTAAAAGGCTGACAGTAAATTTAGTTGCAGTAATTGATCCTGTATTACCAATTATTCCAAGAGGTGTTAGTGTTGCCAGCATTCACTGGTCAACACTTTGCCCTTTTGGGTGTTTGATCCACTATAAAAGGTGGTTTGGGTTTTTATTTTCGTTATTTTGGAAATGAATACAGTGTTTTTGATATATTATGAAAACCTAGCCGTGTAACCATAAGTGGTCCATTTAGCAGGAAACAGGCTCTTGTGACAACACCTTCAGTTTCTTCTGCTGAGTCTTTTTTTTCTGCACAGTGCAGGAGAGGAGGGGATTGTTGATTAACATCTACTTATTTTGTGTTTACTAAAGCACATGCATATTCAAGCAGCTATAAGTCATTTTCTGTAGTGTTTGGGAAATAAGCTCTCTCAAACATCTGTTAATATGTTCAGCAGTCTTAAAATTCAACTTTCAAAATGTCATAAAAGGTTTCTGTGTGTTTTTGAAGGATAGTTTTTCCCACTCCCTTGAAAGATATGAGTCAAACTAACTGGATTATGTTTTATTGTTTTCCATTCTTATAATAAGGTTGTAAGAATTGCACTGATTTGTGTAGGTAAGACTGGAGGTATTTAAGATATCAACATTAAATAAAACTAAACCTGCAGTATTTCAAAACTAGTTGGTAACCACTGGCCATGTCAGTCTTTAATATCAAGATTCAAAGGTTGGAGGAAAATGAGGAATAGGGTCATTTGGCCATTACATGAATGCTAAAGTGCTTAAGAAGCTGCAAAAATGTTCTTTTTTAGTCTCTGCTGAAGTCGCTGTGTATGACAGATTAAGAGCAGTCACTAAAGTATTCTAAATTAAGAAAAAACACAAGTTGTGAAGGCTATAAGCCAGATCAGGGCAAGTGGAGTGGTTAGGCCATTGTGTCATAAGCAAAATTCAGATGACACTGGGGTTTTTGTGGGATGGAACCTTTGGTTCTGTGGGTGCTATTCAGTGCCATTCCACACCATTATGGTGACGTTGGAGGACAAACCCCATCACTCCAATTGTCCCTCCTTTCCTCCTTCTTCCCCTACACTTGATACACTGACCGTGATGCCATAAAGTCTGGAATATCCTTTGGTCAGTTTGGGTCACCTGTCCTGGCTGTGTCCCCTCCCAGCCTTCCAAGGACCCCCAAATTCCTCACCAGTGTGGTCATGTGAAAAGCAGGAAAGGCCTTGGCTCAGTGCAATCCCTGCTCAGCAATAACAAAAACATCTTTGCATTATCAACCCAAGTTCAGCACAAATCCAAAACACAGCACTGTACCTACCACTGTGAATAAAATGCATTCCACCCCACCAAAACCAGCACATGGTAGGAGAACTAGAGGGTATTTTTACTTCCTGATCTTTCCAAATTAAAACACGTCTAGGACATGTATTTTATCCCTACAATATTTTGAGTTATTTGTGATGTTAGTAGTAATGTGTGGAGGACTTGGGGTTTTTTCTAAACAGATCTTTTTTTTCTCCCCTCAGACAATGTAATAGCAGAAAATATAATTAACTGTACAGAACTTGCACTTTCTGTAAAAAAAACAGCTAATCACCTATCTTGTATCTGCTGAATGCTTTCAGTAAAAAGTGTTAAATTACTGGATGCCAAACTGTGGGGAGTTGATACACAGACAAGAAAACTAATCTTACTCCAAAGAGCATAGTGAATATCCATAATTGCCAGCTATGAGGCACACAAGCTAACATAGCACAGCTGGAAGTGATATTTAGTCTAAGAGTAAACTGAATTTTCTGACGTCAGAACAGTTGTCACTGTCATCAGCTGTCACTATAATTTACATGTATTTTCCTTTTTTCTTGGTCAGAAGTGGCTTTGTTTGGTTTGTTTGATGATTAGAGATAAACAAACAATACATTAACAAGTGATGTTTTTAAAGAATAAAGACAAATAAATACAAACTAATAGTATGGAACAAAGAAGAACAGTCATGAGAAATGTTGAAAGTAATGTTGAAAATGGGTTTTTACGGTAACATTTTCACTGATTCTGCTGCAAAAAGCTAGGAGTCTTAACTTTCTGATATGAATCCATCAAGGGACACTAGAAATATCTGCTCCAAAATGTCTCATTTTCCTGTAATAGAAAGCCATCATTCCAGAAAGAGTCTTAGAATTCAATTATCTATGAATTATCTATTTTGCTGTCTCTGAAGCATAGTTGGAGGCAATGGAACCAGCAGACCTGATTTTTTTTCCCTTAAACTGATTGAGTGCATCAGTTCTTCCAGGTCCAGCCATACTTTGACTTTCAGAGATCAGTTTCTCAAAGCATGAGAACCAGGCCTGCTTCACACTTACAAACAGTGTCAGTAGTAACTCCTCTCAGAATAAACATTGCCATGCCAAAATAGAGAACTGAGAAAGGTAATTTTTTTAACGAATATTTCAAATTGAAAGTGGTTTTAAATGATGGGGGAAAGCCTGACATTTTTCTGTCCTTTTATATTGAAAGAAAAATATTTTTGTACATTAAGAAGGAAAGAAATTCTTAACTTGCATGACTGACATGGTATGGTCTATGTTTAATAGTAACACTTAAGGTTAACACTTCTGTTATTCCAAGGTATTGGCTTTAATATAATTTGTTCACTCTTTGAAATACTGGAGACTGTGAAGTCTGTAGAATGTGTTGTTAGAAGCTACAGCTTTGTTTTGCCTGCAGCTTGCCAATGTAACACTTTTACCTTTACAGGAAATTTTGGGCCATAATCATCTGAAATACCAATTTCTCTTTATGTTAATGTGACGGTTTGCTTTCCTTTTATTAGGGAGATACACATCTGAGAGTGATGTATGGAGCTTTGGAATCCTTTTGTGGGAGACCTTCAGTTTAGGCGTATGCCCATACCCTGGAATGACCAACCAACAAGCACGAGAGCAAGTTGAGAAAGGTAATTATTCACAGGGAGTGAAAGAAATGCTGGATAAATTGTAAAGATACTGTATAAAACAGCAAAGAAATAACATACGAGTTCTGTAGCAACTTTAGCAAAAATAATACAAGGCTTTCTAAATTGCTGAATCTAGCTCTCTGGGAGGAGTAGGGTGGTATATAGGCCTTTTGAAAAAAATGGGGTACACTGACCAGTTACTTAAAAGGTTGGAAGACATACAGCATGCTGACTTTCAGTGTTGCAGAACTAACAGGTGAGATGGAAAGGAGGGATTTACTGCTGTGCAAAGCTGAGGCTTGAACAGAATGAATTATTTAAGATTATGCTAATGCAGGTATAAATATTCTAAACTGCCAGAAAAAAGTCTGTATCATTCCATCTTCTTTATTAAATCATTTCATAGAAGGATTTAGCAATTACAGTGGAGAATGGTAAGGTAGGTGAGCATTGCAAGCTGCATTTCTCTTTTACAAAATAATCGAAAGGCTTTTACTTAAAATAGCAAATAACTGTGAGCAGGATTTCAGGACTTTGATTTATTTTCATCGTCTTCAGTGGCATTTCAGAACTGTTCCTTCCCTACATAGTACTACTGTATAATTTATAAATAGCTTCTAAGCTGGTAAAACTTCTAAATTATTTAAAACAAAACAAACAACAAACAAACAAAAACCCCCTGTTTTGCTGATTTACACACATTGTCAGTGTTTGTTATAGTTTTATAAGCACCATAGGTGATATTAAAGTTTCTCTTTAAAGGCCAAATCAAATCCTAGAGCCCAGGCCATTCTTGTTTGAAGTTACATGCGTTCTTCCAGTACCTGGAGCAGATGCATGCAGTATAAAAAAAGCAAAAATACTTACCAGATTTACCTTTTAAGAGGTCAGTGTCATTGCACTATTCTTTAGAAAGAGAGATACAGAGAATCTGTACCTGTGCAGTGAGTCTGGAGTCACAAAGCTGCATTTAGCTGTAGAGTCCTGTGTGCCAACGCACATTAGTGTGCACTGCCTGCCATTTGCTCAGAGCTACATGTGGTAAACAATTCATAGAATCAGAGTCAAAGAATGGCTGAAGTGTGCAGGGACCTCTGAATGTCGTCTGATCCAACCGCCCAGCTCAAGCAAGATCACACACGGATGGCTTTTGCATATCTCCATGAATGAAGATACCACCACCTCTCTGGGAAGCCTGTGCTCAGTCACCCTCACAAGGAAGAGGTGTTTCCTGATGCTCAGGAGGAATTTCCCATGTTTCAGTGTGTGCTCATCACCGCTGTGTCCTGTCACTGTGCATGGAAAGGGCCTGGACCCAGTCCTCTTTGCACCCTCCCTGCAGGTGTTTAGATACAGTGCCGAGATCCCCCTGGGCTTTCTCCTCTCTGGGATGTGCTGCTTCAGCTCACACAGCATTTCCTCATAGGAGAGATGCTTCAGTGTCTCCATCATCTTGGTGACTCTTCATGAGACTCTCTCCACTGTGCCTGTGTCTGTCTTGTACTGGGGAGCCCGGAACTGGACCCAGCACTCCAGATGTGCCTCAACCAGTACTGAACAGAGGGGGCAGATGATCTCCCTCAAACTGCTGCAACACTCCTTCTAGCACAGCCCAAGCTGCCGTTACCATTCTTTGCTGGAAGAGCTCATTGCTGGTGCATGTTCAACCCTTGGTGCTCACCAGGAGCCCCAGGGCCTTTCCTGACAAGCTGATTCCCAGCTGGGCATTCCCAGCCCGTGCTGGTGCCTGGGGTTGTTCCTCCCCGGCTGCAGGACTTGGCTCTTCCCATGCTGAACCGCTGGAGGTTCGTGTCAGCCGCTCTCTCCAGCCTGTCCGGGTCCCTTGGGTGGCACCAGGACCCTCTGGTGTATCAGCCGCTCCTCACGGCTCGGCGTCACCAGCGACCTCGCTGAGGGTGCAGCTGCCCCACCACCCAGAGCGTTAATGACGATGTGACACAGAACTGGAGCCAGCACTGACCCTGGAGCTCCACTCAGAGTTTGCACCACTCATCACCTCCCTTCAGGGCTCACTGTTCAGCCAGTTTTCAGTCCACCTCCCTGTCTGGCCATCTAGTCCATAATTCAAAGGTGTCTTTGTGAGGATTTTGTAGTGAAATCCCCTCATGTACCAGGCCACTCATCTCAATGAAGAAGTTTCTCACATTGGTCAAGCATGACTTGCTCTTGGTGAATCCATGCTGACTTTCTGCATGCTTACTCCTGATGACTTGCTTGTCCTTCAGGTGCCTGGAAATTGTTTCCAGTATTAGCTGCTCCATCACCTTCCAGGATCAAGGTGATCCTGACCAGCCTGCAGTTCCCTGGGTGCTCTGATTTGAAGATAGGGGTGACATTTGCTTTACTCTTGTCTTCAGGTACTTCTCCCAGTAGTCACAGTGATGGATGAAAATTTATTGGGAATGGTGTGGCAGTGACATCAGGCTGTTCTCTCAGCACTTAAGGATGCATCAGGGCCCATGGGCTTCAATAAGGCCAGTGTGCTTAAGTATTCTCTGACCAAGTCCTCTTCCACCAAGGGTACATCTTCCTCATTCCAGCCTTTCCCACTGATCCCTGGAGCCTGGGATTCCTGAAGACTGGTCTTGCTAGTAGAGGCTGAGATGGAGAAAGCATTCAGCACCGCTGCCTTCTCCATGCCTTGTGTTGCTGAGTTGCTCGGTGCCTCATTCAGCAGTGAGCACACATTTTTTCAAGCCTTTCTTTTGTCCCCTGCATACTTAGAGAAGCCCTCCTTGTTGTCTTTGACACCTCTGACCAGATTCAATCCCATCTGGGCTTTGTCTTTCTTAGCTTCATCCCTGGAGGCTCAGACAGCGTTCCTGTATTCCTTCCATTACCTGATTTTGCAATTGATTTTGTCCAGGAACTCCTTGTTCATACATAAAATCCTCCTGGCATTTTTCCCAACTTCCTACTCATTGGGAAATTGTCTTCATTGCTGTGAGTACACCTCTGTGGTCCAGGGTATTGATGAGATGCCTGAATAGCCACTTACCTGTGACTTTTGAATGATTAGCTGCTAATTGACTTAACTGATTGTCCATTCTCCTGCTCATTGCCAAATCAGAGAAATCCTTCCGCTGATGGCAGCAGAGAGGTGTGGAAGCCATTGCCTATCTAAGCAAACCAGAAGAGAAAGAGAGTTGAGATAAAATGGAAAGATACAAAAGTTAAGAAAACAGAGGGAGGAAATATTAATCACTGAAGTGCAAATAGGGAGGGACTTCCTTAAGGAGCCAAAAAAGGGAAAAAGTGTGAGAATAAAATTGATACATCTTCAAAAAGAGCAAAGAAATTCACTCCCATCTTAATTTTTGTTACCATTTTCCTCATTGCAGGGAAGAAAGGAAACACAACTGAAAACCAGAGGGTAGCTGCTTCCTAAGATACAGGAAACAAATCTGTGCATGTTGCTGCTACTAGGGATGAGGAGCAAACTGACAATTTAGCATGCCCAACTTAAATGTCACTGGTACCCAAGCTTTAATTAGTTTCATAATTATTTCTCTTCTGCAGGTTATGTATTGAATATGTTCCTCATATTGCCTTGAGGGTATTTTTTAATGAAATGGTCTTGAAGTTTGCTCTTACCTTTTTAGATTTGTCAATATGCATCAGTTTTCAGTACTAAAAGTTTTCCCCACTTTTTCTGTGTACCAGGCTACCGAATGTCTGCACCACAAAAATGTCCAGAAGAAATATATAAAATAATGCAGAGATGCTGGGACTACAAGCCAGAAAACCGGCCAAAATTCAGTGAGATTCAGAAAGAGCTGTCTTCAATCAAAAAGAAAGTGACATAGTGATGAAGAAGTGCCAACCTCAGTGTCTGGGACTTTATTTTCCAGTGAAGTAATTTTTTCCCTCAAACACTATGCATTTATACAGCATTATTTGCAATACTCTTCTAGGATTACTTTGAAATTAACTGGTGTACCATCTTGAATGGTGTCTATACCTGCATTAAAGATATATACTGCGAAATGCTATGTATCCAGTCACAGTAGTACTGTAATTTAGGTTACATGTACATAAGAAAGCACATACTATAAATTTAAGGGACTGTGGCTTTTATCTGTTTTACAGCAAATAACTGCTAGTGACATTTTTCAGAGATATTCTACTTTAAGCTGTGCTCTCACTCTGCTATCCCTGTCCTGTATGTCAACATACTAATGTGGGGATTTTCATACATGTTGGCCTTAAAACTGAAGACAGTTTTGACAAGTATTTCAACTAGAGGCTTTTTTTTTTTTAAATTCTTTCTGCAACTGATATATTTAGGTGATACCTTGCTTTAGGCATGAATGTCAGTCAGATTCTGGATGCAAACATGCTTACTGAACGGAAAAATCCAGAATTTTTTTGGTAGTTGAATTACTTGTGCAGTTATTACCATATGGTAGAAATACTTCTGACTTTTTATATGATCTACTTCAGTCATGCCTTTTTTTTTCCTACAATGCCATCAGAATTCAGTAATAGTTTCTTTTACAGTGACTTATGTTTATTTTAGAAAAAAGACCAATATAAAGTCTTGACTGCACATGCTAAGAAATACTGCAAACTATCTTCCTTCCAAAGAGTTTGTAAAAGTAGTAGGCCAAGAAAAAGAGGTTTATTAATGATAGCAGCAGATAACAAATATCATTGATCTTAGAGGAGCTAAAAAGATGTATTGCTAGATTTGCTTTTGATCCTCATTTTTTCCCTTAAATTGGTGAAAATTCTCAGAATGCAGCTGGAGCATGCAAAAGTTTATTCTGAACAAAAGAACATTCCATGCATAGTGTCCAAAGGAAAATGCTACTTCTGTGTGGCATGAGGAAGTTGTTCAAACATGAGGAAGTTGTTCAAAAGGAAAGAAGTATGTTTAAAGCCTCTGACAGGGAACAGCAGAGTAGAAATACTAACCTTCTATTTTTCTTACATAATTGCAATCAAATATCAAAAGACTGGGGATAAACAAGGTTTAAATGCACCAAGAATATAAACCTTGTGTTTGTATATATATACATATAAATATATATTAAAAAAAAAAGCCAGAAAGAGTAAAAACTTAGTAGATAGGGGAAGGAGGAAATGCACCATTTGTTACTTTGACTCTGGGTCCTCTTTGCAGCTGGAATTGTTTTCTAGGGCTCTACATAGAAATAGGAACAAGTTACAGTATCCCTGTCTGAGTTCCAGCATTAAGGTGCTTAAAATATTTCTAGGAATTTACTAAAGTGTTCAGATCAAGGGATACCAGTTGCTGCTAATGCAAGTAAGAAACAGGGATTGTACGTAACACAGCACCTGGAATGTTAATTAGCCTTATATTTTAGTGTGACAGTGGAATTGAGATGTAGTGAAGTCAGTGGCTACATTATGTTTTTATTTCTGTTAGGGTGGCTTTTCTATTGTCCACAACATCTTTTGCTCTCTAAAGTATATTTGCAGTAGTGCTGAGTGGTGGTTTAGGGCTATGTGTGACGAAATAAGTGTAGTCTAGAAGAATTTGTCTGTTACCTAGGAATTAGAGTCCAGCTACAACAGTGAATGGTTGTGTGGGGGCACATCACCTGTGTTTGAGGTGGTACTGTCAGTATCCAGGTATAAGGAATGGTGAGTGCTCCTTGCATTTTGTTAAGTGTTTTTTTTCTTGGAGATAAGGAAGCATATATATACACATACCCATGAAAGTGTAGTGCTTGGAAAACTTGGTGGTATAAATTAGAACTTCATTATAAGTGTACTGGATATATTTACTTAGTTCTGTGCTTCAAGTAGCCCAGAGATATTTTTCAAGAGCAATAGGAAACATACTTGTTAGTTTGTATGCTTCTAAGTAGTACACAGAGTCTGTGCCTTAATTTGCTAGTATGCTAATGCAAGTGTACTAAGATTTAAGGAATGTTTCACAGTCATTTGGGAAAATCCAAGATTCATCCAACTGCGTTTCCTTATGTATGCATCCCTAAAGTCTGCAAGTAAGGATAACAGTGTCAGCATTCATAGTTTTTCTGGAGAGTTAATATTCTTCTGATGGAGAGGTGTACTGTTTCTTTGGCATATGCCCTCTTGACAGCAAAGAAATACTGCTTTTTTCTGATAAAATAAAATGGTGTTTTATTTGTCATAAATTAACCAGTCACCACCCAGACTCTCGCAGAAGGATAAAAACAATACTGACATTTTATTCTGAAATAGTTAATCTCCACAGATATGTATCACACTTCTGTTTAAATTTAAATTTTTTTAAAACAGGGGATTTCTACAGCACTAGGAAAATTTGTTACTGTTCCTGAAGTAGGCATCAGTTCAGTTCAAAACTAGTAATACTTTGGGAGAATACCAGAATGGCTTTATAGGTATAGAATAAATGTCAACACAGGTACGTGTCTTCTCAATTATTTAAACTTTTCGTGTCATTAATTTAACAGTTTGTGGCAGAACTTGTTCATCATTTCTATTGTTGCAATTGTTGAAACTGTTCAATTTAGGAAGTGGAATCCATACGTGCTGTAGGCTTCTCACAGGAGCATTCACAACCAAGCCTGCCGTGCCAGGAAATTTGAAAGACATGGCACTGAAGAAGCAAAGCTGCAATATCTTCCCTCCATGGCCTTTTGATGACTTAATCTAGTCAGGTTAATCTTACCAGGTTAGCCAGATCCTGGTCATTTGGCTCACGTACCGTGTTTATCATGGAGAACTTAACGAAGAAGTTACAACTGAGTCTCTTTTGCAAGTATGGATTTCAGGTTAGGTTGTTACACTGGCACAACCAGAGGGACCCTGAGGGAATCCTGAATTATTTTACACTGTTAAACCACAGGAAACTCTGAATACTGTTATCCTCAGCTTGTAACATGAGAGGGAATTCAACAGGTTCTCTCTTACTTTCATGTTTTTCCTAGGAATTGCATTCATTATTTTAAGAAAATTGCTTTGACAGCAAGAAGTGCATCCTTAGTTTGTTTTTAGTAGGAAATGAGCACATATTAGCTTCCAAGTCCAGTCATCAGTGAAATCATAAGGTTTCCTAAGCTTCTTTATTTTATGGAAAGTAAAACATTGGAAAGTATCTTGTCTGAAAACAAGCCTTGCTTCAGCAAAGGGTGATGTTGTAGAGTTAGCATCCCACCAAGGCATTATCTTTGAAATGTGCATTTTCATTAGTTTCTGTGAAAACCAATGAACTAGCTTTTCATTTATCAACTACAGTTATATTGCGTTTCTTCTTAACAAAAATACGCCTTTTTGCAGAGTTGCCTAAAACTTTTTGGGAAATTTTTATTGGGGAGTGCATCACCAGAAGGCCATCAGTAAGAACTTCAGCTGGTAGAGCCCATTCTTACTGACAGGAAAGACAAAACTGGTTAAGGAAATATTAGGTTATTCATACTTAAGTATTTTTTCATCCATGTCTTTGAGCACCTGTTATGCTTACTTAAATCCTACAAGCACATCATTAAAACTGACTGTGAAGTTACCCATTTGTTATCTCTTTATAACTATTTTGTTACCCTTTTTGCACCCACTTTAAAGGTAATAAAGAAAAAAAAAAAAAACCCCACATTTTTCTGAGGTTGTGGAGTAACCAAGTCTCAAAAGCATTTAAAAATGTCTCCCCTCCAGTTTTCCCAGATGTGCTGCTGCACAAATATTAACAACAGTGATTAAATACTAGCCCTGTTTCCAGTATTCTTGCTGTCATATCCTCTAAATGTCAGTGCTACTCACAGACTTGAGAGAGTGCAATATTTTAAGACCTAAGCTAGTGTGTAAATAGTGTCATCAAACATGGTATTCAAGAGCAGCAGTTCTGAAAATAATTGATTGTCACAAATAATAACTCATTATCAAGATTAAATAAAGAGAAAGAAGCTGAGAGTCCACTTTCTGTAACAGCTGTCCTGTTTGTAGGCAGTAGAAATGTTTGTTATGCCAGTGCACTTGGATTTGTAACATTTTTATGGCTAAGCATAAAGTAGTTTGCTATTAAAGGAAGAGTTTACCAATTAATTTTTTTTCCCCTAAGGCACAAAAGGACTTCAGATATTGTTGGAAGTGTTCTTCCTAGGCAGGTCAGGGAAGAATACCCCTGCTACCAACCAAGTTATGCATTTTTTTCTTCTTAGAATGGTTTTCATGCAGTCGTTCACTCCCAGCAATACAGGACTTCAGTTAGTAATTAGAAGGTACAGGGCAAGTCCAGTATTCCTGAAGTTCTAAACAACCATGAGTTTTTAAGAGAGCTGGTAATTTTGAAATATCAGCTCTATTAAAACTGTTTTCTTCCAGTTTCCTTCTGCAGATTTACTGAAAAACTAAACAAAACAAACAAAAAAGCAGTCCTTAATCATCAGTAACCACTTACTAGGGAAGTGAATCAAACTGAGGAGCCTATCAAGTTTTTTTAAGAGTAACTCTTCCCTGGGGTAGCTTCCCATTATAAATAAATAAAGTTTAAAGGTGGAAAGCTCCAAGATGAAATGGAAGAATCCTTTCACTTTTCACATTATGAACAGTCAAGTATTGCTACCATTTTTTTCCCTCAAAGTGATACTGAATTGTGATTTCCAGCCCCTACATGCATTGCAGAATTGCCTATTTGTGTGTTATTAATACCCAACTTTACTTTTAGATCAAAGAAGGGAAGATTCTCTCATTGAAAAGTCCAGCAAGATCTGCCTGGTAGCTCCAACATTTTTGTGTATTTTCACATTCAGTTATCAGAGTCATTGTGTTCATTATAATAAGTACCACATAGAACAGGAGCTGGAAGCTCCTGACTTTAAACTTCCACAGCTTTAACCCTAGAATCCAACTTGATTTTGCTTCTCTGTCAAATAAGCAAAAGCAATTTCTGTATTTCAGCCGTACAAATACTCTATGAAACAGAAAGGTTCAGAGATGTATGTACTGTTCTCTCCCAGGGAATGCTACCTCCACCAACAACCCCAAGTTACTATTATGTCCCCTTCTCTTTGATATAAAATTTCAGCTGGAATGTATGTCCAGGTGTAGAACTTGGGTGTTGACTCAAGAGTTGTTTCATTTTCAGGCAGTTGTGTATTATTGGCTATGCTCTGGTTTCAGAGCACCATTTTCTCAAGCATCATCTGGGCAGGACTTAAATTAGAATTTTCAGATGGTTTAGTTGGGGGGGTGGTTTGTGAGATAAAAGACTAATCAGGTCACTAGCTACAAGCATTGTTGTTTTGCAGCTGTTTGAGATTGTGGCTATGGAGAGAGAGCTCAGATCCATACGCCTTCTCCAAATGAAAAACTGTTTTAGGCGTGCTTACAAAAATGGATAAATAAAACCCTCAAATATAGTTGACTGAGGTCATAAATTGAAAACATAGAAGAGCCATGAACTAGATTCTTTCTTCCTCTATCTCCCAGAATGGAATGCTTAGTAAATACAACTTGAGTTAATTGGTTTTGTGTTTATAGATAAATACATCCTCTGAACCAGTATGATAACCTAAGATTCACATTGAGCAGAGAAAGCTTGGAAGAAATCCTGAATTGCTACTATTTGGAACTGTCATCTAGTTTTAGAAAGACAAGTGTTTATAGATAAGTACTCAATTTAAGTTTTGTAAATACAATAAGTGAGCCAGCCATTGAAACTCTTCATCAATATGAGGCAATTAGGCTTTTTAAAAGAAGAACCAGATCAGTGATTCCTTCTGCCTTACAGATGTTGAAAATATGAGCCAGAACTTTCCATTACTAAAAAAAAAAGATGCACAGTACTCTTTTTCAGTCGGCTCAGTCTTTCTCAAAATAGGAAAAATTCCATAATTGTTAAACGCAAGTAGTAATGCAAAATTCTTGGATTACTGATCCATAAACAACTTGACTCTGAGCTGTTGCTTCAATTCTCAGAGAATCTTTCTGGTCTTTAAAGAGGGCTGCAGTAAGCTGACGCTTCCAGCTGAGCTCTGCTGTAATAATCTGTACTGTTGCATCTCCCAAATATTTCCTAATTCTGAAGGCTCCATGTACCACAGATGGCGCCCTTTCACTTACCAAAAAAAGTTGTTCTGCTGACAGAAAAGTCCAAATACACTCCTGCTTTTGTTCAGCTCAGCAATATTGTGGTGATGTTACACTTCGATACCTAGGGCAGTGTGTTTGTGTGAAAATGGAAGTAAACATGAATCAAGGTGAAGCACATTGTTCAAATCACATTTTTAATGAAGTTGCAGACCCTAGCTATATCATGAATTGTCCACATCATAAAATGCATCAGAGGAACAACACTCTTGACTGTCTAGTGTACAATACAGAACATCCTGCTCCACATAGGGAGAATTATAAAGCTAAATATGCTCCTTGACATTTTGCTGTCAGGACAAATTGGAACAGTGTCTTCAAAATCAACAGCGGTGACTTAATTCCACCTAAGCCTTGTTGTGAGCTTTCTTCTTCTTAACAGACCTTTTCAGATAGTGTTAATTTTCATAATTTTGCTTTCAGCAATTTGAATTCACTGTGTCATACAACATTTGCTTATAGTGGTAATTACACACCCCCCCCCTCCCACTATGAAGTGCTGAGACCTACAATTCCAGAAGATAAACATTATACTGTTGTGTACAGGGAACTGATCTTGCACTGGGTCTCAGCTGATGTGGCTTAACATGTCTGTTTCCACAGTTAATTGTACCTGTAGATCACAAGCTATCTTATTTTTCCACCAAGCTTCCCACCTAATTTTCACTAAAATGATGAAAACATGTAGTAGGGAAAACCCCATGATACAGGCTCATCACACAGGACACAAAAGGCAGGCTGACTCCTACAGAGAAATATTGGGGCATGAAGGCCAACATTAAACACCTGCCTTGTACCTTCTCTTAAAGGACTGAATAGTTACATACATGTTCAAATGACTTTCGGGGATGAAACTTGGGCTGGGGTTGTAGGACTGCTGTTTTTTAAACTGCATGTGTTGCTTTTCCTTTGTGTAACTGTTGGCAGCTGGAGACAGCAGGGAGGGGAATTCACATCACTGACCTGCCGTCACAAGCAAGACTTTTGACACCAGTAGCCTTGAGTGGGCACAGATACCATTTGCAGATGTCTTTAGGTATCTACTCAATTCTCAGTTTTGTGCCAAAATACGCACCAGCAAGTCTAATATCAGGTAAAGCACCTTTTATGCTCTTTGTTGTTTAAAAAGAATATATTTGTGAAACAGATCGATAATACATAACACTGGAAATGGGTGCTTCTTCCCTAAAGTACACATGTAAAATAAAATAAAAAAGAAAAGAAACATTTGTGAGTTTATCTGGCTTTTAATCAAGTCTGAAAATGATAACTATGTTATACAGTTGCCAGTTGTCGGTCCTTTATAATTTTAAATAGATCTGCATTTTAACTTTATTTATTTGCCAATTTTTTATATACTTTAAAGTTACACTTTAGAACTCAAGCTAACTTTTTATTTTCCTAGGCTGTTATATAACAGATTTCCAGTATTCTTGTAAACTGCAGACCTTTTTTGAATAGTCCTTTGTCTTCTCCTTTGGACCAGTTACCACTAATGAGTCTGCAGTCCCCTTTTTACTGTACTCTTCCAATAAATGTAAAATATTTGTATCAAGCTGTCTCATTTTATTTGATATTTGCAAGTTGTGTTTCTTCATTTGTTTCTGTAATCAAGTGGAAGACCGACTCTAGTAACACTGCTTTTGGGAATAGATGCAATTCAAAATACTCTGTTTCAAACAGTGGGGGGAAACAAATTTTATTTGATTCTTTTGGAAATTTCTGGAGATAATATGTGTATGATCCTCACTCACAGTTTTGAATTACTTTTGTTTACCCTTTGCATATCAGAAGATACTGAAGCAAGGAGTAACCTAGAGGACAGAAGGAGAAGGAGATGTTGAAACAGGCTGAGAACTTTGTTATGAGAATATTATTATGCCTCAGAAAATACAAACTAGCATTTTGAGATCTTATGGGTAACATAAAGTATGAATATCCCTATTTGAAGAACTTCTTCCACTACCTAACACTCCCTGCAGATGCACCTTGTTTGAAGACCCAAAACCAGGTAGAAAGACGGGGTTTTGGGTACCTGCACCTTACGTGGTGTTGTTAAGCACTCTGCACACTGGCACAGCACTGTGATTTGCAAGACTTAGTGCCTGACTGAACAAGGAGTTTATAGCAAAGAAAGCAATTTACAGCTCTGGTTCCTAAGTGGGACTGAGGTACCTGGGGGGTTTGTGTTCATTTTTTCCTAACAGAATACAGTTGTTCCCTTTCACAAACTCTTGGAGGTGTTTTTCCCCACCATCTCCCAATAATCATGAATGGATGAGATGTAAGCCCAAAGCTCGTCCCCTGAATTTCCCCAGTGTGTGTTGGAACAGAAGACAGCACAGCATGGGATTGCACACAGGTCTGCTACAATTCTGCTGAGACTAATTTATTAGGATAATTTTAGACAAGGTTACTGCAGCTAAATCTCTTCCGCTCAGTGATGTGTGGCCTCCAAATAACAGAAATACGTTGTTTGAAAACCTGCGACTGCCAAACTCTGAGCAGCACTGGGTCATCAGATTTCCTCATTTGAAGTGTCACAGCAGTGAAGGAGGAATGAGGCTAAAGAAAGGAGCCTTGAAGGAGATCGGGGCCTTTGTACAGTCCTACATTTTCTACAGTTTAGAAGTACAGTTAAAAGACTTGCTCTCGAAAAGATTTAGTTGATTAAGACTTTTCACAAGATCCCGAAGGACACTGGTGCACAAGGACCACTTTAAATGGCAGATCACAGCATTTCCATATTCTTGAGATGCCCAGTTCAGACACATCTTACCCTAACAAAACTCATGCCCTGCAGTAACAAAATGCTCCAAGTTAGATACTCCCCAATCCCCGGGTGACCATAACACCTCATTTTCGTATTTCGGCTCGAGTTCTTCACTTGGGACTTTTTATGGCTTGCTGACTTGTGAGCCCTAACCTTGCAGGTACTGTACAGCTGGCAAAACTCCACACAGAAGACATTTGGGCACAGAAGTTTTGAATCTGGATAGAAGTGCTTGTTTGGTTTTTTTTCTAGACAGCCAGAATTTGCATGTTAAAGCTGGATCAGTTCTTTTTGTCTGCAAATGGCAGATATGCCTCCCTCCCTTTTAGATCCAAATACTGTGCATGTAAAGATGTTTTGATGCTTGGGTACAAATCTTCTCTTGATGTTTGGCAGAAATACCATTTTTGTTAAATGCGGGAGAGACTAATCTTGCTCAGAGACACAGAAGAGGCTCACATCTGAGGACTCCAAGCACAAGAATGTGCCTGCCTTCAGCCTGGTGATGTGGGGAATTTGTGGAAAAGCAGGAAGGGGGAGAGTTGTTTTGGGGAGTGAGTTTTTTCTTCTTGAGCATATTCAATTGGAGGCACACTGGGTCTGCTGAGTTCCATAAATATTCTCCTGGGTCCCTGTGTTCCCAACAGCTCCACACTCTAGAAGCTTAACTTGGCCAAGGACCATAGAGGGATCAAAAGCCAAGTATTCCCATATTTAAGATTTTTGGTAGGTCCACTGCCTATAACCAAGTAGGTCTGAGGAAATCTGCAGTAAGGCACACTTGCTCAGTGTGGAGCACAAGGGCCACAGCAGATCACCGAGTATGAACCTTCACCAGTGCCAGAATTTTCTGATAAGCTTCTGATACAAAATCGGTGTGAAGAACTGTCTCCATCACACTCTGCAGCTACTGCTCAGTCCTCCTTGAACTCATGTTCCAGCCATAAAAAAAATGCAAAAAATACAGTAACACCACTGGCAGGGTCTGGCTTACAGCTGTACACTTTACACCTCAAAGGACGTGGTACAGATAACCACACAAAATGCCCAAGTCAGTGACATATGCAAACACCACTTACACTGCAATTTCATCAGAATTCATCTCCTCCTCCATCACCCTCCGTTCCTTGCAGGTCTGCTACACGAACAGCACTGCTGCTGAACAGTGTGCAGAAATGCATCAGGACTGAAGAAATAGCTCTGTCTTGAGAATACAGAATAATGAGACGCTGTGCTCAATTTTTCTAATAACTAAGCTCCCATAGCTTTCAATGACCTAATCTGCTGCAAAAAGAAGTCGGGAAGAGTAAAATCAAGCTACTAGCTAGCTTAGAATCTTCAAAAGAATCCTCAAAGGAACAGGCTGGCGTTTGACCATGCTGTAAGGGAAAGAAGCATGCATCTTCAAGAGACGTTTCCAACTCATGATGGATTACTTCTCTGACAGCTGAAAGAAAAATGAGATTGCATTAGCAACACCTGGAGTATATTGAAATATTTTTCTACTTTCTATCTTAAAAGCTTGCACTGCCAAGTGCAATTCACTAAAGAGAAGATACAGAGAAGGGTTAGTAGGATAATCCACTTGCTAAAATCTAGTCTGCAGTCAGTAGCTATGAAAGCCCATCCTGTTAACATTAAGACATGGAAGTCACAGTCCCTATAAATTCACACAAACACATACGAAGCCCTTATCACCAAGGGTCCTAAAGACCTTCACTCAACTACACCTATAGCCCTGTGCATTCAAAAATCCTTTCCACTACTCTATCACCCTGAGTCTGAAACGAAAATAATGCAGTGACCTAGATGTAGCTAAATATAATTAGAAAACCTTCAAATATGATGGAGCTAGACAGCTCCATTTCACTCACAGTTATGGACCCAGAGGGTCAGGTTTCTTAAAGTCTGGGCCTAAACAGGGGTCAATTTTGTGCTATGCATCTGATTTACAGAGATACCTAGACTTTCTGTCTTTCCCCCGACTTCAGGTGGACTGGGCCCAGGGGGTTTGTCAAGCTCTGTCAAGCTTAGGATGCTTTTTTTTTGTTTGTTTCTTTCTACACAGCAACAATATTTAAGCAGGAAAACGATGAGAAAAACCCTCCCAAGTCCTTGTGCACCCCCAGCTTGATCTCTGCTGGGGTGGTGTGAGAGGCAGGAAAGCTCTTGGCTCAGTGCAAGCCCTGCTCAGCAATAACAAAAACATCCTTGTGTTATCAGCACTGTTTTCACCACAAATGCAAAACACAGCTACTGTGAAGAAAATTATCTCTATCCCAGCCAAAACCAGCACAAGAGAGCACACAGAGAAATTTTAGGTATGAGGCAGTGCTCATGCAACTCCTTAGGGTGCAGCTCAGAGCAGCAGTCACACTTCCACACTCTGACCCCACAAGTCAGAAACTCCCTTGTGAAACAGCTGCAGATGTGCTGGTTGAAAGAAGCAGGTGGTCAGGGCTGTTCCTCAGGCAGGGGTGGAGGGATGAAAAACATGAGCTGTAGGTGTTTACCTCAGTCACTGGAGTAGCTCCTCCAGCCCTATGAAGCCTGTATTTCCACAACAGGGAGGAGCAGGGAGAAAAGCCCTTGCCCAGCAGCTGTGACCTTGGCTTTTAGGGCTGCAGGGGAAGGCCTTGGAACAAAGTAAATTGCCTCCCTGCAGACCCAGTTCCAGCTCTGGCTGCTGAATTGGGGGAAGATCC
>VXBT01014189.1:43631-59254 GCA_013400235.1 Oriolus oriolus
TTCCCCCCAAAAGGCTCAATCTGCCCCTTCAAAACCAGTGTCTGTGCCAACAGCTGTCTTGGACCTTGGCAGCTCCAGCATCCTGTATCCTTCCACAGGCCTGTCCCTCTCTCCTCTGAGCTGAAAATATCACCTAAAGCAGTTCCTGAAAGACAGAGACTATAGATGACTTTGAAAAGCATAAACAACATATGCCATAGTCTGTCACTCAGGGATTATTAGCTTTATAGCTATAACTCCTCTAATTAAAAAATCACTGTGAAATACAAGGTTTAAGTGAATTTAAAACTAGGAAATGGGAAAACCCATGCAGCCTTTTAAATTTTCTGCAGTTTCTTCATGACCCATTTGTAAGCAGTATCTGCTTTACATTCTGATGTTCACCTACATTGGTATAGGGGAGTTTTTATTGAGGGGAGGGTGAATAGTTCATTTAGGGTAAGTTTCAGGAAAAAAATTTATGCCAGAAAATTGCAGAAAAGTCGAAGTTCAGGCAGTTTTATGCCCAGATATTTGATATATAGAGTGAATACTGGACTGCTAGGTCTTTTCATACAGTGCTATCATCACCAATGCTCCTTCCCCTCTCTGCTTTACTCTTCACAGAGCTGATGGTGAAGTCAGATTAAAGCAACAGAATAGAAGAGTCAATATGTTATGATTTGAACCAAGCACCTGATTATTATGGGGAAAAAAATTTAAAGCAGATTCTTACCTTCTTTTACAATAAAAGCAGCGTTCAATTTCCAAGACATCTTGGGGAGCTGTGAGGTTAAGGGCAGCTAATATGCCAGAAACACATTCTCCTGAAACTTTTTGAGGCAAGCAAAATCCAACAAACATCAAAAATCAGAACATAGCCTATCTTTCTTTTATTCCTTGTTATTATAATATTCTTCAGCCACAGGGATATCAAAGACTTTGGTGGCAATGGATGCAATTTAGCTGCTCCCTAGAGATTGCTTTAGAGAATGCATAATCAATTTTATAAATGAGCAGCTGGCCTGCACAGCAAGGTGCACTCTGCGTTTCACCAAAATGAATAATGAATTGCATAAAGTCTGCATTAAGAAGACTGGCTTTCCTCTTAGAAACTGGTATGACTAAGTCTTGTTTGTTTCACTTGTTGAAAGATAAACTAATGCCTGGCTGTTTCTTAGTGTACCCAGCTTTTTTGTGCAGTATCCATGGCCAACACCACCAGAGACAGCACGTGCTGGGAGGAGGCTCCCAGACATGGGCCATGGGCAGGCACCCAGGTCAGCAGCTCGTGAGTGTCAGTCTGGCCAGACCCTGTGGATCCTTCACTGGAGACAGCCATCAGTAAGCCTGAGGCTCCAGCCTTGGACATTATCTTTTGCTGGCCCAACAAATTGATAATCTCAGCTAAATGGCAAGTATTTATTTTTATATTGAACAAAAATATCTCATTGCAGAAGCAGAAAAACAATTTCCAATGCCACATCTATTTCTCTCAAACTTAGTGATCTCTGTGATCCAGGACAAAAGTTTGCTCAGGCCCAAGGGCATTTCGTTGACTTTCCACTGGCCTTTAAGTCTATAATGTGATTTCTTGGGTCTCTGTGTGGAAATGATTTGTGACTCTCATATTCCCATTGAGAATAACCCATCCATTATATAGCCTCCAGCAAAAGCTGCACCGTGACAGGTCTTTTGAGGTCAGATAGGCTACTGCAATGCCTCAAAGGGGCAGGCATGACAGGCCTGCCGCTCCTCACAAAGCACAGAAAGCAAGCAGGAGGGAAAGCAACAGAATGTGGAAACTAAGAAACAGAGCAACCATCATCTTTACAGGGGCATGTTCATACTCAGATGTACACTTTTTTCCTGACAAGACAGTATCTGAATAAATCTGACTTCAGCTCCCCTGCTCCAGCCCCTAGGAAATGTTGTCCTTTCGGCACCAAGCCTTTCCTGAGATTCCTAGGTGTGCCTGATGGGACTTCACTGGCATTTACATTTTGATTTCTTATTACCAGACGTTCTTGTAAGACAGCAAGAAGGGAACAAGGCTGTCGTCACTGCTAAGAGCTGGCTCCAAGATGTCTGTGGGTTGTTTGTTTTTCTGATTGTGTTGGTGTGTTTTAAGAGAGAGTTGTGGCAAGAGTGATGGAGGCTGTGCAGACTATATTCAGCAACAACAGAAACCAGGAGAAAAAGTACACCTGTGGGAGCACACAGAAATAGGGCAAGGCTTTGTGTTCCATGTGTGCTGCAGGAGTTCAGCACACAGCACCAGGCCCTGTAGCACCGCTGTGGGCCTGCTCCGTCCCTGCCCTTTTTTATGACTTGAGAAAAACACCAATAATTCTCCCTGCACAGGTTTTAACACACAACTGCTTTTTCGGACACTTCAAGCATCTGATGCCAGAGAGATGCAATATTAATTGCAGCACCCAACAGTCCCATTGTATCACTGCTCGTATGGTGACTCCCCTCTTTCCACAGAATGGGATTCAACAAACTCAGGCAAGACCTGAAGCGTCACATCTCTATATAAACCAAAGAAGACTATGCAGAGACCTTGGCACCTATGTTCTGTTTCCAACACTAAGGCCATAGATGGAAACACTGTATAGAACACACAACTGTGTGGTCTCCCAACATTTGAGCAACCATCCAGGAGTGTGATTAAGGCTCCTGGCTGTTGCCAAAATCTGGCAAGGCTGTGCTGGGAAACAGAGCTCTATGCTGCTGACAGTCCAACAGCTGCAGTCCCAAGCAAGCACAGCAACTGTTCTAGTGGCAGCTCCCAAACTGGCAGTGACTTTTGCTGCAACACTGCCCTCCAGCTGGCAGCCATCCCAGATGGCCAGGCCAGGCATGGATAAAAAGGCCTGCTTTTTAGCTCTGAGCATCCCTCCTCTGCCTCTTGCTGTTCTAGGTGTGAAGACAAGGAGCAGGGATCCAAACATGGGGTTTCGCAGCTGCTCTTCCCAGAAGGCCAGAGCTCAGTTCTGCACATCCAAGGCAAAGCTTGGATCTTGTTTTCCCCGTTGTACTGAGAGCAGCCAGGTAGCCTCTCCACTTCTGCATTCTGCTTCTTGAGTATTCAGTTGTGCTTTTCTTTTGTTCTCAGATCAACTACCAATTTTTTAACATCAAGAATTCACAAAAATGTCACTAAGCACTTTCTTTTCAAATTTCTAAACAAGTTCATTACATGACTGCTAAGTAATTAGTCCTAAAATAAATTTTTAAAGGGAGCTGTAGACAAGAACCAATCTGTTGCTAAACCTTGAAAATTTTTCTTCATATGGGAAGCTTGCTTTGCGTCAAAAATACTGCCACAGCCTGACTAGGAATGAGCCATCTCTTTCTGTGTTTTCTGCTGAGCCTCTGGAGAAACGCTCCATAATCTTGGACTGAGGAGGGCATGGTACTTAAATGGCCCTGACACCCCACATGCAGCAAGCAGAGTTATCTGCACCCTCCCTTTTGACAGTGAGGTTGTTTTCCCAGGCGAGACCAATTTGTGTGTCAGAAAATGCATTTCCAAGTCTTCTTCCTTTGCTGTTGTTTTTGAGAATAGACAGCACACTGCGGCATGCCAAGTGGAAAAATGACAGGAGGCTGACATGTTGTGTGCCATTTGGATCAGGTCATGTCACAGAGACCCGAAGGGAATGGCTCTCCAGAATGAGCTGGAGAGAGGAGATCAAGTCCTTAGAAGAAAGGACGGAAATATTCAGTACGGGGACAAGCTAGTCCTTCTGAACCACATGTTCTCCTGCATGGCTCTTGCTCTTCTCTTTAGCTAGAATTCTGGATAGATGGCACTAGTCTTTAATTCTTATTTAGGGGAAAACCACTGCAAGCCAGTAAGAAGCATGATGCAGGACCTGAAAACGAACACCAGTCTTACCTTCTCAGTAAAATCTTAAAAAGCTGCTCTTTCATCATTCTCTCTGACAGCAGTTGATGTCATGAACAGAAGACTTTGTAGTCACCAGATTCTTCTCTGATTATGTTATTACTCACACCAGAAAAAAAAAGCTGAAAAGACTTTAAATTTTCAGATATTTGAGATATTTAGGGCTTTTGGTTGTTTTGAGCAAGAGCTCTTTACATTCCTATGGCTGTTTATTTGCCCATCTATGCAAATTCTGAGGAGCAAAAGGAGCCACCAACTTACAAAGGTTTGGATAGTTTTAAAATACAATTTTCTTTTTATAAGTAAATGAAGCAGGCTATAGCCAGGCAGCTTGGATACAAATACAGGTATAAAGAAAAAGGGCTGATAGTAACCTGCAGTGCTTGGGCAAGCTGAGTGCCACACAGCACCACAGGACTGTGGGTCAGGGGATAAGAACTGCTTCTCAAACCCGGTTTTCACCCACACTGTGGGTCTGTGTTGTAGGGAGGGCAGGGCAGAGGCATGGAAAACCCACCTGTGGCACCTCACCTTCCGAGGCAGCAGACCCATTTTGCACCAATTGCATTAAGAAGCTCATAATTAAGCACCCAGTCAAACTTCCTCATTACCCTGCCTGGACATGCAGGAGGTCAGCTGTATTCACCTGTATAGGAGGTATGTCCACCAGTATCTGAGGATTTAGATGGCTCTGCAGGAAATGTTTGTGGTAAAGGCTAGAGGAAAATGTTCCAGCAACATGAGAAAACATGAGTATTCCAATAAGGACACTCATCCCACCTCTTCAAGATGGCATCTCAGTGCTTGTGTTAATATTTAGGGCTTTTCCTCAGAGGTCTGCCTGTATCCACCACCGAATCTTTTCCTCCTTCATCAGCAGGAGTTCTGTGCTGCAAGTAGTAGTTAATCTTTTGTGAGAGGTTTCTGGGAGGATATTGTGCACATCCTGTGTTGTTGTTGTTGGGTTTTTGGTCTTTACTTTTTTTTTTAGAGAAGGTAGTCAACTTACATGATTATGAGAGGAAATAGAGCAGCAAAATGAAAGTGAAGCCCTGCACTGAGTTGTAATCTTTACTAATAGTTTTTTTTTTTTTTTTACTTTACCTAATAAATAAGAAATGTTTTTCAGTAAGAAATAGGACCAACCCTGAAGTAAGTCAGCATGTATTGCTTATGCATTAGCAGAGATTATTCAACAACTCAGTGCAACCCTCACAGCCAGTCTTCAAACAGAGGGCAGAAAAAGGCAATGTAGATTTTGCTAGATGAAAAACACATCAGCAGAGCTCTCGTTAGAGCCACAGTCATAAAAGACACACTTGACAAACTGCATCCTAACTGTGCTGGCCAAGGGATTTACAGCTGGTTTCTGTGCAAACGTTATTCAGTCAGGCATTTTTCTTCGGTGGGCATCCTGTAGGCAAGCACAGCCAGGGGGAGAGGAGGCCAGGGGTGTTACAGCTGTTACCTTTCCTTCCCTTCCCATAACTATTACTTTGCCCCTTGTCACTGCAAGCACATTGAATTTCCTTGCTATTGATTACACAGCAGGCGATGTATCGAAGGCATTTCATCGCTGGGTGCGAGCCTGTCACTGCTGCAGCAGAAAAGGAAGGCAGTTAAGTTTCCTGAGGGTAGATGGGGGTGGGGTTACCAGCACCCAGGCCCCCGAAGGTCACCCCCCTGCTCAAAGCCTGCCACAGAACAAGTCGGGGAGCACCCATGCAACACTGCAGTGATGTCCCACCTGCTTCCATAAATCTTCCCCATCTCAGCCTACTCCTTGCTTGTCATGGTGTCACAAAAAATACATGAAAGTTCAGTAGAAAAGATTGCTCAACCTCCAAGTAGGAGGTTTCTGTCTATTTTTCTTTTCCAAAACACAGGCGCTGTTTCTCACAGAATGAGATTTTGCTTCAATCTCTCCATTTGTTTATTTTATATGTATTTTTCTCCTGAAACTCCTCTTTTGGTCCCTGCTACAGTGCTTGAGCCATGTGACAGCTGATTATTTCTGTTTGAAAGAAATCCATTCACACAAAGCACAGCTGTCATCTTACTACATATCCAGTTTTTAAAAAAAGGCATAGAGCAAATTATTAATAGAGGTGAGCAGGAGGAGGCAGAGCTTCTCTAATACCCTCCTGTCCAAATGCTAACATTTTAACTCAAGTTCAGATGACAGGACTACGCTTCAGTGATACTGAGCACGAATGGGAGAAAGAGAGTGCAACAATACAGATTGAGAAAAATAAAATAATGTTATCTTCCATGTAAATGTGTAGGTTTTGCCTTAAATAAACCAGGCATGAACGGAGCTGTTAGTGTCACTCTCCAGCCAAATGGTGATGCCACTGGGCAAGCAGGACACACCAAATCGAGGGAGGGCTGTCCTGGGAAGGGGTCTCAGCCTTCCACTATTCACCCCCCTTTCTGGCAGCTGCCCAGGGCCTGTGGAGGAGAGGCCAGCCCTCAGGGCAGGTGGGTGCAGTGGGCAGCCAGGTCTGGCCATCAGGGCCACGCTGGCTCAGAGCAGTGAGGTGGCAGCTGCTCTCCAGATGGTCCTGTGGCTTTGTCCATCACCCTTCATTGCACACCCCTCACTCACGCATAAAACCACGGGTACGGATTTACAGAAACCCAACGTCAGCTGCAGTAAAATGGGGCTTCAAAGAACAGCAAAACACTTGCAGAAAAGCAAACTTAACCAGGAAGAAGTTTTACTGTAAGTGTCCTATGTGTCTTGTCTTTTTCTAATTTCTTGTTCAAGAAGATCAAAGTTAAGCACTTCATTTTTTCTTTCTCAGTAAGCTTTGCTTCAGAGATGCATTACATAAGAGTCAGGGGGAGGGGAGAGAAGGTGTGATTCTGCCATCACTTCTATGGCACCATTAAATCTGCATGGAATAGTTCAAATATAGACTAGTTGCCCTTCTGAAAACAGCATTCATCCTCTGATGCTGCAAGATAAAGACACAACCGTTCCACAAAAGACGATGTTAAGGTTTAATTGCTTCTGAATTTAGGGTATTTTGTATCACCTTCAAATGTGGTAGCATCCAGGCATTAAGGAGGTTTTGGGTGGGACCTCCAGTGATGCTGTCACCAAGCTGGCTCAGGGGAAAGCAGGGCCCTTAGCAGGGATCCCAGCCACGCTGCCTCAATCAGAGTGTCTCACTGCTGCTGGTGCTGATGGAGCTGCTGAGGTCAGGAGGGTCATGGAAGGCTCATTTACACCACAAATCTGCTTTGTATCAGGCAGAGAATTCAAACAGAGTGTACCTGGTAACTGAGTGGTCTTCCATCTCTGGGTTCCTTTAACTGCCTCTTGCTGTAACTGGAACTGGCCTGGCTGTTGATGGCTTCTGAAGGCTTCTGTGGCCTTCAAACTCAAGTTTCAAGACTGCAAAGAACATTACAGGTTTCTCTTAGATCCCAGTCAAGCCATGGCTCTGATTTGTTAGGGACCTTTCAAGGCCGTTGATTTGTCACTACCCTTGTAACTCCCTACAGGACACATCCAAATCCCTTGCACCTACCAGTTACCAGAAAGCATTTCCCTTGCAAACAGGGAGCCCCTTCCTTCCCACATCCATGTGCTCAGACAAGTACCCAAAAGACACACAAGTTTTAAATGTATTTTTTAAAAGGATATGGATACCATCAGCAAGCGTCAGTTTTCACAACTGTCCCTTGTTTCAGCACCATTTAAAAGTTCTCAGATTCCCCATAACCAAATGGAAAAATCAAACCTTCTCTTCTGAGACTAAAGAGAATCTACTGAAAAACTTGTTTTAAAATACAAAACAGCACCCAAACCACAGTAAGTATGTTCTTTCTTTTCTCCCTCCTCTGATGCTTCGGCTACCACGAATAAGGTATTAAAATTCTTTTTGAGTATTTCTTCAAGCACTCCTTATAGTGTTTAGTCATTCATTATGAAAATTGTCATGTCCTTATGTTCATGGCTTCCCGTCCTGCACAATTAGGACACATCCATCAACAACATCGTAAAACATACACCTGCACTACAATCAAGCCTAATATAAACTGCAACAATCCCCTCCAACAAAATATTATGTTCACAGTTTGGAAATTTTAAAAGGGCATGTAAGTCTTAAAATCTTTGCACTGGAAGAAAAAAGAAGAAAAAACATTCTGACTTTCAGCACCCACATACATGAAACATCACTTTGAGTCATAAACTGCTCAAGATCTGTCTTAAAAAATAAATGCTCTTAAACACTGCACTATTCATCTTGGAAACCTGTTTTTGATCCTTCTGTGCAGATTGGAAGGTGCTTCCTACCTATTCCCCAATTAATCCTCTAATTTTTTGTGCTGGTATTGTCTTTCAAGTCATAAAGTCCCTTTCCTCCAACCCTGGCCAGTTTCCCTTCAGGGTTTGATGCAGCATCATTAAACCACCAATTGAGAACAGCAGAGAACAGTAGTTAAACAGTAGTTTAAAGTGGTTTAACAGTAGTTACAGCTCCCACATAGGTAATACATTTCTGCAGTGTACACATTGTGCAGGCTGTGGGAATAAATGGCTCCGGGTATCTTGAACATCTGCTCCCTGAAAGCTGTGCCAAGTCTGCTGAGCTGCAGTGACGGACAGGACAGAGAGCAGGCCCTTCCCTGCTGTGTTCCACAGGGAGCCTGAGGTGTCTCCTCCTGAGAGCCCAGCTGAGCATCCCACCACTCCCCCTTCCACAGGTTATGTGGACACAGAAGAACACACTGGTGTGTCAGCACTCCTGCTTAATTCTTTTGTGTTCCATCAACTAACTCTTTTCTTTTTACATTATATAATTTTTTCTGGAAAAAGTATTATTTTATGTTACTGCAGACACCTGATGTAAAAACAGATTAAAACAGATCTTACACACTAAAGACCTTTTCAGACACTTTGGAATGGAGTTTTTGAAGGTTCAGGACAAGACCCTTGTTACTTTCCAGCGTCAAATATTGTCCAGTGAAAAGATTGGAGCAATAAAGAGAGAAGAAGTGGGGTTTTCTGCCATGTCTCTCCCTTACCAACCAGTCCTCTTCTTCCTCATGACACACAGTTTACAGCAAAATGGAATGGTATTTTAGGGTACTGCATGGTTGCAATATGCATACTTGGTAACACCTATTGTCCAGCTTGTGAAAGAGCACCTAAATTCTGAAAGAAGAAAATGATGAAACATGCAAAAGCCTCGAGAAGGTTTGCTATCATTGCATGCCACACATCAAAAGCCTTGAGAGAAAGGAAACCTCCTCTGAACTCCAGGGAGCTGCACATCCACCTTTCCCAGCTACACCTAAAGGTCCTTCTGCAGCTCTGCCTGTAAAGCAGCATCTACAGACCTGTCTGGGTAACCAGTGTGGAGCTCTGGTTTAACCTGGACATTTGCTGTAGCATGCAAGAGGCAATTTAACAGCCAAAGCAGGCAAGAAAGAGAGTGGAAGGAACATGGAAATTCCAGTTTCTTGCACTGTAAAATATAAATTTTACAGTGCAAGAAACTAGAATGTATTAAATGATTGCATTCTCCCAAACTCTGCTCAGTCTATGGCCACAATTGACAAGCAATTTAGGAAAAAAAAAAAACCAAAAGTTTTCTGCATAAAATGCCACCCTTCAAGGTGCAAAGTATCATGAGTCACTGTTGACTAATCTGAAAGGTCAATATGCAAAACTGGAGAAGCACATGTACTCTAGAAAAGCATGCTGTCAGTTCCTCCAAAAATCAAAGCAGCAATGGTTTTGTCCTATGCAAATCATATAATCCCAATTCCTGCCAGGTTAGTTCTGTTCCCTGTAGAAACTCACTCTAAGCCAAGGCAATAATTAGATTCACACCTTTTAATTGTTTTTTGTCTCTTTGGGTTAAAAAGGCTAGAATTTCTGCATTTCTGTTGGGAGGGAAAAGAAAGCAGAAACCAAGTAAAGGCCTGCCCTAAGAGATCTGTCACTCTCTCCAACTTAAGCCACATTCCTGCTCTTAAAGCCTTTTCTGAGCACACTGAAGGAAGTGTTTCTGTATGATTTGGGAATTGCAGAAGACAGATCCCCATATCAGCCACCCTATGGGCACAGAACAGGGAGAGGAGCTGCTATAGCTCTGGATTTGCTCACCACTGCTGGGGAGAGGAGAATGCTGCATGTGCAGAACCAGGCAGAGGATGCAAAACAATGTACAATCCCTTTTCTGCAGTCCCAAATCCTCTTGCCTCCCTTCTCAGAGAAGAGGAGTGAACCTCATAACAGGGACTATGTTAAGATTAAGTCTAATCAAGGAGAAAACAAGGGGGAAACCAAAGGCAGGGCAAGTAAAATATGGAGGGCAGAAGAGAAAAGTAAATTTCCAAGAGCTAGGGAAAGAAAAAAGGAGGAGGAAACAACAAGCCAAATTCAGGTGGGGAAAGAGGGAGAAAAACTTCACTGTAGTCACTGTTATGCAGGTATATTGCAGGCAAAATTTGCAGTCCAGCTACTGTAGCAGGGGGCAGAGCTGGTTAACACTGAAATGAAGGTACCCACTGACATTTAAATGTATCCAGTGCCTGACACAGGGACCCAAATCCTCCAGGAACAGTTGAATTGAACAGCTTTATTGCTAACAGAGTTCCAGGAAAGACTGTGAGACACTCCTAGGCAGTGAGAGAGCAAAGAACATTTCAAGCCAGTAAGTCTTTGAGAAAAGTTTGAGTAACCAAGGAGAAGGACGAGCAAACACTGCACAGTGGTAGATGAAATTCAAAAGGAGAAAAACAAACCAAAACAAAACACACTTGAATTGCTGAAGTTCATTTTTAAATGTGAAAGGTGGCTGTCAGATGTTCTGTGCCCCTGGTAAATAGCAGCGATACACTTAAAAGTGAATGGTAGGGTTGCCTTGGTTATAGAAAAGACATTGAAGTTGTGTGCTCTTAACACTGTTTTTACATTAATTTCTCCCACGTCAGTGCTCTGCCTGGGACCCTCAACACCTTGTTTGCTCCAGCACTGCTTATGTGCTCACTGAGAAGGCTCCAGCTACATGCAAACAATGTCCACAATAGTGGGGCATTAGCACTGGGTGTTGAAATAGGAAGAAAACAATATTCCACACATTAAAAAAAAAAAAAAAAAAAAAAGGAAAGCTGCATACATTAAAAGTTGTCTAATTCCTAGCATAAGTAGGCTAAAATAAATTTCGTGCCGTCTTGGTTAGTTCCTTGGGATGATCCTTGCAAGAACATGAGGCAGTAATTCCAGGAAGCAAAGGCTGGAAATCAGTGTTACAGTAAATACAGTCTAACTGACCTACTAAAGGTCTGTTTTATGTGAAGAAGGAACAGAGCAGTTGATTTTTTTTTTCTCTCTATATTTGACGGAAGGAAAAACATCCCCTGCTATTTTTGAATCATTCGCAGCTGTTTTCCACAGCCCACTACAAATTTTTCAGAGCATACTTCACCTCTCCCTGCTCCTGCAGCATCCTTAGGGGAGCTCTGGCGACCCAGAACATTTTGGTTCTCATGTCCTTGCTTTCGAAAATCATCAGTAATACTTTGTGCATCAAACTGCTTCCATTCTGGTTGACAAAGATATTTGCCAGTTATCCCTCAATTTTCTCTTTCCTGCCCTTTCCACATTTCCACCTTCCACCAGGGACAGAACAGATTGCCCTGCAGTATACACAGAAGTATTTCTAAAGTAAAATGCTGCTTGCTTGAAAACCAAACAAAACAACCAGAGGTGCAGTCCCTGGTAACCTACACAGTGTTCCAAAAACAACATTCATCCCTCACTCTGCTGTAAACTGCAAACAAAGGTAGCAATTCTTCCCCAGAAATACACAGGAGCACTCTGGAAAAACCAACTGCCTTTCGAACAAAGTTAATCAAGGAGCACACGTGCTCTCAACTACAGCTCAAGCTCTGACTTAAACTGAATTTCTTTGCCAGTTGTTTCCTGTGTAAGGAGCAGAATTCCAACTATGCTTACAGCCAGCTTAAATTTTCCCTCCACAGCAAAATGAGAAATCCTGTGGAGAATTAAGGAACATTAAGATTTTAAAGTGCAAAATAAGAAGTAAGATCAGAAAGCATAATATACCACTAGATCACTTGGAAGAACTTCCTGCTTTGGATATTGCAAAGGACTAAACCAAGAGCAGACAGGGGAAGTTGGAGGGCTGTAAGAGGTAAACTGCAGGCCCAGAAGCACAGCCTCTTAACTTTATCCAATGATAAATACTGTCTGTGTTCAATGCAGGGATACTACCTTTTCAATGTCCATAGTACCTCTCTGAAGCAGAGCTGTACCTTGCAAGCACATGTAGCACTGTCTGTTTCTATGAAGTTTTGCTGTTCCATGTCTTTGCTGCCCCTTGCTCTAGCCACATCAGCACTACTACTGTTACAGCAGGACAAAAGTATTAAGGAAGGACAGCATGTTTTAATCGTGCTAGAGGTCAATATCCTGTTATTAAAAGTTGTAGTTGCATTTTTAGGAGATATGGCTAAGACAGGAGTATATAAGCAACCATTTTTCTGAGGGCAAGACTGAGTTAGTGACTAGAGATGCTCTTCTGCATTGTCTCTTTATACCATTCTTTGATCCAGATATGTGACAAATGTGCTGCATGGGGTGTCTAGAGAAAAATTAATGCACAATTTTTCCTCCTCCTCCAAAGGTGGTACTGGTTTCTGTGACTGTGATGGATGTCCTCTGCTTTTGTTTTCCATTGATCCTAGATTGTAAAAGAATAGTAAAACAGCCTCTTTCCTGCATTTGCATCATCCAGCAACAGGTCTGAAGTGTTGAACTAGGATTTCAAGCACTATTTGTAACCAGGGTTTGCTACATCACTTTAGGAATTCGTCGTGTCAAATAACTCAGAAGCTCATTTTTTTGCCTCTTAAAAATTGCTTTTATCAACTTGTCCTCAAATGAAGGCTGGTCTGTCATTACTCAGAGCAAACAGGGGGTCTGTTGGAGATCACTGCACAGGGAGGCTGTACAGAAGGATTTCTGTGCTAAACATCACCCCCAGGGAGCCTGCAATAACTAACAGCATCACAGCTGCCAGGGTGAAGTTTAACTTCAATCAATGAACTTTTTGATGAAATTTTGATGCTGACTGGAATGCTGGGGAAATACAAAATTCCACTATATGAAGGGAGTAGTGCTGTTTTGCCATTGAAAGCAATGCATATTCCAGGACTTAAAACTCTGTAGTGGGTGTGCCAGTCAGTACAGGAAAAGAAAAGCTTCTTACAGCACTGTGAGCTGTACAAAGTAGAGGACTATAATTGTCACCAAGGCCTAAGTTTAGGTCTGCTTTGGTGAAAGCTTTGTTTTGTTTTGGTTTTGGTTTGGGGTGAAGAAGAGGAAATCAGACACATATAGCAGGATTGTTCACCGCCATCGTAGGATTCCACTGTGCTTGTTACATGTGCAAGGACCACCTTCTGCCTCTATTCCTCACACAAAACCAAAGAATTAAGAAAATCCACAGATTTCCTTGCTCAGTACCAGCACCAACCTCATAATGACTACCCAAAAGATAAAGGGATGCTGTCACTGTGGCAGATGGCTCATACATTGTTCAAGGCAAGGATATTACAGGGCTCAGACAAGAGGATCCACGTTGCCAAAAAGACCTCAAAGCCACCTTACAAAACAAAGTACAAGACTAATTACTGTTTTATGTCTGATAAAATAAATCCTTCTTCCTGGAACCAGTATGTTGTTCTCAGGCTGAAGGACAGCATTAGAAACAAATTCAGATATGTAACTTCTACACACTTTATCTTATCTCAAAGCTATTTCTAGTAAGCTGCCAACATCTCAGCTGAAAATTGTCATTTAAACCCACCGTTTAGTTTAGAAGTTATATGATGTCTCATTTATCCACTCTGGCTACTTTTTCCAAAGCAATACTCAATAACTTGTATTTCAAGTGTCTTAGGTTACAATGTAAGATGTAACCAAAAGTATGTATTCTATCACCATCTGTTAAAACCAGCTGGGGCAGTGTTCTTCATCTCTTCCATGACCCACCCCTGATAACTGCCTCCAGAGGGATACCTTCTGTTAATGGGCTATCAAGCCTCACTGCATGACTCATAAAATTACATCATCCCATTGTGAGTTGCTCCACCCAGAGGAGAGGAGACAGGCATTCCCATCTGGATATAATCTGAGGTTTGCAACAGCACACTCAGCCCTTACCTACTGGACTTCCAGAGGACAAGAGCTACACAACCACCACTGGACCTTCAGAGGAAGACCAGACCCTTCTACAGGATCACTGCTTCAACAGAACCATATCTGTCACCTCAAGAGGACTGCAGCCACCACTTAATCGCACTGCCACCCACCACCCTGCCCAGCAGGGTGTCAGGTTGTATCCTGACTCTCTCAGGACTGAGCCAGTGTTACTGTATTAATGCCTTGTTATATATTTTAGTAAAGAACTGTTATTCCTATTTCTAATATCTTTGCCTGAAGGCCCCTTAATTTCAAAATGTTAATAATTCGGAGGGAAGGGGGTTACATTTTCCATTCCAAGGGAGGCTCCTGCCTTCCTTAGCAGACACCTGTCTTTCAAACCAAGACACAAGTCACAAGTTTGGTATCCCGAGAAATGCAGACACTGACTCAGCTGGACCTGTGAGAAACAATATGTTTAGTTAGTTGTAGGTCACATATTCCCCACACTTGATCAAAATGTGAACTAGCAAGCACCATGAGGTACAGCTTTAGCGCTCACTGCCATGCCCAGCAGGGCCATTTAGAGCACTGTGTGATTTTAGACAAGAACATTAGTGGAACAAGGCATACAGAGGCTGATCAGTCACAAGTTTTGTACACAAGACACATTACATTACCTCTCAATATTTCAACGACTGCTCTGCTCTGAATTTAAAATTCCTTGGGTAATGTGTTTCTGGGCCTACAATTTTATTCTGTGCCACCTAGGAGTGACATGAGCAGAAAGCTTTAGAGAAGATGTGGTGTCTTATATTAGCAGTGTAAAAGCCAGCATCATGCCTTACAAAATTTCATTACCTGGTTGAGAGATCCAAACTACCCTTTAAGTGGTATCACTGGATTTTTGCTTCTTAAAAATAATTTAAAAGTATGTGAAAAAAAAAAAAGCTACAAAGCAGTCCAAAAGCATTTGAACAAGAGCACCTCTAGCTTGGAAAAGAAAATATAGAAAAAAAATCATGCAATCATAAAATATACTGAGCTGGAAGGGACTCACGAGGGTCATCGGATCCAACTCCTGGCCCTGCACAGCACCATCCCCAAGAGTCACACCATGTGCCTGAGAGCATTGCCCAAACGCTTCTTGAACTCTGTCAGGCTGATGCTGTGACCACTGCCCTGGGGAGCCTGTTCCAGGGCCCTCCTGATAGTTAGCCCAAACCTCCCCCGACTCAACTTTAGGCCATTTACTCGAGCCCTGTCACTGGCCACCACAGAGCAGAGATCAGTGTCTGCCCCTCCTCTTCCCCTCCCAGGGAAGTTGCAGACCCAGTGAGGTCTCCCCTCAGTCTCCTCCAGGCTGAACAGACCAAGTGCCCTCAGCCTCTCCTCATACAGCTTCCCCTTGAGGCCCTTCACCATCTTCATGGCCTCCTTTGGACACTCTCTGGTAGATTAATGTCTTTGGTGTACTATGGTGCCCAAAACTGCCCCCAGCACTCGAGGTGAGGCTGCCCCAGCCCAGAGCAGAGC
>VXBT01014189.1:59822-76297 GCA_013400235.1 Oriolus oriolus
ATGACATCAGCAGCTCTGTGAGCATTCTCAGATGAATCTCATCATGCCCCATAGATTCCCAGGGATCCAGCTGGAGAAACAGAACCTGCACAGGCTCAGGGTCAGCTGGGAGCTGATCGCTCTCACAGCCATGGTCCTGCAGCTCAGGGCACTGGGACCCCCTCAGCCATCAGCAGTGTTGGAGACAGTGGCAAGGAAAGCACTAAGCACCCCTGCCTTGTATCTGTCCCTGTTTAGGAGGTGACCACCTGTCATGGGCAATGTTACCTCTGCACCACCTTTTGCTCTTGAGCTATTTAAAAAAGCTCTTTTCATTGTCCCCCACAGTTCTGGCAGCTTCAGCTCTAGTTTTTTTGGCTGCATGAATATTCTCCCTTACAGCAGTATCTGTGTTTCCCTCCCATGTCACTTGACTTCAGCCACACATTTCCTTTTTCTTGCTTCAGCTCCAGAAGAAGATCCCTGCCCAGCCAAGCTGGCCTTCTGCCTCACCTGCTTGACTTCTATTTGGAATTGCCCATTCCTGTGCCTTTAGGAGGTGGTGCTTAAAAACTGATCAGCAAACTCCAGCACCTTCAAAAGCATTGTCACAGGCATCCTTACTCACAAATTCTCTGAGCAGCTTGAAAAAAAGCGAGATTTCATGGTGTCTTCAAAAATCTGGGTAGGATGAAATGGAGATCTATTTAGAAATTAATCCCTTTACTTCAGCTTTTCAAGTATTTTAGTTTTCTCACCACTATAGATGTGCAATTATTAATAAGTCACAATTTCAGTCCAAAACACTGGGCTGTACAATTATTATTGTACAGGAAGCTGTACAACAATAATTAGTTTTGATAGTGCTAAACTCTGGAGAATGGAATGAGTCAATAAATATGAGGTGGGAGACAAGGAACCTGAAAGAAGTGGAGGCAGTAAGTGAAGGGATGAAGCAGTTTTGCATCTTTGTTTTAAAGAACACCAAGAAACACAAAGTCAAGAAAATCTGCAACAGTGCAGAAAGTAGAAAAGATGCAGATGAAAGGCAGCAGCAACACTTGAGAAGAATAAAAGCAGGATATTTTAATTCTGATTGTCTCCCAATTCACTGTATAGACTTGGAGAAATGGTTTCTCCCATGACTCAGTCCTGCTCTGTTTAAAATTGGAGAGACAGTTTCTCAGAGGGGTTTTCCCCCGACCTTTCCACAGTGTGCTTATCACTGGTAAAAGAAAAGCGTTTGAACCCTTCTACCAGACTTGCAATTGCTAGGTAAGGGTGTTACTGCCTGTAGTTCTCAAGATCATGGTAGGAAATGCAGTGCTTCCCATGCTGTGCTGGACCTGTGGTATGTGCAGCACAGAGTTTACCCTCACTCCCTCCTGCACAGAGGATGCATCTCTGGAATTTGCAGGTGTCCAGTGGAATAGTGGGAGCTGCCACACTCTCAGGGCTGGGGTAGGTCATGGGCAAGAGGAATGAAGAAGGCAGACAAGGAAAGAGCTGAGGTGACATGCGCCTGACTCATCACTGCAAGGACACAGACACCATCTGAGCCAGAGCCCAGGTTCGTGTGACAGCTCGTGTCATGGCACGGAGCAACTTCCGACTGAAGACTCTCATGTGGGGAAAAATGAACTGCAGTGGCTGCTAAGGAGCTTGACAGACAAGGCAAAAGAGCTGTCAGTCCTAAGAGTTCCTTGGAGGCCCGGTGGGGCTGCCCCTGCAGCACCTGCCACCAAACCATCTCTAGACCTTCTGGCCTGGATAGAAACTCTAAATATTCAGGATCTCAAAACCTCAATGTTATGTCAGATATTGTGTCAAAGTGTCTCTTTGAAAGGAAAAAACAATGACAAGAGCTAAGGTCCTCTGCAAAATTAAGTTTAAAAAAGAAAATAAGTAGAAATTCCCCGCTGGTGGTGGCATGAGATTAAGAAGTGTCGTTAAAGCAGAACTCATGTTACATCATCTGTGAGTTATATACTGTAAATAACAAAAAGTCATAAGGGAAACAAAACACACTCCCATCCTCAGCAAAGTTTTGGAACAAGCAAAAAAATTAATTTTTGTTCCTTTTAGGTATTCACACTAATAACATAAATGTTTTATAACTTTGATTAAAAGAAATAATTTCATCTTTAATTCAAACTTTGAAGTCACTTCCAGCACAAACACAGCATCTTTTTAATTAAAATAGGAGTGGATTTTTTTTTTCCTTTAATAGTAATCACTCTTTCTGTCCTTGGAGATCAGATGATCATGTTAAAGTCTCTGAAATTACAGCAGAAAGTTTTTATTTTTTTTTAAGGTTAAATTATTGTTAGACAGCAGCATTAAGCACCAGCTTCAGTATTGAATGGGGAAAAGTGTTTATTTTCCAGAACTACTTATGAAACTGTAATGAAAAAGAAGAAGAAAAAAAAGAAACAAACCAGAAAAAAAAGCACCCCAAAGTTCCTAGATTAGTTTTGGTTTTAAAAGCAGGATGGTTTACAGTTATGTGGAAACCTGAAACTGCCTGAACTCAGCAAGTCACTTGACCTGTATTGAATCTTAAAAGCAGAAATAACACAGCATTTTGTCATTTCAAGACAAGGCCCACTAACACTGAGATGTGTTTAGCGTGTCTGTGTATGTGTACGCATTGGTGAAGGAACCCATGTCAGGGTTTTTATTCGTGGCCCATTAATATTGTTCAAAATCTTTATTAAGGTGGTTTGTTCTGTAATATGCTTTATGAAACCTTCTCTGCCAATAATTTTCTATTAATAAGCTGGTGAGACACAGTACTGAGTGCTGAATTCAGAGCAGGGATGACCTCAGCAGTGAGATGTTGTCCTTTGTCACTGTTTCCAGGCATGGCTGGTTTTGTTGTTGCTGATGTATTGCACTCCTAGTCCACAGAGCTGGCAGAGCGAGGACACCAATGTGAGGTGTGTGACCAAGTAGTTGATGGCAGAGCTTTGAGGGGAAGTGGACAGGTTAAGGAACACCAGAAAGTCTGAGAAAGAGCTGCTGGAACCATGCTTTTCCCTTCCTGAGACAGAAATAGGAATATCTGTGAGAAAAAACCTTTAAGATCCTGTATCCCACCCCCTGCAGCCCCCCCCCCAGCCAGAGAGAAGGCAGTAACTTACAGTAAAGGAGAGAATGGAGCCAAGTCTATGCTCAGGGTGGCAAGTGAACCCTCTCCAGATACCTGCCTCACCTCCTCAGGTGCCTCTACACAAGAGGTGTGAGGCTCTGGATGTGGCAGGTCTGCCACCTGATAATATATGACACCTGATACCTGATAAGATGATGGTCCATCTACCCCAGAGATGTTGCTAACATCAGAAAGGCCAACCCCATGTCATGACCACCACCATGAGGAAGAAAAGATGGGTTACAGTTGTTCCTTCCCCTTTCAAAATGCTATTGCTTAAAAGGCATTCCTCACTGCCAGACAGAATTTTATGTAAGTCTTACAAATATGCAAATTATAGTTTTACTACAAGCTAATTTTTCTAGGAGCACCTAATAGGAAATATGCACAAAAGCATAGAAAACTGGAAGAAAATTCTTTTTTTCCCCATAGAGGAAAAAAATGCCTTGCGCTGCACTTCTCAATATTGAAAACATTTATCACACAAACCCCATGAGTACATTCCTGAAGGATTTCACCAAACAGAGGTGCTGAGGCCCCTCAGCAGGTCCCCTCCCCTGGTTTGTCATGGGGGGTTGGTGCAGACCAGCTCTCACCCCCTAAGCTGCAGCCCCCCACCCACAGCCCCTGTCACTGCCTGGTGCTGAGGGCAGAGCTGTGATGGGTCAGTGCTCTAATGAGCAAGACCATAAATAAATAAATAAATAACCAAATAACCACAGTGATAATTAAAGCTGTCTGGATTTTCATCTTAGACATCTCTGCACGTTTTTCCCCCTGAAATATTTATGTTTGGTTTTGTTGGGTTTTTTTTCTTTTCTCATCTCTCCTTGATTTCCTCCACTTGAGAGCCAAAAGAACTGCTGGACTGGCAGGCACCCAGGCTCCCAACAGCTGGATGCTGGATGCTCTCCGGAAGCTGCCGCTCTCCACCCTGTGGGCAGCCCAGCAGCCCAGAGGAGAAGTGCAAACAGCATCCAACAAGGCGAGGAAGCACCAAGAGGCTGATTAATGGCAGGCAGAAGCTGGGCCACATGCTGCAGCTCATGCATCCACAAGGTCCCCTGGCAAGGATTAAGCTGCTGCTCGTGGCACAAGGAATTTCCTTCTTTCTTTAGCCCTGAAGGGGAGTTTTTGTTGTTCACTGCTCACTGGCTCTCAGGCTGGGGGAGGCAGTGAGGGGCTCACACCCACACCTGGCCTGGGCCACCCTTGTTCCTGCAGCCCCACAGAAGCCCTTTTCTAAGCCGAAGGGGTCTGGTTCCCTCACCCATATCCAGGCTGGGAGCTTTGACAGGAAGAGCAATCTTAAAAGTGTTTTTTCATAAAAGCGCTGCTGACTAAAATACATCTGCCACTCAGTGGATTGAGCCATTTGATTTGACATTTAAATGCAGAAATCTCTTACTGCGAAGTGATTTAACACTCCACTGAAACACCACAGTTACAACATGATTTTCAGAGTAAGAAAAATTTAAAGAGTCACCTGTCCAACCAGCCCGTTCCCAGAAATTTAACAAGATCTGCAGGTGTCTCTTTTTGGGCAGAAACCCCAGAGTTGCTGCTGGTGCAGGCAGCATTGCCTGTGCCTCGCCCTTCTCCAGCGAGACTGGAGCTCCTGCTCCATTGCTTTACAGGAGCAGAATGTAGCAGAACAGAAGGGAACAGAAGGGCACAGGGTGCTGCAGCATTCCCTGGGCAGCTGTACCCAACCCCTCCTCTTCTCCTTCCCCCAGGAACAGGCTAAAGGGGCAGCTCTTCTGAGAGCTGTTCAGAGAGAAATGTGGTGTTGAGGGAAAGAAGCTGCTGGGAAAGAAAAAGAGACAGTGTAAAAGGTAAGAGTGGAGGTAGCTAGTGGGAACAGAGGAAAAGCTGAGAAAACACGAGGCCTCTGAAAAATCTCTTGACTGGACACAACACAGGAATAATGGAGGCAGAAATCAGTTCTTGACTGGAGAAAAATCCAAAATAAAAAATAGTAAAAGAGATGGAAAAATCCAAAATAATAGTTCCAGACCAACAGATTAAATCAATGCATTCCTCTCTGCGTTTTTGGCAGCACTGGGCTGATGACTGCCCACTTATCCACAATTGAGGATAATATATTTCACATGGGGATTAATAGGAAGATCATATTTTTCTCCTCCTTACCATTTCTGAAAAAAATAGAACACATCCATCCAAAGCTAATACAACCTACTTTTTAAATCCAGAATGCATTTTCAGTGACCTTTTAAGGAAATCCAATATTGACAATTGATGCACTGTAAAGTGCACTGGAAATATGGGAAGGTTAGAGGACAGTGAAAGACAAATAATATACCCATGGTCCTCCTCTCTTGTGTGTTTCATTTTTCCTGCTCTCAAAAAAGAAAGGTTTTCACCTCATACACGTCTGAGTGCTCAGAAACATGATAATGACCAAAAGGTTATTAGAAAGCATTTAACTTTCTGCCACTTTTACAAGAGATGTAATAGGTATGTGCTCTCTATCTTTCATTTTCATTGCTTGCAGCAAAAACATTTTCCAGGTTTTAGCACAGTGGCTTCTTCCTTTTCTTGATGATGCTCACTGCAGGACTGTTTCTGATAAGGACAGTATGATTTCTCTCCTACACCTGCAGAGTCCTATTTGTCTAGTGTATAAAAACCCAGTGCACTGCCTGCACTTAATATGCCAAAGCAAACTATGGAAAAGCAGACTGAAATCAATGCAGTTAGAACATGCATGGATTTGGTTCAAATTTTTAAAAATTTCATTACAAAAATAAGAACCATCTATCTAAATTCTTCTTTTAAGACCAACTAGACCAATGTCCACACTAAAATTCCAGTAACCAAACAATGAAAATTTCATGTTTTCACCTGCACTCTATTTAAAATAAATCATTTCATTTTATGTGGGAAAGCACTTCCAAATATGCAGAAAAAATGGGCATAGATGCAATGAACAGAACATTACAGTCACTTGCAAAATAATAATACATACCAATGCATGTGATACACTTGTATCCAATCATGCTTTTCAATTCCATGAACTATTTCTAAATTGCCTCATGCCAAGAAGAAACTGTGCTACTGTTTATTATGAGATCTCTTTTCCCCCTAACCTTCTTGGTATTTCCCCCTAGCACTCACTGTTACAACCTTTTACTTTTCTCTGGGATATTGGGAGAAGATGAATGGTGGAGCTAAAAATCCATGGATGCAGAAAGGACAACCAACTTTCAAATGAACTGTTGAATTTTGGCACTGAAAAATAAAAAAGGACATCTGCATGAGCCTTGGCTAAAGCAACCCATAACTCTGTTCAGCTCTGGTCAAAACTGCATCACAACTTTTAACCTCAAATTTCATTTTCTGAAAAAAAAAGTGTGAGAACAGACTTACAGCAAAAGAAGACCCAAAGACAAAAATATTTTGGTTCCAAAGATATTTTAAGTGCACAACTGACAGCAACACTTCCTTCAGCTTTCAGGTTTCGTTCTGATGTTACATTATCTCCATATATGATACTAACAGGCAGCAGGAGTAACACATAACAAAATCCCTTCACAAAAACAAAGTAGAGACCACCTAAACTGTACCCATTCCTGGCAGACCTGAGAGATCCACAGCTGGAGGACAGCACTTTACCCATCTCCCATATATTTAAGTGAATGAACCATCAGTTTCCACCCTCTCATCTTAATGTCAATGTTTTACTGCTCTCTCCTGTGTACCCACATGGAGAGATGTAAAAACGTACTAGATTGCATTTAGTTACTCTGAAATTACATTGAAATTGTACTAATTTTTAAATACATAATAAACACTAACCCACCTATTTAATGACTTCTAAAACAATGGGGTTTGCATCCTTCCAGCTATTACAACATAGCACTGAGATAAAATACTTTTTTTTAACTTTTAAAACTCTTGGTAGGGCACAAGTTTTCTTGATGGGAAGTTCTACAAGTGTCTGTTGGCCCAAATTCCTTCTTGAACATCAGGAAGCAAAGTCTCCTCCTTCCTTCTGTCCATTTGGGAATAATGCAAAGCCCTGTTGCTCCACATGAGCCACTGTAGCACAGGCAGCACTTGGCAGAGCAGCAGGGCAGACAGAAGGGCTGCAAAGGCCCTGGTGAATGTCCTGCTCATGGATCATGATCCTGTGGCTGCACCCAGGAGCATATCGTCTCCCACACTGTGCTCTATAAATCCTTCCTTTTCTCCTCCAATCAATGTTAGTTCAGTGATTCTCAAACACATTTGGGGCACGGTTTATGGACAGTATAGAAGTGGTATATTGTAATTACCTGTTATCGGTGTATTGTTCCATAATGGTGCACACTAATTGCTGCTGGCTACATACAGCAATAAAGACTACCTTGGAGGACACCTTGGCACAAACTACCTGTTTCCAGATACCAAAGAAAAGAGGTATGCTAGGGGCACAAAATCAGGAGTCACAACTCAGGCAGCTCACCTTGAAAAAGTATGCCCTAAAACAGACTTAAAGGAGAATCATAGCATCATTGATTCATTGAATCATAGAATCACAGAGTATCCTGAGCTGGAAAGGACTCACAAGGATCATCGAATCTAACTCCTGGCCCTGCACAGCACCATCCCCAAGAGACACACCATGTGCCTGAGAGCATTGCCCAAACGCTTCTTGAACTCTGTCAGGCTGATGCTGTGACCACTGCCCTGGGGAGCCTGTTCCAGGGCCCAAACACCCCCCGGGCGAAAGAAACATTTTCCTGATATTTAACCTTAATGTCCCCTAACTCAACTTTAGGCCATTTACTCGAGCCCTGTCACTGGCCACCACAGAGCAGAGATCAGTGTCTGCCCCTCCTCTTCCCCTCCCAGGGAAGTTGCAGACCCAGTGAGGTCTCCCCTCAGTCTCCTCCAGGCTGAACAGACCAAGTGCCCTCAGCCTCTCCTCATACAGCTTCCCCTTGAGGCCCTTCACCATCTTCATGGCCTCCTTTGGACACTCTCTGGTAGATTAATGTCTTTGGTGTACTGTGGTGCCCAAAACTGCCCCCAGCACTCGAGGTGAGGCCGCCCCAGCCCAGAGCAGAGCAGGACAATCCCCTCCCTGGCCCGGCTGGCGCTGCTGTGCCTGATGCACCCCCAGACATGGTTGGCCCCCCTGGCTGCAGGGCACTGCTGACTGATGTCCAGCTTGCCATCAGCCAGGACCCCCAGCTCCCTTTCCATGGTGCTGCTCTCCAGCCTCTCATTCCCCAGTCTGTCCATACATTCAGGGTTGCCCCCTCCCAGGTGCAGAATCCGGCACTTTTCCTTGTTAAGCTCCATATGGCTGGTGATTGCTCATCTCTCCAATTTGTTGAAGTCTCTCTGCAGGACTTAGCACACTTACCAACACACTTATGGCTACAGTATGACTTCCGAAATCCAAGATTTTGCCAGAAAAAGTGCAGCAAATGCATGTACAGTGCAACAGTGTGAAGTGCCAGAGAGCCTCCTGTCCCCAGCACCGACGCCTTCTTGTAGAACAGTGTCACTGCAATGCTACCTGTCAAACTCCATAAACACTCTGCCTCGCCCTCCTTCACAAACCTCATGAAAGCTCTGCAGAGATCACTCTACCACTCTGTAATCTGATCATGCTGAGACAGCTGGCAAGCAAAGACTGCCCATTTGTATCTAAAATACATTTATTTTGCTGAAATACAGTCTCCCATAGACCATACACTCCTGCTGCACAGTTCTTACCTACTGCTTTGTGTAATCCCACACTATTTTATACAAGCATTTAGGAAATGTAATGGTTTTCTTTTCTTTCTGTTTTTTTTTTCATTGCTTACAATGATCCCTATTGCTTTATCAAGTGCTCTAGAATTTACTGGGTCAAAATTATAAAAGCCACAAACTAAAGTTTTATGAATAGCTTAAGAAAACAAAAGGCATATGCCTTGAGGTAGTAGCAAATAAAAGCTCTTAGAGGAACTTACATGCTTCTGCATTGAATAATGCAGTTGTGAGGAAAAATTTAAATCTATTTAATACATTGATATCAGTGGGAATATTGCCTGAAAAGGATGTTGTTATTAAAATTTCTGGAAAATAACCAAGTTTTTCTTTTTCCCTTGCACACTGCAGTCTGTATTTAGTTACTGAGGGACAGCGTTCAATCTTCTTCTGCTTCCCTACTTTGAACTATAAATCACTGCCCAGTTATATCAGACAGATGCTCAGAAAAAGAAAAAGGATAGTCGTCATGGTTAAGAAAACATAACAAGCTCATGACGAAGACATTTAAATGCTGAAAGGTTAACACTTCAGCATCTAGTACTATCTATCCCCCATAGCTTTGTAAGTAGCAGAGAAAGGAATGCAAATGCTTGCAGGCATGTAAGCATCTTTGCAATGACTATGTATTTCAGAACTTCAAACTTAACTTTCACAACATCTTTCAGCCAGTTCTGCCATTCTAAGTCATACTCTTGAAGTTTTGCAAAATTAGTCAGCACCTCATATGTCAAATTGTCACACATACAGAGGACAAGACACTCACTTACTTAAGGAAACAGACAAAGGCTCAACTACTTTTTTGCTCTCTCACTCCTTTTTTACTTCAGGAAAGAAAAAAAGTAATTTGCCTCTGAATGAAGGTGTGTGTCATATAACAGCAATGGAGTTTTGCATTTGGGAACTGCAAATATATTTGAATTTTATGCATGGAAAGAGCAGCAAGAATTTTGAAGAATTAGGCCTTCATCAAAGCTTAATTTATGTGATACAGGAAGACATAAATAGTATTTGTTAGTAAGAATGAAAGCAAAAAGCTGCATGGAACAGTTTTAACTGTAGCCAATATAAATATATACATTTATTTTTAGAGTAGGGGTTTTTTTAATTAAAATGATGTAATGACAGATCACAATGTTTCAAGAAGTTCATCAATATTTGATGTATTTTCTACGTGGATAATGAAAAGCCTGAAAGAATTTCTAACTGATCTCCTGAGCTTTAAAGTGAACTAGAAATTCCACCGTATGTTGTACATAGCTGTGATCTCAGTTTTGAAGGCAGATAATTATGTAAAAAACTCCCCCCCAAACACTTTATTCAGATACTGTACTTCAGTCTAGCCCTGTGGTATCATCTCTTAGTATTCAGATGATTATCCAGTGAATGTTGAAACTATGCAAAAAACCTATGAAAATCTGGATCAGCTCTGACATGATCCCCTTTTATTTTTCTTTTTTTTTTTTTTTTTAAGGCCATATTGTCTGAAGTCTTTCTGACAAGCTGCTACCCTGCATTGCAGTGCACTCCCTAAGTGCATCTGTTCTTCTGGTACTGAAAAGGAGTTGAGGCTACCTTGCACTCTCCATTGTGCTCTAATTCACAGCATAACCAGTATGTTAATGCAAGTTAGCTAATGATACTGCCTTGCTGATAACTTCAAAATGCAGCAGGTGGACAGGAAAAATTTAGTCATCTCCCTCAGATGCATGATGTCGTGCACAACAAAGGCCAGAAGATGAACACTTGCTAGAAGTACTGCCATCCCAAGTACAAACCCTAAAAGGTAGTCAAAATCATCTATAATTGTTCAGAATACAAGTTACAATTTGAATACGTATTTGTTCTGAAAATGAAACATCCAGAGGTTTCTCTTGGTGCTCTGCGCTTGAATTATGCACACAGAGAGACACCTTCCCTCTATAATGCATGGAAGGAGAAAATGCTGCCTTCAGATACTTCCCCACTAACACACACGGACTGTACCAGCAATAATATGTCTCTGATTACTGTCATTCATCAAACCATTTTCAGTAACAGAACAGAAATTAATTTTTCAACGAATTAACTGATGCTTCTTTTTTTGGTTAGATATGATAACTGATTCAGAGCAGGAGGGTGTTCAATGACACCGTCTGAAGTGATAATTTAAGATAAAGACCCTTCTGCAAGGTCATGGGTGTCTCACGAACAGACCCTTAATAACCCGCAGGGCACACAGGCACCCTTTCTGTGTCCCTGACACCAAATAAATGCAAATTATTCTTCTCAGTCAGAAAGAAACTGTCTCACAAGTCATGTAAGATTTAGACCAAGAGATTTTGAATGTGTTGTAGTGATCAGGCTCCATATTTCCTCAAGAGCTAGAGGAGTGCCGTGGGCCAGACAGCAGTGCCTCAGGAGCTTCCATGCTTTCTGCTGGGCAACAGAGCTGCCAAAAGCATTTTTGTGCCACACACTCCTTTTTTTTTGGCTTCCTTCCCTCTACTCGCAACTGAATTTGGTCTTGGTTGATATTGTAGGTTGCTTAGATTCACGTGAAAGACCACACTTTTTCTGCTCCCATTTCTCCCCTTCCTGCTGGCCACTTTCAGAAGAAAACTGCATGAAGTCAAAGGACCTGAAGGGCATTTCTTCACCAAAAACCCTGGTGAACTAGACATTTGTTTCAAAAGCTGCAAGGAAGATACTTGCTGTCTCACAGGGAGAAAGGTAACTGAAGGGGGACTGTGGCTATCTGCAGGTGACAAACACTGCTGAGGATCCCCTGTTCTCTTGCATCGCTTCTGTTTAAATGGTGGTATTTATTCATGTCTCAAAAGCTCACTATTGAGGAGCAAACTTTTTAGTCAGGCTCTGCTGGTTTTGTGTGTGATTCTTGAGCTGATTTGGGTTGATCCATTCAGTTATCTTTCACTCCTGTCAGAAGCAAACTCTCACAGTCTCATGGAGCTTTAATATAAATTATGAGGACTAAATCCCATTCTTAATCTCTAGAGCAAAACTTTCTTCTTTCTTACATGAATTGTGATTCAGGGAGTTAAAACAATAAAGACAACAAAGGCATGTACAGAACAGGTTCTATGCAGGCTCCAATTCATTTCACTAAAATACTTAATGGGAAATTATTTACAGTATTGCTGACAAGAACATCTTTCTTGATTAGCAAAGCAAGTTACCACCTTAAAAAAGGATGTCTGGAATATGCAAAAAGCATTTTCAAATCTGTGTCAGTGTTTCTGCAGCTGACATCCTCCTACTGCAGAATTAAGGCAGTGTTAGAAAAGCATTTTTTGTATTTCTGTTTTTAGTAAGAGCAGGGAATTCCACTCATCCACAGGGAAACTCTTCTACCTACTGACAGAGATGATCTTCCACATTAACAGGTCATAGTACTCAATATACTCAATATACTCAATAAAGAAATACTTTGACCAATGATTTTAGTTTCCTATCAGGAAATTTATTTCCTCTTTAGGTTTTCCTAACACAGAGCTATGAAAGAACCACCAGGTCCTAAATATCACTAAGCAGTACCACTTACAACACATAAACTGTAGCCCTTGGTTCTTGTCAATTAGAAAATATGACATAAAATGCCTAACCTGCCTTGGAAAATGTAATTCTCACCATCACATTAAATTTTACTGACTTCCTTGACATATTTTCAAAGGCTGCTGTCTGGCAAGCTGAAGACAATTTTGCTTCACAACTGAAAAAAAGGACTTGTTTTTCCTGTGATTTAAAGGTAGCTGAAGAAACTAGCTAGACTATAATCCTCTCTTCCTATTTCTTACCTAATTCTCCTTTATGTCTTCTTGAGAGCCTTTGCTTTTTCCTCAGGAGGCAAAGTGACTCCCGTATAAATGAAAATCATGCCCTTTACATTTTGGCCTCAAGACATCATTAAATCCTCATACTTTCTCATTAATAACCATCATTAGTTGTTTTGTCTATAATTATTTATGATACATGACTCAGAGCAAGGTAATTGTCTATCTACAGAGAGGCTTAAGACTGGAAAAAATTACAATTATGTGGAATTTTAGGACAATAAAGATCTGTAAATACATGTTTTGCTTATTAGCCTATAAAGAGCAAAGACTTATTCTCCACATAGTGATATTACTTCACCTGTCTAAATAATTATGCATCTTAGCTGTCTGTGTGTACCACCTTGACCAAAGGACTGCACATAACTAACATATTTTCCTATTTTCTCTTGTGAATATCCTAAAGCAGCACTCACTGACAAAAAAAAAAAAAAGACAAAAAAACAGGGGAAGGAGCATGGATTGTAAAAACATGCAGATAAAATAAAACTGAAATTACTTAGCCAAGGTTGTTTTTCTTTTCCCATATTTGGCATTTTTCAGAACAGGATACCTGCTGCATTCATAGTGTCAATTCAGATGTGTTCACGTTAGTGCATCACCACGGAGAGATTGTCCTATTAAATGGAAAACATGGAACAGGATTCTTTCGGCTGCACATATTCATTTTATGAAATAAACAACCCTGATGTTGCTGCTTTCAAATGTGTCCCTTATGGCAATAGTCTTAAATTCACCAAAACACAATGGGCCTTTTCAGGAATGATGCTATTGCAAGTTCAAAGAGAAAGATAATGTACCTGGAAATATGTTTTGGGAGATGCCAAATACATCATATTCTCAGCAAAATATGCTCCTCTTGTTCCACCCAAAGTCATCTGACAGAGTTTGCTTCAAACCTAAGGAAGAGAACTTTCATTTTCAATTATTTTTTACACTGCATGTGAGGAATGTGGCATGAGCTTATGAGGAACCCTTGTGCTCCCTTGGTTCTAACTAGTGCCAGATTTTGTTTGGGTTAGTTTACACTGGATTTCAATGACACGACAGCAAAAGTCAGGGGCACTTCAAGGCTCCTGAGCACTGGTTTAAACCTTTGATACCAGGTCTGTACATCTGAAGATCACAGAGATGACTGTCAGCCCACTTGTCTCCTTGTAACACAAGACAAGGAGCCTTATCCACTAGCCCTTGCCAGCCGTTCTACAATTCACTAATTGACCTCTACTCCATAATCAATCAAGCCTCAGTGTAAAGAAGGCTCTCTTTGTATACCCTCACTGTCCCACAAAACCTCATTACATCTGTTTCAACAAAAAGCAACTGGAAAGAAAACAATACATTTTCAAGGTACAAGAGCAGCTGGGCAATCAAAGAGGAAACTTGTTTTGTTTTAGTCTTTGCCTTGGCTTTCTGAGCAAGAATGAGCCTACCAACAACAGCAGTATATTTTGTTCAGTGGAAATAGCTGTATCTTATTGGAAGGTTACAATATAAATAAATTTTCTTGATCTTTAACAACTAAAAATCTACTCAAGGAGGCCCTGTAATGGAAAAATTCAGGCCCAGCAAGCCCCACTTTCATTCCAATTCTGTTTAAGCAAGAACAAAGGGAATTTTGTGAGAATACACCGAAGTGTTTATGCAGAAAGCCAAGCAGCATCACTGCAGTACTAATACAGTTTTCAGGACTCAAACTGTAAAGCAGTAATTCCCAGCCAGGAGAGGCTTTTTTAAAAAAAAACAACCCCAGAAAAAAGAAGAGTTCCAAGGATAACTTTGTAGTCCTTGCTAGTGCCACCCAAAAAACAAACCCCCCAAAGTTAGGAAAATTCTGTGCCTTGCAAAATAGGGCACAAATATCAAATCGTATCATCATGTCAACATGTTACAGCCAGTTCCCTTCTCCTATGAGACAGTATTTAATTATCATTTTAATTAAAAAAGGGTAAACTATCTCTGGAGGAAAAAGCTCTCAAAAACTACAACATTCTTCTTCATGTTCAGAAGAATTATGTTGTTGCAACACTTAGTTTTTGTGCAATACAACCTTGTAATTCTTTAAACAAACTGAAGAACACAGTACTTTTTATATCTTTAAAAATACAAGAAGGTAGCACCTTGGAAACAGCTAAACATTTAACAACTGATCCTAAATGCTGTCCCTACAAGTTTGATCATCTACCTCTCAATCAAATTCAAGAGAAGATGTTAAAAGTAACAGAAAGAAAATACTTTCAGTATGCTTGGAGCAGAACCACACTGTTTGTTCAAAATGGAAGACTGTTGGCTTTTTGCACACTGTAGTTACTAGATTGAAAAGGGTTTTTTGCGGGGTGTGAGGGTTTTTGAGTTTTGTTTTCTCCTCTTTTTTTTCCTTTTTTTGCGTGTGATAATGATTGAATCTCTGATATCAGATACTGAGCACACAATTTCCCACAATGTAAAAAGTCAATCTGATGATCAGCAAATTCAAGCCTGGAAAGGTGAGTCAGAGCACCAGTACATCAGAAATGTATTCTGAGGGGAAATGACACCACACACAAATCCAGTGGCAGATTTTTTGAGATGTAGAGTATGAAAATTCAAGGGAAGCCCTAGGGCCAAAGCAGCACCATGTCCTGGGGCTCCAAGCCTGTCAAATTAACCACTGCACTAAGTGCCACGCTGAAAGTGGTACCAGGGGTGCACAGCTCTGAAATAGCCACAACTGGTGAACTCAGGCAGATGAAAAAATGCCCATAGTGAGAGTTTCAACTGAACACTTCCACTCCAAAGCAAGACCAGAGACAACTGATGAAGCAGAAAATAAAACAAAGAAATATAACAAGGAAATAAATATGAGGAATTAAAATAAAGAAATAAAAAAAGTAAAATCAGGAATTAACTTAAGCTACTTCAGATCTCACAGGCTTGACAGATCCAACAGAGAAATGGAGTAACTTCTTAAAGCAAACACAAAGGTACTATCAGTTGAATGTTGTTATAGCAGCCTCCAAAGGCTCACATTTTTGCGACCCTGCATTGAACTCATGCAAGAGATTAAAAATCCAGAAGAGAATCCAGCTGGTACCAATCTCTTTACAGAAGATGAGACATAACCATGACCTGATTGCTACCACAGAAACTTGCTGGGATGAATGGCACAACTGGAGTGCTGTGACTGATAGCTGCAAACTATTCAAAAGAGACAGGCAAAAAAAAGAGAGTTGGGAGAATTTTCCTTTATGCCAAAAATGAGATTGATTGCACAAAGCTGTCTTTGAAGAACAGCAATGTGCAAGTCCAGAGCTTATGGATGGAAATTAGAAACTCAGCCAACAACAGAAACCTTGTGGTTGGTGTCTAGTACACGTTACCTGAACAAGGAGAGAAGGCTGGTGAAGAGCTCTTTCTTCAGCTGCAGGAAGAATCACATTTGCAGGCCATGATCCCAGTAGAAGACTTCAGTCACATGGGTGTTTGCTGGGAAAATAGCACAGCCAACTGCAAGCAGTCCAGGTAAACACAGGAGAGCATTGAGGGTAAGTTTCTAGTCCAGATGATGGAGACAGTCCAGAGGAGAAACACTTCTTGACTTGTTTCTCACTAATATGGAAGAATTTATGACAGAGACCAAGAACAGAGGTAGCCTGGGCTGTAGCAATTAGGCCCTGGAGGAATTTCCAGTATTGAGTGGTACAGGTCTGGTAACAAGTAGAATGAGCACCCTAAACCAAATATGGCATACAATGCAGTTTGAAAGA
>VXBT01014190.1:189-22836 GCA_013400235.1 Oriolus oriolus
ACCGGCCCCGCACCGAAATCCCCGCAGCCCTCGCCGCGGCACCCACCGGGGTCCGGCCGCCCCCGTTGCCCGCCCAGGCCCGGGGCCAGCCGGGGTCCCCAGTACCTTCGGGGTGACGCTGGTGGGAGGATGCCGTGATGGCCCCCCCGGGGGTTTCCCATGTTTCCCGCTGCCATCTGTCCCCCGCCATGCCCGGTTTCCCGGGAGGTTCCCAAAACTCGATCCCCAGCAGCTAAAGCGCTGGGCGGTGTGGAAAAAGGATTTTTTCCCGGGCCGAGGGGGAAGCGGTGGGCTCCCACACCAGCCCTGGGGTTGGCGTCCTCACCCTCCAACAAAACGACTCAGAAAAGGGCTGAGCTGCCCGAAATTCCCCCGCCGGTGGCTTGGCAGCAGCCGCCTGACAAAGTGTCTTCCCCGTCGGGAAGCGGCTGGCTCCCGTCCAGGTGGGACCCTGCCAGCGCTGATGGATGCCCGAGGTGAGCCCTGGGAACGCCGTAACCCCTACCTGCAGCGGCCTCCCTGCCGCGGCCGCCGGGCCCTGCCGGAGCGGGTTGCCTTATCTCTTATTTCCCAGCAGAAATGGCCTTGGATTTCCTTGCCCGTCGCTCGTGGTTTAGGGCTGGCTGCAGGTGCTGGAGCTCACGCACCACCTGCTTTAGGAGCGGGGAGGGATGGGGAGAGTTGAGGTCGGAGCTGCCTCCGGATTCCCTGCAATGGGGGGGGGATTTCAGCCGTGGGGAGAGGACAGAGAGTGATAGATCAGGGTTGGTGTCGGGGTGGGGGAAAGGAGCAGCTGTGGCTGCTGTGGGTGGCAGCTCAGCTCGGCACAGTTCAATCCTGGCTCTGAAATGTGCGTTCCCTTCCCAGGTGCTGCCGTGCCACGCTGCTCCTGGCTAACCAGCACCAGTTCTTCAGTGGCAAGCTTTATGTCCTTCTCCAGTAGCTAAAGCTGCCAGTTGAAGAACTGTTGAATGTAGCCACTCTCTTCTCGTCCCCGGGACCTTGGATGCCAGCCAGAGCCGTGCCCTGAGCGACCGGGATGAGCCATTCTGCAGCGTCCTGAGGATTGGAGGGCTGAGGATGAGTCCGACCAGGATGAAGAAAGTCTCCTCGCAGCCTCCAGACAGAGCCTTGGCTGGAGGATTGCCAGGCAGCCGTGCCAGCAGGGCTGCCAAACTGTGTCCCCTCACTCAGTGGGGAGCTGGGAGGTGACTAGAGGAGACCAAAAAGAGGCATTAAACGTTTTTTTTATTCAACTGTTCAGTTTTAGGAAGTTTATTGCCTGGATTAGGTGGGGGCTGCACATCCTTGGGTGGGCCACAGCACCAGAGCTGTGCCCCCAGGTGATGCCACTCTGGGGTCTGCAGGTGGAGAGTTGATCCTTGGGGTGCCTCGGGTTTGTCCCGAGCCAAAGAGGTGAGCCAAGGCTGGGTGTAGCCCACAGGTCTGACCTGCTGCTGAGCTCAGGAGCTGGATTAATCCTGCAACATGCCAGGCAGTGGGATGGAGCCTGGGGAGAGGGCTGGCTCCACACCCACGCTGCCCTGCTGCGGGTCGGGCCGGGTGCGGTGGGGCCGGGCCACTGGGACAGGGTGACTCAGGGCCGAGTCACGCATGGCTCCGGATGGCTGTTCCCGGAACCTCTGTCCCTGGGAGGCCAGGCAGTGCCAGGATTCCAGGTATTTTGGAGCCAGCGGCACTAAGAGGGGCCGTGGTGAACTTTAGTGGGCTCCTCTGTGGTCCAGGCTCTGGCTCGTTGGTGAACAGAAGCAAAAGACTGCCCTGGAAGGAATTTTGAAGCTGCTCTCCAGGGCTGGAGAAGCCCCTGCCTTGCACTGAGTGAGAGGGGAGCTCCACGGGCCCAGCAAGGGCTCCAGGGAGCCTCTGCACTCCAGGCTTTCCCACAGGAGGGCCGGGACCACCAGCTCCCAGGCTGCCTCGGTGAACGGGAATCAGGGGAGTGTCCAGGCATTGCTGCTCAGGGCCTGCCAGGAAGAGCACAGCTCATCCCAGCTCCGAGGGCGGGCAGGGAGGAACAGCCCTGTGCTGAAATGTCTGCACAATCTCAACTTAATCTGCCTGCCCAGGCTCCAGCTGCCCAAGGCAGGGCTGCTCCCAAACTTTGGCACCCGGCAAAGCACAGAAAGTGGCCTGGTGTCCATTAAGTGGTAGAAGTAGAATAAGTCTCTTTTCCTGGGGTCTTTCTTCCTTACATAAAGCTGCTGTGCTTGCTGATGGCTACAAGAAGCTGAGTTTCTTCAGGGTGGTTGTCACCCAGAGGGAGCTGGGCTGCTGAACGCCCTTGGATGAGCTCCTCCAGCTTGAGGCAGAGCCCGTCTGTTCCACCACAGCTGCCCTGCTGCAAGTCCACACAAAAAAGCTGGCACCTGCTCAGTGCCCAACACATCCCGGAGGGCATCGAGGGGCAGAAAGTCATGGGCAGGGTGCCCGAGGGCAGGGAGGAGCAGCTCCCAGGCCGTGCTCCCCCTCTCCTGCAGCACAGATTGATCTGTACGGGGAGCTGTGTGCTCCGTGTGCCTCGCAGGGAGTGTGTAGATTTGTCACGAAGGAACAACCTGTGCCGCTGAAACCCGGCTCTTTCCTGGGTGAGCCGTGGCTCTTTCAGAGCTGAGAGTTGCCCTGAGCAGAAGCACCAAACCAGTGGGGTCAGGAAATGCAAAACGTCATGTTTCAGGTCAAATTCATGTGTGAGAAGGGGCCAGAGGACAAGTTTGGGTGTTTAACACAGAACCAGCGCTGCAATATCTCACCTGCTGAGCAGAGAGCTCGGGCTCTGGCTATCCTGCGCTTCATGTGAAACCAGAGGGGCTTTGGGCTGTCTGTGAGTGTCCCTGTGGGAACTTGCCTGACTCCTGGGACTTACCCTTCCTCCTGCAAAGCCCCATGTGACTGGTGAGTAAGTGCAAGGTTTCCTGTAGAAAGCACAGCCTCGCTCGCTGTTGCCTTGCAAAAATCGAGTAACTCTTTCCTTTAGCATCTGGCCACCTCCTCCAAGCATCCAGCACGCAGGGACACGGTGGGAAAGGCTGGATCTGGGATTGCTCTGCCAGAGGCTGGCTGCTCGCTGCGGCACCTAATGCAACATTCAAGGCGGCAGTGACACTGCCAGCAGGTGCTGCTGGCTCAGAGGTCGGGTGGCACCCCTGTGTCCTTAGGGGCAGGGTATTCTGTGCGAGTTCCTGCACGCAGCCCACCTCGTTCCCTGCTGGCAGAGCAGCTCGTCTCGGTCACAGCTCCCCTCGCTGGGAAAATGTGTTTTTGCAAAGGAGGAGGTCAGCGTGACCGGTGTGCTAAATGAGAGCTCCCTGCCAACAGGGAAGGAACAGGAGGAGCTGGTGGATCTCTGGCTGGTGCATCTGTGGGTGTGTGGTGGCTGCTGCCAGCTCAGGCCCTCAGCTGAGCCCCAGGCCATGGGCATCCTCCTCTCATCCAGCTCTGCTGTGCTTTGCCCAGCACGAGTGGACAGCCAAGGGCTCTCTGCAAACACAAAATGCAGGTGCTGGGTTCAGCTTTGCTGGTGGTTTTATTGCTGCAGGGTGGGAGGATGTGGAGTTGCTAACACTTGGTCATGAGCCCCTCACAAGGGCACGCACCAAGCTTAGCTTTGTGCTAGTGAGGGGATGTTGCCAATGTCACAGGCCCTGCAAACGAGAGGTGGGTTGGGGATTTGCAGTGACTCCTCTTGGTTTCGTGTCTCCCAGTGGGCTCTGCTGACGTGGGGAGCAGCACAGAGCCACCCACCAGCTCAGCCAGGATGTCACTTACTCTGCTTCTTCTTTGGAGATTTGTTTCCCCAAGTACAAAACTTCTGCAATCAGAGACACCATGGGGTCGCAGTTCAGGCTGGCAGCTGCTGTCACATGGCCATCCCTGGAAGGGAAAGAGGAAGAATGTGGATCTTCTCAGTGCACATAGCTCAGCACAGCAGCACCCCCGTGGCACGGTGGCCAGGAAGCAGCTGTATTTCAGAGGGCTCAGGGCAGGGTGGCTGCTGCTGCAGGATGCCCAGGGACTCGTGGCAGATTGCCTGGCACTGCTGGGAGCTGGGCACTGAGCCTGGGAGCAGTGGGGCAGAGGGAGAGGAGATGTGTCCCAGGCTCTCTGCCCAGCTGGTGCCATCGTTTGAGTTCATTCTCTTCTCCTTCCCTGCCCTGCTTTGGTTTTCTCTGGTTCAGCACCCAGCAGCTGCCTTTAGTGTGGAGCCTCTGTGGGATCTCTGCAGGCTGTTCCCAGGGCATGGACTGGCCATGGATTCACTCACCTGATGTAAAAGATCAGGAATTTCTGTTGCTCCAGGCTGCCCTTCACAACGGTGTCCGTGTATCCCTTCCCACAGCCTGTGAGGGAGAGCCTGCTCAGGGAACTCTGGCACAGCAGCTGCCACCCATCCCACCTCAGAGCCAGTGTGGGGAGGGACAGAGGGGACAGTGCCTGGGGCTGGGACAGGGCTGGGGAGTGGACATGAAGGCCCTGGACAAGCAGAACTGACTTTGAGCCTCTCCTTGGTTTGGAGAGGGAAGTTCCTCCTCTGTGACCTCTAAGCCGCTGGAGATCAGCAAAGAACAAGAGCTCTGGGTGACCTCCGGGCCTGGGGCTCAAACCCACCATGGCAGCCAGTCCAGAGCTTGAGCTGCTTCAGGTGAACTCTGCAACCACGCAGTGTTTACACGCCCCAGCCCAGCTGGGGGCTGAGCAGACGGGCGGGGAAGGAGCTCTGTTCCCCTCTCTCTGCCCCCTCCTACCTGCATAGCGGATGCTTTTCCCAAGCAACGTGGTCCAGAAGTAAGGAACAGTGTGCAACTCCTTCCCTCTCTTCAGCATGTTCAGAGCAGCACAGTGACCTGTGACGAACCAACAGAGGGGATATTTTTCCCGCACATCCTTAAAAATTGTTCCCTGTGTCTCCTGCTGTCTCTTCTGTCCCATTCCCATCTCCAAGGGAGCTGGAAAGTGACGTGGCTGTGCCCTCACCGTGGGCCTCGGCCACTTGTTGGTGGTGGATGCTGGACCTGTCCCCGTCGAGCAGCTCGACCGGGAAGGTGACCACGTCCCCAGCAGCGAAGACATTCGGGATGTTGGTTTGCATGTGCTGGTGGGATGAGAGGCCGTTAGCGCCGTGAGGAGAGGGAAGGGATGGGGTGTGACCTGGGATACTCAGCTGGCACTCACCAGATCCACCAGGATGGCACCTTTGTCATCTCTGGCAATGGAGGTGCCCTTCAGAAATGCAGAGTTGGGGGTCGAGCCTGTGGGGAGAGGAGCGGGGATGGGGAGGAAATTTGGCCCCACAGTGCCTGGTCCTGCCTGGAGCAGAGCACTTGGAGCAGTGACCTGTGCTTGGGACGGTGCTGAGCCAGTGCAGGGGCAATAAAACCAGGGCCCAGGACACAGCACGCTCTGGGAACGCAGCAGGGACCTGTGGAGCTCAGCAAGAGCCAAAGGCACAGCAAGAGTGTAACCAGCTCCTTTCCTCCTGCCAAGTGTGAGCTCAGGGGCTGCTGGCTTTTCCAGGTGCTCGGGGCCAAGAGGAAGGGCTGGATGATAACAGAGTGGGAAAGAGGCTGCAGGGAATGGTGTCCTGGAAATGAACTGTGATGTCCTGGGCTTGCTGGATGCTCTCCCCACACCTGAAGCTGCCTCCCTCTCCCAGCTGGGGGCTCTTACCTATTCCCACCACCACCACATCTGCAGGGAGAGTCTCTCCGTTGGCAAGAACAGCCTCCGCGACCTAGGAAAGAAGGAAGGATCATTAACAAAGGGTTAAAACCTCTGTCCTAATTCCCACAGCCTCCCTGCTGCTTTGCTCTTTGCTGTCTTTTTTTCTGCCCCAGGTTCGGATCACCTTGTCCAACTGATGTGCGTTGCTGGGGATGTAAAGGAAAATCACACTGTTGTCCCTGGGATAGGAACACTTACTGGGTGCCCTTTGAGCCCAGAGCTGTGCTCAGTGAAAAGGAAGGGAGGGTCCAGACATGGGAGAGGAAAGCCTGATGTAGGCACTGGGTTATACCTCAGCTTGGGCTTTTTTTCCCCTAAAATTAGCAGTGCAGGGATCACAAAGGCATGACTGACCTTTCCATCCTTTCCTTTCAGCTCACAGAGTTCTGTTTTCATGTGGAACTTCACCCCTTTATTTTGCAGCATCTGAAAAGGACTGGTTTGAGTATTCATTAGGAAATTCCAGGCTATAAAAACAGCTGTACCCAGCCAAAACCCAGGCAGGCAGCTCTGCTGCTGCTCCAGGCTGCAGGGAGGTTCCATTTGTGTCCCTGGCTGGTGCAGGCAGCCTGGAAGCCTGGCTTTTCTCTGCAGTCCTGGTCAGGACTGGTGGGTTTGGGATGAAGAATGGGATGTGTGTGTGTGTGGGAAGCTCGGGAGCAGCCGTGTGTGCAGAGCTCGTGGGTGAGCCGTGGGTGAGGACAGAGGTTGGGCATGCAGAGTTATGACTCAGCACAGGGGCGAGGTTTCCTGGGCTGATGTGGATCCCTGGGCTGATGTGGATCCCTGGGCTGCTCGGATACAGTGTGCTCTCCATCCTAGAAGTTCTTCCTAACCTTCATGGCGACACCTCCAACCTGAGGACCCAGAGCGTGCTGGAAAGGGAACTCCTCTCTTTCCACCACTGAGATGGTTCCAGCCTTGTCTGAGAGGAAGGCAGCCACCTCCATCCCTGCAAGGAAGAGGCATGCCCGAGGTAAGCCTGCTGCAAGCATGAACCTGCACCCTTGGAAACCTTCTCCCCTTCCAGAAGAGCAGATCTGATGTGCTGCCAGCACCGAACTGCTTTGCTGTGCATTTCTGGGCTGAGGTATTTAGCTCCCCCCGTGCTTTGTTCTCGTGCACACAGACCTGGATATTAGGAAATGCAAAGAATAGCTCCTGGTTATGTACAAAATAGCTCCCTTTCTGTGCCTTAGCCCCTCGCTTTCCCAGTGCTTCTGGGGAATCCAGCTCCTCTGGAGGACAGTGACCTTTTCATGAGGCATATTTCCCTCTGTCCATGTGCAGCAATTGTTTATAGCTCTCAAAGTTTCTGGCTATCAGAGGAAAGAATGAGTGTGTGCTGTGTTAACAGCCACCCCCAGCAGCTACAGGGCTCCAGGGAGGATCCCAGCCGGGTAGAAAAGGAACATCCCTTCCCTGAGGGCCTCTGGTTAACGTGCACATGCAACAGAAGGGGGTTTGAGGGCTCTCGCTGATGGTTTGACACCCGCTCCAGCCTGGTACCTATGAATGAAGCTCCTACAATCACCAGATTCTTCCCAGTTGCCAGCTCCAAGATCTTGCTGGACTCTTCTGGGGTTTGGAGTGTGCACACGTTCTGCAGGGCTGCACCTGGGACTTTGAGGACACCGGAGCTGACAGAGAGAGAACCCAGATGCATTTCATAATACAACTTAAACAGAAGGAATGAGAAGGGAGCACAAACCCACGGCTGTGTCGTTCCACTCTGCCCTTTCATCTCATTCCCTACCTCCACCTCCACATCCCAGCGTTGTCCTGCCTAAAATCCTGTGTGTGGCCAAAGCTTTGTGCACTCACCGGCTGCCTGTGGCGATGAGCAGCTGGTGGTACTTCTGAGAGGACCCATCCATGAAGTGAACCTTCTGCTTCTGGAAATCCACTGACACTGCCTGCAGGAGAGAGAGGGCACAGAGCAGACAGCTCTGACCCATTCTCTGTCCTGCCTGTGCCCGTGTGCCCTGTTTCTGGGCACTCAGGTGAGGTGAGGGATGCTGGGGTCCTCTCTCCCACTTCCCACAGGTCCATCCATGGATGCACAGATCCCTGTTACACCCTCCCCACAGCAGGAACAGCATCACCCACTGAGGACTGAGCTCAGCTGCTCTGGTACCTCTTTCTCTGTCCAGAACTCTATGTCCTGAGCCTGGAGGAATTCAGGATTCCTCAGGTAGACGTCCTCAGGTTTCAAGTTCATTTCCTGGAGACACAACAAAAATATGGAATTAAGCACTTCTTACAGGCAGCAATTCTGGAGTGTTCACTGGGGAGTCAGTTTGCAAAAGAGGTGGATTTTACATTAGTGAATCCCAGCTCCCCACACTGCTCCATCCCCATCACCTTGTCCCAGCCTCAGAAAAACCACCAAACTTTAGTGGGAAGAGCTCTACAAAAGGAGGTAAAAACATCAGCTTATGTTGCCTCTGATCAAAGACTTTGTGGCAGGAAGATGTTTCCCTGGAAAAAAACACCTTTTGGATGCCTCAGCGCTCCTGCTTTGCTCACTCCATTGCTCCTGGCCCCGAGCGTGGCCCATGTCCCGCGTGGTGCCCGGGCACAGTCCTGCCCTTGTCCTGCCCTTGTCCTGCCCTTGTGCTGCCCCTGTCCTGCCCCTGTCCCACACGAACCTTGCTCAGCTTGGACTTGTCGTAGGGAACGTGTTTCTCATTGGTGGCCATGATGATCCTGCCCATGAACCCCTCCTGGCGAAGCGTCTCTGCACACACCAGGGCAGCCACACCTGCGAGAGATGCTCATCTCAACCCTCTGACACGTCACTGTGGAGGAGGAGGAGGACGAGGAGGAGGAGGAGGTCAGTCCTCCCTGGGGAGGAGAGTGGCAGCTCCCAGCGTGTGTGCAGAGGGCAGATCCCTTCACTGACCTCCCCCCAGCAGCAGCATCGTGTTCTGGTTGAGGAGGCACCTCCTGCTTGTGTCCTTCACCCTCAGGCTGCTTTCCAGGTCCTGCAACGAGATGCAAAATGCTCAAGTCACACGCAGCCCGAGGTGCTGCCTGTGCTCGGTGACAGCAGGTCAGGTCAGTACCTTCTTTTTTGCTGTAATAAACACCTTTCCATCTTCCACTGTTACCTGAAGGAGGGAAAGGAGAGGTTTTTTAAGTGCTGCATCTGTGAGGTTGTGGTAGGAGCTCTCCTGGGAGATCCTGGTCCGGCGTGGCATCTGTCTCTGACTCCGATCTTGGACGTCACATGATGCTGAGGAGCTCATGAGCTTTTCTCCTCATCCCAAGAGCACTTAGGAAGAGCTGTAAATCCTCTTTTTCTTTCCAAAAGCACTTGTGCTGGCTCTGAGGGGTACCAGGATCTATGGCACCGCCTTTGATTAAAAGGAGCTTTGGGGCAGGGAGTTGCACCATCCCAAGAAACCATCCCAAGGATCATCCCTTGCGTTGAAGCTCTGCGTGACAGAGCTGTGGTCAGGGACGTGGAGCTTGTGAGAGAGAATGAACGTGAGAGGCACCCAGAGCAGAAGACAAGAAGTCACCTTAAAGCAGGAGATACAGTCCAGAGCAGGGTATTCCTCGATGTCTCCAGTCCTGATGTCAAAGCAGGCCCCATGCCAGGGACAGCGCAGCCTCTCCCCTCTCAAGACACCTGCAAGAGAACCCCCCCCAGCTGGGCAGTGAGAACCAACCTCCCCAATGTGGTTTTTTCCCCCCCTGCCCCGAGCCAGGGTTACCTTTGCTCAGCGGGGCACCGTAGTGGGGACATTTGCTGCCCAGAGCACGAAATTCCTTCCTGTTCCTCACCAGCAGCACTGGGTACCCGGCCACCACCACCTCCAGGAGCCTGGGGGAGAGGTGCAGAGGTGGGCACAGAACCATCTGAACCCCCAGCACCGCCCCCAGGCACTCACTGTCCGTCCCCGACGTCGTCCTCCCTGCAGACCTCGGCAGTGATGGTGTCATCGCTGTCCATGCCGTGGCTGCTGCCAGCTGCTCGATGTCAGGCACTCAAGGGGCCCCAAATTTCGGATGAAGCAGCAAAATGGCCTTCAACTGATGGAAAACACCCCTTTTTAAAATTTTGTGTCCGAACCCAACATCCATTCCTCTGCCCTTCTCTCCTCTGAATTAACTCACTCCTTGTTTGCAGCCCCGTGTCCCATTAAACTCAACTGCAGAGCAGATGTGATTAATGGCCCTTGTAAACAAACACAATTATTTATGGGGAGGTGCTGCTGCTCCCTCAAATTGGGTCTAAAGAGATGCTTCAGCCTCTCCAAAACCTCTCCAACATTTGTGCAGAGATGTTATTCATAGTAATTGCTGTGAAAGCACTAATCCCTGCCCAAAATGCCTCCTGGGCTAGAAAAGAGTCAAACCCCTTGGTCCTTAGTGCTCTTCCTGCCTTAGCAGCCTTTGAGAGGCTGATTAGGAATCTCCCTCGCTATTGTGGAGGCAAAAAAGCAAGAAATGGAGCAGAGGAAGGTCATTCAAGGCAGGTCTCAGTGCAGGGTGGCGACTTGCTCCTGCAAACCCCCACGGCGCCGCTGCCCCAGCCCCAGGTTCTTTAGGAGAAGCATCGGTGGGTACTCACCTGGTCCTGCCAGGGGGGTTCAGGCACCCGTCCCCCAGGTCAGAGAGCCACCACTGCTTCTGTCTGAGACTTTCTGCTGCGAGGTGACACCCTGGTGTCTCACCACAGGTGCTCTGCCCGCAGCCAGCCCACGGCTGGTGATGCTCTCCCCGAGTTGCACAACGTCCCCATCCATCAGGAGATGCAGCTCTTGGAAGCAGCCACCTGCCAGGGAGTTTTATCTGATTTCTGCAACTGGCCTGGGCTTAATTAAGGGTATTTTGCTGGGGTTTAGAGTTGCAAAAGAATTGAGGGCATGTAGGAATTATGGCACAGGTGTGGTGTAAAGATGGGGTGCGTCATGGGCAGTGTGACCAGAAACTCAGGGGGATGCAGTGGTATCCCATGGTCCCTTCCCACTGCCCCTTTTCCTGGTGGGAAGCATTCCAGCTCAACACAACGTATTTTTGCAGCACTCTGGAGTGATATTGCTACTTTGTATGTATTTCAACAACACTTAAAATTCTTTAATTTGATCTTTTGGTAGGATTTTTCTCCGTCGGTTTTAAGGAATGTGAAGTGTTCAGCAGCTCTGCACGTGCCTTACATCCCAACTCTGCTCCTGGTTCAGTCACTGATGTCCAGGCACACGATCCCATCATCCCCTGGCCTGTGAAGGATGGCGTGGAGCAGGGTGCTGCTTGCTGTGCTATTTTTACAACAAAGTGGGAGTTGCAAAAAACCGGGAGTAACACCTACACTGTTTGTGTCTCCTCTTGTTCTTATCTCTGTTTCACAGTCAGTATGTTTCACAACTTGAAATATGCCTCAAAAATTAAGGGAGGGGGGTGAAGTTACTAACTGCATGCTTCCATCATCTCCCTTGCAGGACAGGAGATCCGCAGAGGTCAGCTCCCTGCCAGCAGCGTGTTCCCAAATCCAGCAGCAGGGGGGATAAAAATCCTTTGGTGGCTATGACCCAGAGAAGAAGGCACGTGCAGGATGCTGGATAAGTGCAGGCTGGATTATTTGGGAAGCAGTTCAATTCATGGGACCGTCCAAGCCGTGAGCACCCCTTTCCTTCAGAGGAGGATACCGGGACACTGCCGTGTCCGGATAATCCCGGCCCACGGGCTCTGCACACCCACGATGGGCACAGGAATGCAGGATTCTCTCACAACACCAACGAGCAGCTTCTGGGCTCTGCCCTCCTGGCCAGGAGCCTGAATGTGAAGCAATTTGGCTGCCAAACGTCCGTATTTAAACTCTCTGTAATTATTCCCCAGAAGCGCATTCCCACGTGGAGGAGCAGCAGCCCTCGCCGAGCGCTCTCTGACTCAGCAGAAACGGCTGGAAAACGTTTGCTCACGGATGGAAATCTGCAGTGAAAAGGCAAAGGGGCAGGTACAGAGGCGTGCAGCTCTGGGATGAGGCAGGTGGAGCTTGATCCCGTGCAGGGACATTCGCACTGCAGCGCTGAGCAGCAGATTCGGCCGCTGGATGCCGAGGGATGCTGCTGGATGCAGCCGAGCACCCAGGAAAGGCTTTTGTAAAGTGCAAAGGAAAGGGCAAAGCAAAATGCCTGACAGATGTAAAGATGATAGAAAGGATATAGAAAAGGTGGTAGACAAAGGACAGAAAGTGGAAAAGGGCTTTGGATGTCAGAGGGAAGAGTTGGGTTGGCCGCAGGGATGTCAGCGTGTGTCAGGAACACACAATACGCCCTCGAGGGGTTGGGATGGGATTGGAGGCAGATTGTCAGGAAGATATTCTGTAAACATTTTTTAGCCCTTTTTAGGTAAACCAGAGGTGGTTACTCAGAGGGTTTTAGACCTTTGCTTGTAGCACAAGTCAGGATTAAACATAGGAAGGAACAGAGGAAAAGGAAGTGGTGCCCTCAACCACAAACAGAGCCCAGGTGGGCATCGGACACCTCTAAGCAGATCTGCCACCCACGCTGGTGCTGACTCACACGAGCTGCTGAGCTGACCTTGGATTTCATGAGATACCTTCACTTCTGCTGAGTCTCCCCGGTGTTGCTGGCACTCCAGAAAACTCAGGTTTAGAGGCAAGGATTTAAGGGGTGTAACTTTCCTCCCTTCAAGTTCCCACCACCATCAGCTGGTGTAGCATATTTTTTCATGCCATGGCTGTGTGGATGCATCTTTTTCCCACCTTTTTCCCAGCTCAGGGCCCTTCCCTGCCCTACCAGACCCCCTGATTTTAACGAGCAGCACCCACGGAGTCAAATCATAGGAAAACTGCTCAGTGGCAGGAAGAGGAAGCGAGGTGAAACCTGCAGCAGAGCTGAAGTGATTAATGGGGCACTGCTCTCAGAACGGCTTGGTTTGTGATATTAATAACGAGAGAATTCAGGAGGGAACCTAACCTGAGGAGCCAGCAGCAGCAGGAGATGCAGTGGGGAAGCTCCTGTGTTTGTATTTGTAAAACAAGAGGAATTGAGTGGGCTCAGAGGGTGTGATGCTGAGCTGGGTGTAGGGGATGTGCTTCCACCTTGGAGGACTCATTCTTAACCTGTCTGAAATGCAAAAAAAAACCCCATGTAGTCATAAATGCATCATGAGGTAATCATAAAGCACATGCATATTCATCAAAAATTACTTAAGCATGAGACTGGTGAATTAAACAGGAAAAAAAAAATTTTGTCCCACAAGGGAAGAAGACAAGGAAAAGGAAATATTTAGTGGGAATGAATTTGCTTACGGGGTAAGAATAATTACATGTGGTGTCTCACATTTTCTTCCTAAGTGCTCCTGTCTGGTGATGGTGAGAGATGGGATACAGGCCTGGCAGACACCTGGCACCACCTCTCCACAGTGAACACTGGAAAAGGAAAGAAGGAACCTGAATCCTCACTAATAACAGCAGACAAACAGTTCACAAAGTCCAAACATTTGGGGCACGGCAGCTACTGGAAGCAGAGAACTGTGAGGAAACGCCCAGGCTGCTGTGCTTGAAGGGGGTTTGCCTGTCAGTGTGTTCCCAGTGGAATTTTGCTTATCCCATGGCACACCTGTGCAGCTGGAGTGAGGAGAGAGCACGTCCTTCGTGCCACTGGTTCATGACAGCTGGTCCAGCCCAAGCCCTTGGGAAACAGCCGAGCCTGCAGCATCCTTCGGGACACTCTGCTGTCAGCACAGGTTTCTCCAACAAGTCCCTTGTGCCAAGTCCTGAGGAAAAGAAAAATATCCTCCCAGTCCTGGGAAAAAGGACAAAGGCCAAAAGAAGAGCATCCAGATCAACCTGCCCTGGGGTCATTTATCGTGTGGGCAAAGCAGACTCTGCCTGGGTGGTTTGGGAACACTCCCACATGCCAGGCTGCAGAAGGCAGCTGCTGTGCCCAGTCTGCAGCTGGTATCTGGCACCAGAACATCCTGGTGCTGTAAAGCTGCCAGGAGACATTGTATTCCAGGAATGATCTCGGGAAGGGTGAGCAGCCTGGGCAGCAGAACACCTGCAGGGCTGGTCAAAACACTGGGAGGTGGAAGGGAAAAGCTTCCCTCAGGAGTGGGAGCTTGCAGACGTGGGCAGGGTGAATGGACGGTGCAAGCTCATATGATTTCCTGTGCCAGATAAGTTCAAGTGCTGAGGTCAGTGGTAAAGTGCTGCACATTTTGGCATTTCTTGCATTAAATCCTGGAGCTGCTCACCACACTCACAGAGACTGAAATCCCTTTCTCCCATGTCCACGGCGAGTTCCACCTGGAGAATATCCAGCTTCTGCATCAGGAAGGTGTTCCTGGCTGGAAGGGGTGGATGCTGAAGTTTGAATTTATTTCAGCTCTCTCCACAGCTGCCTCTGCAATGCCTGGGCATGCTTTGCCATGCAGAACCTGCATTTTGCACCGTAGATCCTTTCATAAGTGTGGAGTTCCAGGCTTCCTGAATGGAGATGTGGATGTATAAAGCAGTCCTACATCATCTGACTTCTTATGGCCTAAGCAGACGGAGTGGTGACACAGTTTAGCGAGGGATGGAGACAACAGCTAATTAAAGTTTGGAAGCCACGCTGCTTGATTTGTTTTGAGCTCTTGGACTCCTCAGATCATTTCAGGTGTGAGCCAGGTCTGGCATTAGGTGAGCAGATGGGTTTTATGACTCCCTGGATGCAGAGAGGCAGATTAAGGGAGGGAAGCTTTCCAAAAACAGGAGCATAATTTGTGCCTGGCTCCCACATCTGTTGGCTCCGGTGAGTCCTCTGTGGCATTTGGGAGCAGAGTGGACTCCCCCTTAAGTAAGGGATGGTGGAATTGCAAAAGCACACCCAAATCCCCATCCAGGAGTAGTGGGGAGCATCTGGAAGGGGGGACAGAGCTCAGCTGGCAGAACTCCTATGGTGGGTCATCACTAAACTGCCAGCTTTTTGGTGTGTAAAATGGGTTCTGTCTCGCAGAAGCGCTGCAGAGAAACTCCAGCCTGGAGAAGGGAGGCAAAAACGATCGTCCAGCTATTGAATGGAATTTCATATCCTCCATTTACACCCCGAGTGCTGCTGGAAAGCCCCCACTATGGGATTAGCTGTGGTGCCCGAGGTATTACGGGATGGACCTGGGCACGCCCTTGCTGGTACCTGCTGGGAGCAGGCACCGGCAGCCACCCGGCACCGGGCTGAGCTGCCTCCCGGCAGAAAAACGAGGTCGTTTGGGGACGGCTGGAAAACTTCTGGAAATTTGGGTGAAAAAGGCAGTATCTCCAAATAAGGTGGGAATGAGGAATCCCATCGGATCGGGCTCCCGGTTCTCCAGCGGGCGTGCAGGGACCTCTTGTGGCAGCTGCTCCCGGGAGCTCCCGTCCCTGCTCTTCCGCTCGGGTTCTTTTGGGACAAGCCCGACCACCGAGCCTGTGGCGTGTGGTTGAATATTTGGCCTGATCTGGTGTCAAGGGACTTGTTTGTAACTCGGCTTGGAAGTCTCCCGTTCCAAAACCGCCCCCGGTTAATGCCGTTGCTGCAGAGGAAGGAACACGAGGAGAAAAGGCTGGGATCGGGGTTGTAAGAAACTATGGCTCTATGGGAAGTCCTGGTAAAATTAAGTAAAATCTGGGCTAAAATGAACCAAAAAGTAGTTTATATGTAACTTTTGGTAGTGCTCTAGCAATGGGATCAAAGTCCTTGGACCAGAGGCTCGATTAATCACGGCTTAAATTCCTGCCATGCAGAAGCGGTAGGTAAAAGCTCTCCAGTCCCCAGAAATATTTTAACTATTCCTGTCCCCGACCCTGGCTGAATGTTCATCTTTAGGATAAACACACCACAAATAGAGGAGCCCCTGGGGAAATGGGGCTGGACTTGCAGGCATTCCATGGGCTGGGATTTTCCCTGCAGGCAGGTGAAGGGCAGAGCTGTCACCAGGGAAAGGGGCAGTCAAGATTTTTTGAGGCTAAAACATCACAGATGACTTCTCATTCAGAAACCGGCTCTGTGCAATTTTATACTCAATTAATTGTTAAATGATTTTTCTCCTCAGTGCCCTGAGCAGCCCAGCACGTCTCCAAGGCACGTCTCTCTTTCCTCAGCACATCTTATGCTGAACAAAAATGTCTTTGCATTTGGTCTTCTCAGTAACAGATTAGCCTGTGTGATCCTTCGAGTCCTAATACACGAGATTATTTTAAATCCCCTGAGCACTCAGAGCTGCCTATTACCTCAGGCAGTGTCTCCCTGCCACCTAACTGTTATGAAAGTACGTTGTCTGGCCTGGCTTTTAAGCAAATTTGTGCAGCATGAACAGATGCTTTTCTACCAGTTGGGACTATCATAGAAACACAGAATCGTTTAGGTTGGAAAAGAACCTCGCTCATCTCCCAATTTGATTTAATCACTCAGCGTCCCTTCCATCCACGTGTATTTGATGTTTTTGTGTCCATCACCCCAGAGCCAGGACAGCAACTAAAAGCTCGGGCTCCACACGCTTCTGTTTCAGCGAAGAGGAAGTAGAAGATTTCATCCAAAATTAATACCTCAAAGGAGAGGTAGAGTTTGACATTAATCGGTGTGTACACGGTGACTCATCCCGGCGGCAGAAGGGGAAGCGAGGGCTGGGCTGCAGCTTCTGCTGGAGACATCAAAAAGCAACAAGGGAGCGATCAAATTACGGGAAGCTGGAAAAGCAGCCTAGTTGTAGGGTAGGACTAAAATTGTGGCTACGGGATCGTGAATTTCCACAATCTCCAGGCAGTCGAGCTGGGGTATCCCAGACGTCGGGGAGCTCCTCTCGGGACCAGACGTGGGACAGGGGGATGGGTGATAACAGTGCCGTGGGTAGAGCATTTTTAGGCAAGGCAATCAGATGTTTTTCCGTGCTTGGTTAGCGATCAGCCCCGGGGCTGTGCGGTCTGGGGGGGTCCTGACCCGCGGTGAGCGGCGGCTTGGAGAGCTCCAGCCCAAGGAAACAGTGAGGGTGATGGGCATCACCTGCCAGGGATGCTTTGGGGTGAAGGAGCACCGGCCGCAGCACGTCGTGGGAGAGGCGTTCGGCCACCCGGTGCCACCAAGGTGGAGGAGGAACCTCCGGGGAACCAGGGAAGCGCCCCCAGCTCCCGCACAGCGACGGGACACGCGTTCTCTGCTCCGTGCCACGCTCTCAGCCAGCTCCGGGCTGGCGCCGCTGCTGCCGTGCGATGCCGAGGAAGGCGGATACATCCCCGGAGGCTCAATTCCCGTCCTCCCGCTCCCCGTGTCCCACGCCCCGACGGGAAGCGCTGCCGCTGAGTGTCCGCATCCCTGCGTGGGGCGATGCGGGAACTGCCAGCGCCAGCAGCGGGGCGGCCCCCGGCCCTTCCCCTCGGGGGCGATGCTCGCTGTGCCCCCGCCCGGGCGATGCGCATCGCGGCCGGGGCAGGGCGGTGCCGGCGGGGCGGTGCCGGTGCCCGGGGCGGTGCCGGTGCCCAGGGCGGGCTCCGGGGCTGGGCGAGGCGGACCCCGTCGCGCAGCGAGGCCGCTCCCATGGGAGCCCGGGGGAGGCAGCGGGCCGGTGGATGCCCATGGCTTTCAGCCCGGGGCTGCTGGTGGTGGCCGGTTCCTTCGCCGCTTTCCGCCTGCTGAACCGGGGGCTGGAGCGGCTCGTGCCGCCGCCGCCCTCGGCCCGGCGCAACCGCTGGAAGTGGCGCAACATCTGGACATCGCTGGCGCACAGCGTGCTCAGCGGCGGCGGGGCGCTGGCCGGGTGAGCGGCACCGCGGAGCCTCGGAGGGACACCGGGCTGCCGGGAGCGACCGGGACACTGGAAGGGAATGGGGGCGTCGAGGGACCCCGACGGGAACCTGCGGCCAAGGGGGCACTAAAGGAAACGGGGGTGTTGGGGACCTTGGGGAGTGTGGGGACTTGCAGACTGGGGGGCACTGAGAGAGGGAGGAAGGTCCGAGGGACAGGGAGGCACCGGGGGATGGGGAGACTCCAGGGAAAACAGGAGGAGAGGGGTGGCTGTGGGTGGAGCAGGGCGACAGGAGGTCTCCGGGGAGGGTCGGCAGCAGCAGATGAGTACTGAGGACACTGGGAGGGGAATGGGGAAGCAGAGGCGCTGCCCGACACTCACAACCTCTCTCCCCGCAGGTTCTACCTCCACCCCGAGCTGTCCAAGGACCTGGTGGGCACACACCCGCCCGGGGCGCACAGCCTGGTTGCCGTGTCTGTAGGTGAGGTGTGGCGAGTGGGCCGTGCCCTGTTCTGTCCCCCGGGGGGTCTTCGCGCGCTCGTCGGTGCCTGTCACCAGCCCCTCGAGCCATGTCGCGATGTCTCAGGCACCTCAAACAATCGCCCTATTCTTGACAAAGGACAGTGGCTCCTTTCTGTCCCACGGCACCCGCGGCCAGGAGGTACTGGGCACCGGGCTGCCCTCCACCGTCCTCGGGGGGAGCCAGGCCTTGGGGCGTCCCAAAAGTGCCCACATGGGGTTGGTGGAGTTAGTTGGTGCCTCTTCCTGCGAGCATGTCGTACAGAGTGATTGCGAGAGGGACCCAAACCACACCGATTTCCTTCCTTTGCTGTGTGTGATCCTGCTCTGTGTGTGGCTCCCCACCCACGCAGATGCGACCGTCACCTCCCCGCCGGAGCTGCCCAGCCCAGTCAGGTGCAGAGTCCACTGGGGCAGGGGGGATTCGCTGGCACAGCCTTTCCTCACCCCCTTTTTGTTCATGGACTCCCCGACCCCAGGTTATTTCCTTGAAGACTTTGTGGACATGTTGTGCAATCAGAAGCTTCATCAGTCCTGGGAGCTGCTCTTTCATCACTCTGTGGTGAGTGCACCAGCACAGGTACCACCAGGGAGGCTGGGGATAGGGGACACACGAGTGGGGCTCCTGCTGTTGTTAGTGTGGGTGTTTGCTGCGTGCCACAGAATATCTCTGATTTTATTGCCTGGGGAGAGGAGCCCAGACAGCAGGGCTGGGAGCTCCTTTTGGTCTCACAGGACTCTGTACTCTGAGTGTTTGCAGAAAGGCACCTAAAAATAGGGTAGGAAAAAACCATATGTACACAGAGTACAGGGGCAGAGGGCTGGGCTGATCCATAACAGTGTCACTGACAGCAGTGACCCAGGTGTCCCTGCTGGCACAGGTGAGCAGCTCACCTCCTGTGGCTCTCGCCCTCTTGAGCGCCTGCCAGGAAGGGCTGCACACCCCCTCCATCCACCTCCCGCTCCCTGAGGTGCTTTCCTCTCATCTGGGGCTGCTGTGGCTGGTGCAGCTGTGGTGCAGGACCCCCACTCCAGTGCCTTCTTCTGGCCTTGCTGTGCCCACTGTGGGTTTCTCTCTGACCACCTCTGATGCCCAGGTGCCAGAGTGTTTTTCCCAACCAAAACAATTGTGTGATGGTGAGACTGCGGATGCTGCAGGGCAGGGGGGTGGCACAGCCTGGAGCTGAGCAGCAGAGATGTTGCAGGGTTCAGGGGAGGCTCAGGGGTGTGCAAAGCCTGGGGAGGGGGACAGGGACAGTGCTGACGCTCACCTGGGATGAGATGGGGGGAGGTGGTGGTCAGACCTGCTCTCTCAGTGAGCCCTGGGGCTCTGCTGGCTGCTGCTGGTGAGCCAAAAGTTCATCTCCACAATAGAGCTAATTCAAGCCAAGACAGTGACTTAACGAGCAGGGAGCAGATAATCTCATTACAGAGCCCATACAGAGAACAGCATTAATGGCATAAACCAAAGAAAGGACTGAGTGTGCTGAAGCGTGGGCAGGCAGAGCCTGTCCCCCTGCCTGGCAGGGAGGGTGTGGGGCAGGAATCCTGTCCCCAACAACCCTGTCCTCTGCTGCAGCACCCAGCAGCCCCAGGGTGCTTCAGGCCACGCTGGGGGCATCCCACGGGGCTCTCTGATACACCAAAGCCACCTAATCCCTGCAGGGTGCCTGTGCTGGGGACAATCCCTGAGCCAGCAGCAGCGGTAGCCCTGGGCTACAGTCTCCCTTCCTGTCCACTCACTGTGTGTGGAAAAACCTGCTGGGCTACAACCAGCTGCATTCCCCAGGCCACAACAGCAGGGTTAGGTCAGGCTGCTTTGTCTCCTCGGCCAACCTGGGGCTCAGAGACTTGTTTCCTTCTCTTCCCGCTGGAACAAAACAACCCACTCTGGTTTCATGCAATGGTGAGGAGGTGCCAGAGGCTGCAGTGCTGCAGGGATGACCAGTGGTTTGGCACTGCTGATGGTCCCTTCCACCTCTGCTCCATGCTGTGCCCAAGCGTGGAGGGTTCCAGCTTGCAGCAGCTGAGAGCGACCAGCCCCTGGGCTCAGCCCCTCTTCTCCCTCCTTCCCAGGTGATTGTCTGCTTTGGTATTGCCGTGCTGCTCCACCAGTACGTCGGCTTTGCCCTCGTGGCTTTGCTGGTGGAGATCAACTCCATCTTCCTGCACCTGCGGCAGATCCTGCTCATGGCCAACCTGGTGCACACCACCTGCTACCGCCTCAACAGCGTCGTCAACCTGGGCACCTACGTGGTGTTCCGCATCGCCACGCTGGCCTGGATGACCCGCTGGCTCTTCCTCAATCGCCAGAACGTGCCCCCGGCCACCTACGCCGTGGGCACGGTGGGCATGGCAATCATGACGCCCATGAACATCATCCTCTTCTACCGCCTGCTGCGGAGTGATTTCTTCAAATCCAGCCGGGAGGTGCAGCGGGAGAAGGAGGAATAGCCCCCTCCCCTGCGAGGGGGAGCAGTTCCAAGCCCACGGAGCAAGTGGAGGGTGAACGTGGCCGTTTCAGTACCTTGCAGGGAGGGTCTGCACTAACAGAGCAGCCAGGCTTTTCTTCTCAAGAAGATCTTCTCAAGATCCTGGGCCCTGCGCAGCAGAGGAGGTGCTCGTGGACCAGGCACTGCGGCTCTGCTCCCCAAACACCTTTGGATGATGTGGTCGGACAATTGGGAGCTGCTCAGAGAAGCGTCCACAGCTCTCACAGCTCCCTGAGGCACCGCTGAGATGAGAAGGGGGCAGAGCAGCGCCGTTTCCCCACTGCTCTTCCGGACATCCCGACACCACAGGGTGTTTCCAACCCCTTTGGTGCTGCAGCCCCCAGCGTCCCATCAGCCACAGGACGTTGTGCCCTCCATGGCATCTCCCATGGGAACACCACCAGGCAAGACAGGCTCCAAGGCAATGGTCGGTAAAAACCAAACTCTGCGCTGGGGAGCCCTCTCCGAGGAGACTGTCCCAGGCTGAGACCTGGCTGGGTGGCTGCTGCCCACTCTGGGGTCCATGTCGAGGGCAGCCCCAACCCCTCCCGACAGCTGGAGCTTTTTTCACGTTGTTTTGTCCACAGATAATTTAAGTGCCCATAAATGAGCGTGGGAGAGAGCGGGTGGCTGGCGGGAGGATGCTGTGCGACGGCCACTTCCCGCAGATGTGGGGTTTTCAGGCACCTTGTAGGATTCAGGCATCTGTTGGGAAGGACAAGTGGTGCTGCAGAGCCCAGTGTAACGCTCTCACCCGGCAGCAAAGGCTCTTACTAACACGAGCTTTTAATAAATGGCTGCGAATGAAATGGCTTGAGGGGAAGGGACTGAGAGGCGACAAAAGGACTCAGCATCCCAGCCCACTCTGGGGGTGTCACTGCTCAGCACAGTCCTTACCCTGTGTCTCCCTGCCATGGAGTGAAATTACACCATACACTGGCACACTCTACCTCTCTTGTTGTTTTGGGTTGTTTTTTTTTCCCACCCCTCTCCTTTCTGTGGAGGAAGATGAAGGTTTTTAAATGTATTTTACTCCACATTTCCTTTTCCCCACCAATTCTCACACACTGGATTGTTCCCCAGCAGCCCAGCACTGTGTATATAACAAGATCATCCCACTTGGAGTTACGTGCACCAGTCTGGAGAAATCCACTGGACCGGTCACATTTCCTTTGTGCAGCAAATCAGCTTTAACCCAAAATCTCCCATTTGGTTTGAAGAGCTTGAGGACAGGCTGGAACAAGGCACTGTTGGAGAGGGTGGCACATGTTTTGAGGAGGGAGAGACATCACTGCTGGGCAGGGAAAGACGAGTGATCCGTGGGCAGCGGGAGGCTGGAGACGATGTGTGGCCAAAGCCGCTTACGTTTCTATTTGTGGAGAGCAGGGAAGCTTCCAGGTGCTGGGGACACCTACTCCTGGTTTGGGTTTGTCTGGTTTGGGTGCCTGCGTGCCCCTCACAGCCCTCAGCTGGAGCAGAACTGTCACCCAGGGCTTTCTCTTTGGTTTGACCCATGTACTCCCAGTTTTCCAGGAGCTGCTCCGCTGATCCCTGCCCTTAGCACAGCCTCTGCATCTGCTAAAAGCGCTGCCTCTGCTCTCCAGCCTCTGCCCACACCAGAGATGTTTCTCCTCAAGGCCTGGATTGTGTTCCCACATTCCTGCTGTCACGTGGATGTCCTGTAACCCGGGCACGAGGGGTTGGGGGCCAGGGGAGCCTGTTTTGGGCACCTCTTGATCCGCCGTGGTTTTCCCACAGGGCTAAGGTGGGATAAGCAGCAGCTTTGCAAGTCACCGAGGTCAGATGTAGGGATGCCCTGTGCTTGTCCACCCCGGCGAAAAGTGCCACAGCCTTGGCTTGAAGGGTTTTGGGAAGGACTCGCCCTTCTATTCCCACCATATGGGGGATCACAGGGCTGGAAGCAGCATCTCCATCAGGGAATTAATCGCTGGGGAGCAACACCCCAGTCTGCCACCCACTCACCCCCGCTTTCACCCCCATCCCACGAGCCAAGATCCCTCCAGAACAAACCCCTCTCCTCACGGGAGCCCCTACCCTGGCAAAGACAAGTGGCTGCCCGGCTGCTGAGTGGCCTTGGCAACATATTGAACCCACCTACAGTGAGCTGGATCTCGCGTTTTCACGGACGCTGGGCAAGCACTGA
>VXBT01014190.1:23828-56637 GCA_013400235.1 Oriolus oriolus
GACCGGCGGCGGCCTCGTCGTGGTCCCGTACCTCACCCTGAGCCCCTCTCCACCCTCTCCTCAGGTGCGTCGCCATGGCCGCCGTGTTCCCGTACCGCGGCGGCTGCGCCCCGGTGCCCAACCCGCTGGCGCCGCTGCCCGACTACATGTCCGAGGAGAAGCTGCAGGAGAAAGGTGGGTACGGCCCCGGACACCCCAGATCCTCCGCGTTGGACAAGGCGTGACCCGCCGCCTCTGTGTCCCCGCAGCCCGCAAGTGGCAGCAGCTGCAGGCCAAGCGCTATGCGGAGAAGAGGAAATTCGGGTTCGTGGACGCGCAGAAGGAGGACATGCCCCCCGAGCATGTCCGCAAAATCATCCGCGACCACGGCGACATGACCAATAGGAAGTTCCGGCACGACAAGCGCGTTTACCTGGGGTAAGGGACCCCCGGTGTGTGACAGAGGGCGAGCTCAGGGGATCCGCCTCTGCTGCCTTGATAATTGTTGAAGCGAGAGACTCTTCTACAAAGGGCTCTCCGTGTCCCTTGTAGCTCGGTGAGGATGCCCTGAGGTATCAGTGCAGAGGAGGATCAGCAAAAGGAGTTGTTGCTTTGAATTTATGAGAAATAATGCATCATTGAGGGGAAAGCCCCTTCTCCGAAGGGCTGTGAGTGTCAGTTGTAGCTCAGGCTGTTGCCGTGAGGTGTCAGTGCGAAAGAGTATTGGCAAAGGGCATTGCTGCTTTGAATTTATGATAGAAACCATTACCCTACATAACGCAGCGTCTTAGAAAAAGTTGGGGAGAGTCTGAAACGTTCTTTGCAAGACTGAAAAGCGTCCTGAATGTTTCTTTGCTGTTTGGGTGTAGAGAGCTGTCTAATGCACATCATGGTCTGCTGCACTAACTTACCGTTACCCATAAAAATTTCAGAAACTCACTTAAAACTTCAGTTTTTGTTTGTAACACTTATGAAAGCTAAATCAGTAGAAAAGCTTTTGGCAGTACAAAGGTAGAGTGGGAAGTTCAGGGATGTGCCTTTTGAACAGGTCAGATGAGCAGCTCGCAGGAGGGAAAACTGGGAGGTAGTTGGGCTTGTGTCACGTGGATAGCTGTTCTTAAAATCCATTCCAACGTGGTCTCCCTTGATTTGTGGTTGCAGTGCTCTGAAGTACATGCCTCATGCCGTGCTGAAGCTCCTGGAGAACATGCCCATGCCCTGGGAGCAAATCCGAGACGTTCCCGTCCTCTACCACATCACCGGCGCCATCTCCTTTGTCAACGAGATCCCCTGGGTCATCGAGCCCGTCTACATCGCCCAGTGGGGGTAGGTGCCTTCTGCTTCATCCAGGTGGGACAAAGCCTCGTGCATCCACCATGAAATCCATGTTTAACGTTCCCCTGATTTCCTGCAGGTCCATGTGGATTATGATGAGGCGGGAGAAGAGGGACAGGCGTCACTTCAAGAGGATGAGATTCCCCCCGTTTGATGATGAAGAACCCCCTCTGGATTATGCTGATAACATCCTGGATGTGGAGCCCCTGGAAGCCATTCAGCTGGAGCTGGATCCAGAGGAGGATGCCCCTGTGCTGGACTGGTTCTATGACCATCAACCTCTGAAGGACAACAGGAAGTACGTGGCTGTGGTAGCACAATTCACTGGGAACGGGGGGAAAACAAACCACGTGTGGATTACCTGTGCAGAGCAGTGTGTAACCTTTGTGTGATGTTGATGGGGAGAGAAAAACCTTCCCTCAAGGGTGGGAAGGAGAGCCTGAGTGTTGTAAAGCTGCGTCTCTTGCCTTCAGGTTGCTCAGAGGAGCTGTGGCTGCCCCATCCCTGGAGGTGTTCAAGGCCAGGTTGGGTGGGGCTCTGAGCAATCTGCTGTAGTGGAAGGTGGAAGCGTTGGAACTTTGAGCTTTAAGGTTCCTTCCAACCCAAACTGCTCTAGGATTCTATAATTCAGCATCCAGCAAGGTCCCTCTGTCCAGGAGGACTGTTAAAACTGATGTTTTAGTCAGAATTTGAAACTGATATTTGCCAAAGGTGCACAGATGCTCTGTGTCAGTTTGGACACGAAGGAGGAGGGGAACTGGAGCAGCCAGCATTTTCTGGGCAGGAGGAATCCAGAGTGGTCTTTAACAGTGCTGCAGCCTTTCTGTCAGCCTAGAGGCGCCCTGTCCTTGATGAATGACGGGTGGCAAAAGGCGTTTGGTTATTCCTGGTCCTCTGGTTGTGGCTGTGTCTGGAGTGTCCATGCTCCGTCCTTCCCAGGTATGTCAACGGCTCCACGTACCAGCGCTGGCAGTTCACCCTGCCCATGATGTCCACCCTGTACCGCCTGGCCAACCAGCTGCTCACTGACCTGGTGGATGACAACTACTTCTACCTGTTCGACCTCAAAGCGTTCTTCACCTCCAAGGCACTGAACATGGCCATTCCTGGAGGTCCCAAGTTTGAGCCCCTTGTCAGAGACATCAATCTTCAGTAAGTGTCGGGTTTAGGAGAGAGATGAGTGGTTATCTAGGAAAGGGCTGGTAGCACGTTTTCGGTCACAAATGTTCATCTCTCTCACCCTGAATGCCTGCATAACAATTTCTTGTCTCATTTGAGGGATGAAGACTGGAATGAATTTAATGACATCAACAAAATCATCATCAGGCAGCCCATCAGGACAGAGTACAAAATCGCTTTCCCGTACCTGTACAACAACCTGCCACACCATGTCCACCTCACCTGGTAAGTGCAGCAGCCTCCAGAGCCAGGAGAGGAGGGAAAGGCTGTCAGAGGCTCTAATGCGAATTTTTTATTGTAGGTACCATACTCCAAATGTTGTTTTCATTAAAACGGAAGATCCTGATCTCCCAGCTTTTTACTTTGATCCTCTGATCAACCCCATTTCACACAGACATTCTGTCAAGGTGAGTCACTGGGTTTGCTGTGATAAACCCGATGTGTGGAGGTAGGGGGCTTTAGTACCTTGCTTCTGATGGCAGCACACAAACAGAGATATTCCAGGAGAAGGCACAAGCCCTTTGACAAAAAACCCCACAGTTGTCATTTTAGTCTTTTTCTACTTCTGGAATTGCACGAAATTGTCTCCTTTAGTTTCTGTAGGATAAAGCCCAATGTCTAATTAACAGTGTTAGAGTCTTCTGACAGATTATTTGTCTTTCTGATTGTATTCATGGAGCTGGTATCTCCCTGAAGTTCCCTCTGTAACACCTAACTCAGAGTTTAGTGGCCACAGTTTGCCTTGTTGAGTGCTTTTCGCTTCTCTCATGCTCAGTACAGCCACACTTCTTCCATGAGAGCAAAGAGATGATTTTTTTACTTGCTTAACTCAGAAAATTGAGCTGGAGCAACCAGGAAACACTTTGTGTGCTGCTCCTGTATTTCAGAGCCAGGAACCGCTGCCTGATGACGATGAAGAGTTTGAGTTGCCAGAGTTTGTGGAACCTTTCCTGAAGGATACCCCTCTCTACACTGACAACACAGCCAATGGCATTGCCTTGCTGTGGGCCCCACGACCCTTTAACTTGAGGTCTGGCAGGACCCGGAGAGCCCTCGACATCCCACTGGTCAAGAACTGGTGAGTTCTGTCCTGGGTTAAGGGCTGATCTAGTGATCATGACGTTACTACCGTGTTAAAGTGAAATAAAGACATCATGTTGACTTGTTTCTAGAGATATTAGGAGAGTTTTTGGAGACTTTCCTCTAAAGAATGTGAGTTAGCTGAAGCACTGAAGCGTGATTTATCCGTAGGTACCGCGAGCACTGCCCGGCAGGACAGCCAGTCAAGGTGAGAGTCTCCTACCAGAAGCTCCTGAAGTACTATGTCCTGAATGCACTCAAACACAGACCTCCCAAGGCCCAGAAGAAGAGGTGAGTGGGGTCTGTTCAGTGGGGAACTGCTGATCTGTGTAGGGGATTCAGCTGATTGTGGTCTCCGCTCTCTCCAGGTACCTGTTCCGCTCCTTCAAGGCTACCAAGTTTTTCCAGTCGACCAAGCTGGACTGGGTGGAAGTTGGCCTGCAGGTGTGTCGCCAGGGCTACAACATGCTGAACTTGCTGATCCACAGAAAGAACCTGAATTACCTTCACTTGGATTACAACTTCAACCTGAAGCCCGTGAAGACCCTCACCACTAAGGTATCAGTCCATGTGCTGTAGTGCAGAAGAGCAGAGTTTACCTGAAGGTCGTTGTGTAGCCAGCGTGGAAAGAGAGGCCACAGTGCCTCAGCTGCTCAGTTGTTGTACAGACTCATCAAACTGGAGTTGTTTCATTCTTCTATGACGTTGTTACATAAATTCTGAATATTTTGTCTTATCCAGGAAAGAAAAAAATCCCGTTTTGGGAACGCTTTCCATCTGTGCCGAGAGGTCCTGCGGCTGACTAAGCTGGTGGTGGACAGCCACGTCCAGTACAGACTGGGAAATGTGGATGCATTTCAGGTAGGCTCTTTTTGGTTTTTTGTTTTCAAATGTGGTGAGAGGAAGGTGAGAGGAGAATTGGAATTTCTTACGTGGAAAATAGCATCTATGGGATGCACAAAGTGGCTGAATGTTGCAGTGTTATGGAGAACAGTGCAAACAATGAAAATACGCAGCATTGCTTGGAATTCTGCTTTTATTTTAGTTTGTAAGAATTGATCCTTGTCTAAGCCAGCATTAGGAGCTTTGTGTGGCTTGATACACTCTGTACAATAAACCTGGCTGCTGGGACTGATGTCTGAGGTGTTGATTGTTATCCCTGACTGTGTTCCATTCTCAGCTGGCAGATGGGCTGCAGTACATCTTTGCCCACGTGGGTCAGCTCACGGGGATGTACCGGTACAAATACAAACTGATGAGGCAGATTCGAATGTGCAAGGACCTGAAACATCTCATCTACTACAGGTTTAACACTGTAAGTTCTAGCTTTCCACGTGATACTGAGGAACAGGGGAGGGATTCTGGAGTGTCAGTAAATAACCTGCTCTTGCCATGTCTCTATTCTTTCAGGGGCCTGTGGGCAAAGGTCCTGGCTGTGGTTTCTGGGCTCCAGGCTGGAGAGTGTGGCTGTTCTTCATGAGGGGCATCACCCCACTGCTGGAACGCTGGCTGGGGAATCTGCTGGCCAGGCAGTTTGAAGGTCAGCACCCTGTAAACCCGAGTGTGGGAGGAGTGTGTGTTAAAGATTAATACTGTTTGCTTGCCAGCCGCTTTTCTGTTCACACTGGTGGTCTTTATCCGTGCTCCATGCCAATCCCAAGAGTTATTGACCAGTTCAGAGCTCTTAAAAGTTCTGTGCCCCCGGAACAGATTCTAAATGGAAGTGAGATTCTCTGCTTCACAGCCGCTTAATCGTCTACTCCAGACTCATGGCAGTGTAGTTTCTCCAGACATCCTGCACCTCCATGCACTCTTGAATCAGAAAGGAGGAGAATCACTGCCCAGTGGTGTCAGAATTCCTGACGGACTTCGCTTTTTCCAGGCCGTCACTCGAAGGGTGTCGCAAAGACTGTCACGAAGCAGCGCGTGGAGTCTCACTTTGACCTGGAGCTCAGGGCAGCTGTCATGCACGACATCCTGGACATGATGCCAGAAGGGATCAAACAGAACAAAGCCAGAACCATCCTGCAGCACCTGAGTGAGGCTTGGCGGTGCTGGAAGGCCAATATTCCCTGGAAGGTAAATCTCTCGCTTGGCCTTCGGGTTCAATTTTAACATCTCCCGAGTGGAGCTGCTCTCAGGGAGGTTTCCACTCCTGCTTCCCTCAAGTTCCTGTCCCTCCCCAGGTGCCAGGGCTGCCAACTCCTATTGAGAACATGATCCTGAGGTATGTGAAAGCCAAAGCTGACTGGTGGACAAACACAGCTCACTACAACCGCGAGCGGATCCGCCGGGGAGCCACCGTCGACAAAACCGTCTGTAAGAAGAACCTGGGCAGGCTGACCAGACTCTACCTGAAAGCTGAGCAGGAACGGCAGCATAACTACCTAAAGGTACTTCTGTCCTCCCTGAAATTACCCAAATTAATGCTGTTTTCATAGGGGAGCTTTCACTGATTAATTCTGGTGGTGTGGTTCTGCAGGATGGGCCTTACATCACTGCCGAAGAGGCCGTTGCTGTGTACACAACCACAGTGCACTGGCTGGAGAGCAGGAGGTTCTCCCCCATTCCTTTCCCCCCACTGTCCTACAAGCATGACACCAAGTTGCTGATCTTAGCCCTGGAGAGGCTGAAGGAAGCTTACAGGTAAGCAGTGGGAAATTATATTGATCTTCAGGGGCACTGGGAAAGGCTTGTTTTGTTATCTGGGATTGAGCATGGGGTAAAATTTATCCTGATGAACTGGTAAAGGCTGGTGTTTGTACTGCCAGCTTAACTGGGAGCTCTTACTAACCCTGTCACTTGGGCAAAACCACTGCCGGTGCTTGTAAGTTTGGGGATGTGGATTGTGAAGAATTACAGGTTGAACATTATCATTCATCAGTTTAATGCAGTTAAATGGCCATTAGGCTGTTCCTGGGCAGGTGCTGAGCTGTTCTCCCTCGTTTTCAGTGTGAAATCACGCCTGAATCAGTCACAGAGAGAGGAGCTGGGCTTGATTGAGCAGGCCTATGATAATCCGCACGAAGCTCTGTCCAGAATCAAACGACATCTGTTGACTCAGAGAGCCTTCAAGGAGGTGAGTGAAAGCCTGGTGAAAGCCCAGCCACGTTATGCTACATTCAGAAGCTGAGTGGCACAAAAACTTTGTGTTTTCTCTCAACTATCAGCCTCAGTTTTCCCTCCTCTTTTTATTTTTTTAAGGTGGGAATTGAGTTCATGGATCTCTACAGCCATTTGGTCCCTGTTTATGATGTTGAGCCCCTGGAGAAGATCACAGATGCTTATCTGGATCAGTACTTGTGGTATGAGGCCGATAAGCGGAGACTCTTCCCTCCTTGGATCAAACCTGCTGACACTGAACCACCCCCACTGCTGGTGTACAAGTGGTGCCAAGGTCAGTGGGCTCTCAGATTCCACGTAAAAATGATTTTTCCTGTTGGGGAACTTGTGTCCTAAAGAGTCCTCTTGGGAGCTGAATTTTTATTTTTGCAATTTGCAGTCAATAATTACAATCAGAGATGTATTTTTTAGGTTAATACATTCATATGTGCTGGAGGAGGACAACTTGCACAGCATTTACAGTTGATTACAAAGTTTTCCTCCCGTTTCTGGATAGACTGGAAGATCCAGAGTCTGAAAAATCAGGCATTACAGGACCTGTGTTGAGTTCCTGTACCCAGAGGCTCCTTCTGTGCTCTCTGTTAGATAACACAACATTGTTTGTTCCCTCAGGCATTAATAACCTGCAAGATGTTTGGGAAACGAGTGAAGGGGAGTGCAACGTGATGCTGGAATCTCGGTTTGAGAAGATGTATGAGAAGATTGACCTGACCTTGCTCAACAGGCTGCTGCGTCTCATTGTTGATCACAACATTGCTGACTACATGACAGCCAAGAACAACGTGGTGATCAACTACAAGGTGATGGGTTGTTGTCAGGAAAGGGGGTTTGTGGTAAAAGGGACCTGTGGGGGAGGAGGTTTTGGACCCCTGGCAAAGAAAGAATACAAGACTTGCTGGAGAATAGTGATGAGGGAGTAAAAAACCCCTTCTGGGTCCTGCTAAAGAACAGCTGCTCAGATGAAAGGTTCCTGATTTGTTGTGATGTGTTTTCTCACAATTCCCCTTTGTCTCCTCAGGACATGAATCACACAAACTCCTACGGGATTATTCGTGGGCTGCAGTTTGCTTCCTTCATTGTCCAGTACTATGGGCTGGTGATGGACCTGCTGGTGCTGGGCCTGCACCGGGCCAGTGAAATGGCTGGGCCTCCCCAGATGCCAAACGACTTCCTCAGCTTCCAGGACATTGCCACGGAGGTGGCCCATCCCATTCGCCTCTTCTGCAGATACATTGACAGGATTCACATCTTCTTCAGGTGAGATCTCTGGGGCCCTGCTTTCTTCAAGTGAACACAAAGGAAAGGGAGAATTAGTGTGCTCCTGCTCCTGGGTTTTGTTCCTTTTGCTATTGAAGATCAGGAATATTTGAATTGCCAGACTTCCCTGGATAACTGGATGTCCATGTTGCCTCCTCTTGCTCTCTCAGTTTGCTTTTCTGCAGCTTCACAGCACCAATAGAAACACAACACTGTCAAGAGCTCAACTGTTTAGGGATTTGGTAAATTAGAGACTGGTAAAATAAGTCTTTTCTGTCTCTTCATGGAAAGATAACCCAAACCCTGAGTTGCTCTGTGCTAATGAAATTCCCCCATTCATTGTGAGGATACAAAAATGGGATCATTACCTTCAAACAGGCTGACAAACAGTTTTTCCTAATTAAATCCTTATCTTCCTGGCCAGGTTGATAAATCAATCATGTAATTCCAAATCCTTTTCTATGCATTTCCAGGTTTACAGCTGACGAGGCAAGAGACCTGATTCAGCGGTACCTGACAGAGCACCCAGACCCAAACAACGAGAACATCGTGGGCTACAACAACAAGAAGTGCTGGCCCCGGGATGCTCGGATGCGCCTCATGAAGCACGACGTGAACCTGTAAGTGCTGCAGCCAGGAAAGAAGGAGTAGTAGGAAAAAGGGGAAAATTAGTTGTGATAAAAAGCTGTTGGAGACCGATGGGTGCTCAGGAGGAAATGTGAGAAGTGAGGCGTCTGTACTGAAATCCTGAAAAATTAGGGAAGCTCTGAGAACTTGCCCAGTTCTTATTTAGGCAAGTTTTTTGGGCAAATTACTAAGTGTCACTGTGCACACCTTGTTTTCCAGCGGCCGTGCCGTGTTCTGGGATATCAAGAACCGTTTGCCGCGCTCGGTGACCACGGTGCAGTGGGAGAACAGCTTTGTGTCCGTGTACAGCAAGGACAACCCCAACCTGCTGTTCAACATGTGCGGCTTCGAGTGCCGCATCCTGCCCAAGTGCCGCACCAGCTACGAGGAGTTCACCCACAAGGACGGGGTCTGGAACCTGCAGAACGAGGTGGGCTGGGAGAGCAATCCCCGGGTGGGGATTTCCATGTATCGGAGAGGGGCTCCCAGGAGGGAACTGATGGGTCTGTGCTCTCTAGGTCACCAAGGAGCGCACGGCTCAGTGCTTCCTGCGCGTGGATGACGAGTCCATGCAGAGGTTTCACAACAGAGTGAGGCAGATCCTCATGGCCTCTGGCTCCACAACCTTCACGAAGGTAAGAGGGGGAGGGAGATTTATGACAGAGCTTTCTGCAGATGCTTGAGGAGTGGTGTGGGAGCTGATCCTTTCTTTTTCTTTCTAGATTGTCAATAAATGGAATACAGCTCTAATTGGCTTGATGACTTATTTCCGGGAAGCTGTTGTCAATACTCAGGAGCTGCTTGATTTGCTGGTGAAGTGTGAGAATAAAATCCAGACTCGGATCAAGATCGGCCTGAATTCCAAAATGCCCAGCCGTTTTCCTCCTGTGGTGTTCTACACCCCTAAGGAACTGGGAGGGCTGGGCATGCTCTCCATGGGCCACGTTCTCATCCCTCAGTCTGACCTGAGGTGAGTTGTGCTGCTCTCATTCCTGCATGTTCTCTTAGCTGCTCTTTCCCCTAAAAATATTCCGAGAGTGCTAAACCATGCCATGGTACAGAGCTGCGTTGCCTTTACAGTAGCTCATGGCAGTGATCAGAGAAGTCCCAGTTCCTCCTACCTCATTCTTGTGTCTCTTTGCTCCAGGTGGTCCAAGCAGACAGATGTTGGCATCACTCACTTCCGCTCGGGAATGAGTCATGAGGAGGACCAGCTCATCCCAAATCTGTATCGTTACATCCAGCCGTGGGAGAGTGAATTCATTGACTCTCAGAGGGTGTGGGCAGAGTATGCCCTTAAACGACAAGAGGCTATAGCCCAGAACAGGTGTGTGTCCATGTGTGGGAGGACAGGCAGCAGTGGGAAGTTTTATGCTGTCTGGAGGTTTTGGAGACCTTGCTGGCCCTGTGGTATCTGCAGAGCTGCTCTCTTAGCTCCGGAGGAGGTGAGGACTCTGCAGGCAGAAAGCGCCACCCGTGAGGGAAAATGGTGTGGCCATCAGGAAAAGCTGATACCAGACCCATCTGCAGTTCTATGCGCTTCCAAGGGCTTTTTCTTTTGCCTGTTTGGTATCATTGCATTCACAGTGATGGCTGCAAACACTTTGCTGAGTGTTTGGCATTTTAGAGTGTCCCCTGCCAGAGCCCTGAGCTCTGTGTCATTTCTGTGATCTCATCAGCTGAGCTACTCATTAATGCATTGCTGTAAATTGAGAGGTAACAAAGTGTGGGGATTTTTTTTCTTCAGGCGTCTGACACTGGAGGATCTGGAGGACTCATGGGACAGGGGAATTCCTCGTATTAACACCCTTTTCCAGAAGGACCGGCATACTCTGGCTTATGATAAAGGATGGAGAGTCAGGACTGACTTCAAACAGTATCAGGTACTGACTGGGAAGTTTCCTTCACCTGAATGTGAAGTTCAGATACCTGTTCCACACCAAAGTCCTTTCACCTGGCATTATTGCAGGTGCACTTCTGTCTGTCTGCTGCAGGAAGAATTTACAGCCTTGTGTTGGGACTGGTAGAGGCTGTTTGGAACCAAATGCTCCACAATTTGTAGCTATCCACTCTTGAAGCATTTGGCCAGATCACAGTGTGTTGGGGAAAACCACAATAAACACAACTACATATTAAGGAATCAGTTCTGGAGAGGGGGAAAAAAGCCGATCCCAAAACAAACATTCTAAAATATTAAGCTTTAATAACAGTGGAATAATTTGTTATTTAAAGGCTTTAATGACAGCTCTGTAGAAGGCCAGTCCCTGAAAGATAAAAACATTACCTGAGATTCCCCCCAGTGTGAATTGTGTAGTACTGACAGAACTGCTGTAGGTGAGCTGTGCGCTCCAGCAGTGAGGGCATGAGGCTTTTCACCCGTTCACTGACATCACCATGATGTTGGTTCCCACAGTTAGTGCAGCCATGTGAATGATCTGCTCGCTGTTGTCTCCAGGTGCTGAAGCAGAACCCGTTCTGGTGGACACACCAGCGCCACGATGGCAAACTCTGGAACCTGAACAATTATCGCACGGACATGATCCAGGCTCTGGGCGGGGTGGAAGGGATCCTGGAGCACACTCTCTTCAAGGGCACCTACTTCCCCACATGGGAGGGTCTCTTCTGGTAAGAGGAATTTTTGATGTGGGCCCTGGGCTCCAGTCTGTGCTGATTCTGTTGAGTTTTCTGCTGGTTTTCAGTGGTCACTTGAGAACATTGTGTAGTTCAGTTGTGAGGGCACCTGGGAGGGGACTACAGCTGAACTTCTTGCAAGTCCATGGAAATTTCTTGGCATGAAACAACCCTCCTGGCTCCTGGCTGATCCCTGTCTCTGTTACAAGTGACACATGGCAGCAGAGATGAGCGACATCTCATGCAATTGAATCTAATGCAGTTGATGGTCTGCCCTTTCTAGGGAGAAGGCCAGTGGCTTTGAGGAGTCCATGAAGTGGAAGAAGCTGACAAACGCCCAGAGATCGGGTTTGAACCAAATTCCAAACAGAAGATTCACTCTCTGGTGGTCTCCTACCATTAACAGAGCCAATGTGAGTACCTGGTGTTTGTCCTTCTAGGAGCAGACACCACTTTTCCACTGAAATGAGAGCAGTTAATTGATCCAATTAATTCTCAGAACATCTCTTTCAGAGATACTAAACCTCCTTAATGCTCCATTTCTTAAACTTCCTCAGTTGTGCTGTTATGTGTTCTCACAGCTGCTTTTCCTTTGCAGGTGTATGTTGGGTTCCAGGTGCAGCTGGATTTGACAGGGATCTTCATGCACGGCAAGATCCCCACGCTGAAGATTTCCCTCATCCAGATTTTCCGAGCTCACTTGTGGCAGAAGATCCATGAGAGCATTGTCATGGATTTGTGTCAGGTGAGCAGTGTTGGCTTGGTTTGTTTCTGTGCCCTTTTGGAGCAGGACCAGTCCTCCTCCAGCAGTTTGGCAGAGAAAGGGAGGAAGAGGAAAATGGGATTTTCCTGGCTGCCTCAGTGTTGAGGATAGATTCCTTATCTGGGTTGCTTTATCAGCTCATCTTCGACTGCCTTTTCCCCAGGTGTTTGATCAAGAGCTGGATGCTCTGGAGATTGAGACAGTGCAGAAAGAGACAATCCATCCCAGGAAGTCCTACAAGATGAATTCCTCGTGTGCAGATATCCTTCTCTTCGCTTCCTACAAGTGGAACGTGTCGCGTCCGTCCTTGCTGGCAGATTCCAAGTGAGTTTCCTTTCCCCCTCTCGTTGGTCTTGCTGCAGAGCAGAGCTGCTGAGCCTCTGTGTCTCTTGGGCATCTAGGGTTGGCTTTCTTTGGGGCACTGGAGGTTGTGTCCAGCAAAGCACAGGGCTTGTTTGGGTAGGTGGTTGCAGCACCTCCTGGCACTGCCTTCTGCAAAACACCAACGCTGCCTTTGCTCCTGTTCTCTCCTGGGTGAACTTTTCCTTGAGCTCTCGAAGGTTCTTCTGAAAACCCCACAAAGTTGAGCTAGCCCAGGGCCAGAATCTGGAGTGAATTCTCACTGAATCCTCAGCAGACAGTCCCTGGGGGAGGTGACCCTCGTGACTACACAGCAGTGGACTGACTGCTGCTTTGTTTAAACCTTTGAACAGCCTCTGCATTCACTGCCGTGTGAAGAGAACAGTCGAGTCTCTTTCCAGGGTGGAATGTTGGGTGTGAGCTGGCTGCAGCGTCCATGCTTGGTGACAATTACTGCAGGACAGTTTTGTGCAGGATGAACTTGTTGTGGCTCGCTTTCTCCTCAGGGATGTGATGGACAGCACCACCACCCAGAAGTACTGGATAGACATCCAGCTGCGCTGGGGCGACTACGATTCCCACGACATCGAGCGCTACGCCAGGGCCAAGTTCCTGGACTACACCACAGACAACATGAGCATCTACCCCTCTCCCACTGGGGTGCTCATTGCCATTGATCTGGCCTACAACCTGCACAGGTGAGAGCTGCAGCTTCTGTGCTTTAATTTGTAGGTTTGCAGCTGGTGCTTTGTGGGTATTTGTCTCAGTGCATCTCCAGACCGGGTCGTATTCCAGGCAGGAGGATGAGGGGAGAAGGCAGAAGCTGGAGATGTGCATTGAGTGGGATAAGGGATCTCAGGTTGCCCAGTTTTGCTCAGTAGTAGTGGTTCAGTCCCCCCAGTTCATTAATAATTTGTTACTTGGGGTATTTCTGTCAGACTGTTCTTGGAGCTGAAGGACAGGCCTTGTTTCAAGGCCCCTACAAGTGGGGACAGCTATTTCTCGCTGGGAGCTAGGGGGAAAGTCAGAAATCAGTTCTCCAATGTGTTTGTTAGAGAAGGTGCAGCTTTTCTGGGATGGCAGCATGTGTGTGCTGTGGCTTCCCTCTGGGGAGGTGTAGGGAAAAGCCATAGATGATCAGCTCCCAGGGACATTACAGAAGTCACACTGAAGTACAAAGCTGTATTTTCAGTGGGTAGAAAGGGGCCTGGCTGCTGCATGGAAAGACTTGAGTGTGGCTGTTGCCTCTTCAGATCTAATGTTAACAACTTGGATCTTCTGTTTTCCTCCTTCAGTGCTTATGGGAACTGGTTCCCTGGGAGCAAACCTCTGATCCAGCAGGCCATGGCCAAAATCATGAAAGCAAACCCTGCCCTGTATGTGTTGAGGGAGCGAATCCGCAAAGGGTTGCAGCTCTACTCCTCAGAGCCCACGGAGCCCTACCTGTCCTCCCAGAACTATGGGGAGCTCTTCTCCAACCAGATCATCTGGTTTGTGGATGACACCAATGTGTACAGAGTCACCATCCACAAGGTGAGGCCAGAGGGCTGTCTCAGGGAAAGGACTGAACGGGGGTGGAGGTTTCCATGTGTGATGGAAAACTGGGAGTTGACACATGGACCCAGATTTTTGCAGTGTGCCCAGAGCAGCTCTTAACATTTCCCACACAGCTCCTGCTCGAAGCACACAGAGAGTTGGCTGCTGGGTAAAGGTGTGGCTGGGCTCCATTTGTCTCCCTGCACTTCTCACTGTCACTTGTTTCCTCAGACTTTTGAAGGGAATTTGACCACAAAACCCATCAACGGAGCCATTTTCATCTTCAATCCCAGAACTGGACAGCTCTTCCTGAAGATCATCCACACATCAGTGTGGGCAGGACAGAAGCGTCTGGGACAGGTAGGGCCTGGCTGTGCCTTGGGTGTGAGCCAGGGTGGGTCTGACTGCTTGGGACACTCACTTGAGCAGAAAACATCACAAAGATCTTCATCTTCCTGCCTCTTAATGAGTTTGGAGCTCCAAACTCCGAGTGGTCAGGCAGGCAGGAGCATGGGATATAAAAGTGGAAGAACACAGGCGTTGCTGCTGCGAGGATTTTGAGGCTCTGAGGTGTAAAGGCCCCACATCATCAAGCAGAGCTTGAGCGGTGCTGTGCTCCCTGTTACACGAATCACTCTGCACTTGGCTGTACATCCAGTGCAGTGAGAAAAGTCAGGTGGCAAATGCAGGGAGGTGGAGTAGCCAGCTGGTTTTTTCTGAGCCGCTCAGGAGTAACTGAGCTCCAGGAATGGGAGCTGCCCTCTGTGATCAGTAAGGAGGAAATGCTGGGCCTTGTCACTGATCTGCAACAAGCCATAAATTCTAGTCGTATTTTTAGAATCTGGTTTGTGTCCCTCTGGTTCCCAGAGACACAGAGACGCTGCTGGAGAGAAGGGGGATATTTCTCTAACCCTGCTGTCTTTCTGTAGCTGGCCAAGTGGAAGACTGCTGAAGAAGTGGCTGCCTTGATCCGATCCCTTCCTGTGGAGGAGCAGCCAAAGCAGATCATAGTGACACGGAAGGGCATGCTGGACCCACTTGAGGTAAGGCTGCAGCTCCGTGAGGATGTGTAAAATCTGTGGGAAATGACAGAACAGTTCTGTGTCCTGTGATGTTCTGCAGTAGTTGTGAGCTAATTCCTCTTGATAAACTCCAGGTGCACTTGCTGGATTTCCCCAATATTGTTATCAAAGGCTCGGAGTTGCAGCTGCCCTTCCAGGCCTGTCTGAAAGTGGAGAAGTTCGGTGATCTCATCCTGAAGGCCACTGAACCCCAGATGGTTCTCTTCAATCTCTATGATGACTGGCTGAAAACCATCTCTTCCTACACAGTAAGCACAGATGTGTCTCCTGCATTTTGCTTTGCTGCTGATAAATGAGGCAGGAGCCAAGGCCTCAGATATCCCTGATTTGTTGTTTGGGAGCATTTGGCTGTGAATCTGCTTGGATTTTCCTTTAGGTGGATTTCACTGGCACTTCCCATGCCACATCCACGTGCCCAAACAGAACAGTGCTGTACTAGGGCCTTGTATATTTAATTTTCTTCCTTCTAACTGCATCTTTTTTTCATCTCCAAGGCATTCTCCCGTCTGATCCTGATTCTCCGGGCGCTACACGTGAATAACGATCGAGCCAAAGTTATCCTGAAGCCAGACAAGACAACCATCACTGAGCCTCACCACATCTGGCCAACCCTGACAGATGAGGAGTGGATCAAGGTGGAGGTGCAGCTGAAGGATCTCATCCTTGCTGACTATGGCAAGAAGAACAAGTAAGCCACTGTGCAGCTGCCATAGTCCTGCCAGCCTTTCCTTCCTGCCCTAAAGGCTGTGGCCAAGTGTCAATGAACTCTCAGCTTTGTAGGGAATCTGGTTATTATTAATAACTTTCTGGTAAGGCATATAAAAATGTCTGCATCAAGTCTTATCTGATCTCAGCATCATTTGATTTGGCCCCTTTCTTGTTTAAAAAAGTTGTGGGTTTATTTTTCATAGTGCCCAGGGTGGATGTTCTGAGCTTGTGCCTTGGTGAGAAGGCTCCAGAATGTATTCTGAAATGCCTGACTTGGGTGGATTTTCTCTTCCAGTGTGAACGTTGCATCCCTGACCCAGTCAGAGATCCGAGACATCATCCTGGGCATGGAGATCTCTGCCCCATCTCAGCAGAGGCAGCAGATTGCAGAAATCGAGAAGCAAACCAAGGAGCAGTCGCAGCTGACGGCCACGCAGACCCGCACGGTGAACAAACACGGGGATGAAATCATCACCTCCACCACCAGCAACTACGAAACCCAGACCTTCTCCTCCAAGACTGAGTGGAGGGTCAGGTAGGAAGGCAGACAGGGGTGGTGGAAAGGGTTGGAATGCTCAGGGAGAGGATCTGATCATGGTCTCCTCCTCGCAGAGCAATTTCTGCTGCCAACCTCCACCTGCGGACAAACCACATCTATGTCTCATCAGATGACATAAAGGAGACAGGTTACACCTACATTCTTCCCAAAAATGTGTTGAAGAAGTTCATCTGCATCTCAGACCTGCGGGCCCAGGTGAGTGTGCAGGGAGTTTGTTACAGCTGTGCCCCACTCAAACACACCGGGGGGGAACTCGTGGTGGAGGGCTGGGAGCCTGCTCTTGTTTGTCCATGTGAATCCCTCTGATGCTCTCCTCAGGAATTAAGGAGCTCCCACTCTCACACAGTTACACAGAGACCTCTTCTGGCTTTTTAAGGCAGATGTGTGTTTTAGATTGCAGGTTACCTGTATGGAGTGAGCCCTCCAGACAACCCCCAGGTGAAGGAGATCCGGTGCATCGTGATGGTGCCCCAGTGGGGGACGCACCAGACCGTGCACCTCCCAGGGCAGCTGCCACAGCACGAGTATCTCAAGGTGAGTTGAGGTTCAGCTTCCGTGGCTGGTGGGAGGTCAGTAACAAGGACCTGAGGTGGTGGGGCAGCTTCTCTTGGTCTGTTGTAGTTGTAGGACTAAAAGGGCTCAGCCTGAAGCCAAATCTGATTGAGATCAAGTGAGGGGGAAGCCTGTGATCTCTCTGTCCTTTTTGCCAGGCTTGAAGTGGTCTCATTTTAAGTGGTTTTGATTTTTCTCTAAACCACTTTCTTTTTGTCAGGAAATGGAACCTCTGGGATGGATTCACACCCAACCAAACGAGTCCCCTCAGCTCTCACCACAGGATGTCACCACCCACGCCAAGGTCATGGCTGACAACCCCTCCTGGGATGGGGAGAAGACCATCATCATCACCTGCAGGTAAGGGGCACGGAGGCTTCTGGTGCCCCTCTCAGGGCAGTGTTGCTGCAGTTCTGGGGAACTCAAAATTCGGCAGAAAGGGAGTGTCGGCTCATTCCTGGTTTCCCTCCTCTGCCCCAGGTGAGTCTGACTTGCCTCGTGTCTTCTCCTTTCCAGTTTCACCCCTGGCTCCTGCACACTGACAGCCTACAAACTGACCCCGAGCGGGTACGAGTGGGGCCGGCAGAACACGGACAAAGGGAACAATCCCAAGGGTTACCTCCCCTCCCACTATGAGAGGGTGCAGATGCTCCTGTCCGACCGCTTCCTCGGCTTCTTCATGGTCCCAGCGCAGGGCTCCTGGAACTACAACTTCATGGGTGAGCTGGCCTGGGAAGGGGAGGGGAAAGGAGGCGGTGTGAGGAGCCTGGGGAGGAGGGAAGAGCTCCTTACCCACTCCAAAGCTTCCTCAGAGTGGCTGGCAGGGATACCAGCACTGATACTGTGGCCTGAACTTTCCTTAGTACCAGCACTGGGCTGTCAGTTCAGTGATTTTTTTTGGTGGCGAGAGAGCAAACTGAGAGAGGAAAAAGAGATCCCATGTCTGTCTGGGTTGTAGTGCATGGTCTATCACCACTGAATAATTAATCCCTGTCAGGCAGCAGAGATAATGGAAAATGCAAGAGCGAAGCTGTTCCCAGTAGGGAGGTCCTGGTATCATGAACACCACGGGCGGCTGGAGAAGGAGTCAGGAAATGAGAGTGACAGAACACTCCGCTAGCACAAACGGGCTGTAAATCTCTTGAGGGGGGGAACCCAAGGAGGGATGATTCTGTGGGTTTAGAACTCTCTCTTCTGGCATGGAAATGATCATAGAAGGGTGGAGAGCTTTGTCAGGCTCCTGAAGGAGGGAGGAGGCAGTAGGGGTGCTCAGGTGGGTGACTCTCTCTTCCAGGTGTCCGCCACGACCCCAATATGAAGTACGAGCTGCAGCTCGCCAACCCCAAGGAGTTTTACCACGAGGTCCATCGCCCCTCTCACTTCCTCAACTTCGCCCTGCTGCAGGAGGGGGAGGTTTACTCCGCCGACCGCGAGGATCTCTACGCCTAATCCCGCTCCTCTTAGTACTGTTGATATTCAACAGCGTGTTCGTGTGCCCCCTCCACTGAACCCCGCTCGCCCCCCTCACCCCGCGCGTTGTTGTTTCCCCCCTTTCCGCGTTACTCAATAAATTTTGTACGAACGAGAGCGCCGCCGGTGAGGCGCCGGTGAGGCCCCGGTGAGGTCNCGCCGAGCTGCGCCGCCTCTCCGCCCGCTTCGGGCCCGACGCCGTGAGCGGGCTGGTGCCGCCCGTGGTGCGGCTGCTGGAGCTGCTGGAGGCGCTGGTGGCCCCGCCGGGCGCTGAGGGGGAGGCGCCGGCAGCGCCGGCCGGGCCGCAGGAGGCGGAGGTGAGCGGGGATCGGGGCCCTGCGCCGGTGGCGCCGAGCCACGCGTGTCTCCTCAGGAGCGGCCGTGGGGACGGCGCCGAGCCGGCTGCTCGCTGTTCCCAGGGGATGGGGCTGGCGCGGGTGTCCCACATTCCGTGGGACGGCTCTGACCCGGCTTGTTCCCGTTCCCTGTGGGGACCCGGCTTTGACCCAGCGGCTCCCTTCTCCCAGGGGATGGCTCTGACCCCGCTGCCCTGCATCCCCTGGGACGGCTCTGGTCTCACTGTCCCTGTCCTGTTGCTATCGATCTGACCCGGCTGTCCGCCATCCTTTGGGATGGCTCCGACCTGTCTGGCCCGGTTGTGCCCCCGGGATGGCTCTAACCTGGCTGTCCCCCTTTCCGCGGTGGTGCCTCTGACCCCACTGTCCCCCATCCCCTGGGAAGCCTCTGACCTGGCTGTCGCCGTCCACTGGAGCAGCGCTGAGCTGGCTGTCTCTGTCCCCCCGGGGTGGCTCTGACCCGGCTGTCCCCGTCCCCCAGGACCCGGAGCAGAGGCTGTGGGAGGCCGAGCGCCGGGAGCGAGCCCTGCACGGCCGCCTGGCCTGCCTGGAGGAGCAGAACCGCCAGCTCCTAGGGCAGCTTGCGGAGAGCCAGTCCCAGGAAGGTGGGTGTCCCAGTGGGTTTGGGGTCCCCTGATGCCACAGGGTGTCCCTGTGGAGTGGCAGGCTGGGTGCAGGGCTGAACCTGCTCTTCTGGAGCCTGGAATGCTGCTCTCCTTTCGCTCACCTTGGAGACCTGTCCTACCAGGGAGCACAGGCGTTACCTTGCTCTGCGAATCACAGGGATCCCAAACCTCCTCGAAAGCCTCCCAAGGAGGGTGGTGGAGGCAGGCACAGGGTGTGGGCTGCTGTGCCAGCACAAGGATGCGTCGGGAATGATCTAAAACTCTCAATTCCCTTCTTTCCACTGTTCCTACTGTGATATTACCAGCAACAAGTCAGACTTTGCAGAAGCACTGAGGAACTTTGTAGTGTGGGGTTGGGGGAGTCCCTGGGGACTCTTCACTCCTGCCCACCCCTGTCTGGTCTCAGACAGCATGGCACGGAAGGAGCGGGAGGTGATGCTGCGGCTGAAGGAGGTGGTGGACAGGCAGAGGGACGAACTTCGTGCCCAGGCCCACGAGATCGTCTGCAAGAGCCGGGACACGGAGGCGGTGAGGGCGTGGGAGCTCAGGGGTGTGATGTGCCAGGGGCTCGGGGATCTGCTTTCGTGTCACATCACCCCCCCTGGGGCTGTCACTGCTGCTGAGCCTGCTGGGGCAAGTGGCACTGACGGCCCCGGGTGGGGACACTGCCTCACCTTTGGCTGCCCTGGGCCCTCCAGCTGCAGGAACAGCTCCACCGCTTCATGGCCATGAACGAGGAGCTGCGGCACAAGGTGGCCGTGGTGCAGGCCCAGCTCAAGAGTGCTCTGGAGCAGAAGTCAGACCTGGAGGCTGCGATGCTGCAAAGCCAGAGGGAAACGAGCAGGAGGAGCAGGACAGCCCTGGAGAGCCGGCGGCCAGAGCCTGGTGTGGTGAGTCTGAGCTGTGGCCTCACTGCTGCCGGGCATCAGCAACATTGACCCCACGTTCCCAGCCCTGTGTGGAGCTTTTGGCACACCCAGACCTGCTGGCTGCCAGCAGGACATGGCTGCACAAGGAAACCCCACAGCTGAAGGTTGAACAGTGTGGTGCCTGCAATGCCAGTAACACCTTGTCTGTAAAAACTGTTACGGGTGGAGCAAGCTGAGGTGACAGGAGTGAAAACCAGGTGGGACACAGAGGATGAGGAGGGTTTGCCACGTGTGGTGGTGGGCAGTGGTTGCTGGCTGCGATGGGGACATTCCTGGGACTTTGCCATTTCTGCCTGCAAGTGCACCCAGCCCTTGGGTTGGGGTTTTGAGGTCTCTGCTTGCCTGCTGACTCTTTCCATCCTGTCCAGGAGGGAGCCCTGTCACCCTCAGAGGAGCCGCAGCACCAGGATGGGGACAGGAGCCCTGCTCACTGCTGCTTCTCCAAGGAAGAGCTGCAGCAGATCCTGCAAGAGCGGAATGAGCTGAAGACCAACCTCTTCTTGGTGCAGGAGGAGCTGGCCTATTACCAGAGGTGAGTCCTGTCCCTGCAGCCACCCCTGGCCCATCAGAGGCTGCTCCCACCACAGTCAGGGCAGAATCTTCACCAGGGTCTTGGTTAACCAGCTGGCTGCTTTTTGCCAGGGAGCTGCTGAACGAGGAGAGAATTCCCAGCTTCTTCTTGGACGCAATGAAGTCAAATATCAAAAAACAGAGGAAAAAAATCAGAGCCAAAATGCTGGGAACGACGGAGGAGTCGGCAAGCAGGTGAGTCAGGCTGGGTGCTGGGATCTTCCCGTGCAGGGTGGGTGCTGGCTGGCCTGCTGCAGTGTTCCCATGTGTGTGATGCCCTGGAAAGGAACTTCCCCAAGCCCCAGAGCTGCCTCCTCTCTCTGGAGATCAAAGGTTTGATGTCTGTGGTTGATGTGTTGCTCTGGCATAGCTGTGCCACAGGGGCTGGGCTTTGTGTTGCAACTCGTGTGTCCCTGTCACCAGTCAGGCACGGCCTGGCCAAATGCCACTTGTCCCTGCGTGCATGTGACAAAAGGGAGGCGAGATGGTGGCACTGGGAGCACTGGGCAAACTCCAGAGTGGCTCCAGCACTTGCTGCTGGGGCTCAGTGCAGCTTTACCCCCATTTCTTTGTGCTGCAGCGATGAAGAGGAGGGCTCCTGGCTCCCAGGTCATGGCACAGACTGTGTGGATGCTCAGCCTCCAGAATCCAAAATTAGGAGCTTGTAAGTTTGCTCCTGGGCTGGTAGGGATGGGAGGCTCTGCCAGCGGAGAGGTTTGGGGCTTGGCTGGGACCTGGCACCTGCTGGGCTTGGATATGATAGGAACAGAGTCAGCAGGCTGGTGCAGGGCTGGCAGGGATGCTGCCAAAACAGGGGTTGTTGTTTTAGGGGGGATCTGTCTTCTCCTGGGTGCCACACGCTCCCAGGGCCCACAGCCGGGCTGTGTCCTGCTGCCACCACCAAACACAGAGGGAGGTTGGGATTCCACATCCTCCCTGGGGAGGTTCTTCTCCCCCACAGCCCTTATCTGCTCTCTCTGCAGTTTTGGGCTGTGGTATCAGGGCAGCAGCAAAGACCCCCCCACATCCAGCTGCTCCGGAACCTGGGAAATCATCGACTCGCTGGACATGCAGCGGGAGCCAGAGGGAGAGAGCAAGGCAGGGTCCAGCTCCCCCGACAGAGCCACGGCACCCCTCTGACCCCACGGGAACGGGAGCAGGATCTGGCCTCGCAGCAGAACTTCCTGGATCCTCTTCTTCCAGTGGCTTTGAGAGCAGCGCAGCAGCCCTGGCGCTCCCCCGTGCCGTGGCGGTGGCGAAGCCGCAGCGTGGGCGGATTCCTGCAAACCCACTGGGACACTTGGATGTGGGGTGCCAGCCTGGCATGGGACAGCTCAGCACGTCTGGGCATCTCTGCCCGCCAGCCGCCCTTTCACTGTGCCCGTGGCTTAACTACAGGGGGTCCCTCACAGCTGTGCCCTCTCCCCACTGCTCCCTGCTTGCAGCTCAGCATGGTGGGGGTCTGCACCCTCTTCCTGCTCCACACCCCAAAATGGATCCACGGATCTTCCCATCCACTGGTGGCTCTTTGCAAACCCCTCTGCTCACAGCCCAGGATTCCATTGCCCCATCCTGCTCTGTGAGGGTGTTTTACCTCACCCCTTTCTGTCTGTACCTCCCCAGTCCCTGCAACGTGAAGGTCCAGTTGGGGTGTCTTGGGGTCGCCACATGGCTGGGAGGGGCTGAGCACACTGCACTGGGTGTCCAGGTGCTCCCGTGGCTGGGAGCCATCAGGATCAGCACCACCAGGGCTGCTCCTGCACTTTTCAGGCGTGGGCTGAATCAGTTTTGTACTGAGACCTCTTCCTGCCACTGCTGGGACCTGGCAGACTGGGACAATCCTTGTGTTCATGGGGGCGAGTCGGTCCCCTCAGATCAGGTACTTTCTACCTTTAAATTGGAAATAAATCAGTCTCTTGTTTCTCCCCTGAGGTTCTGGCTGCAGCCTCTGCTCTCTGCCTGGGAAGGGCCAGGTGATGCTCTGGGGTTTCCCTCACCATTCTCCAGCGTAGCCACTGGTGGCTGTGACTCCTGAGCCCGTTTTGGTGGGGAGGGGGCTCCAGGGGGATGATCCCACAGTGCTGGGCATGGAGGAGTTAATTCCTGCGTGGCCAAGGGGGAGCACTGCACTTCCAACCCGGAGCCCCCCCCCCGGCTGAGCCGGCCTTGGGTAGGAAAAAGGTGTTTCCTGTGCATCTGCTGACACAAAGCTCCTGGGGACGTGGCGAGGTGGGACAGTGGCCAGCAGCCTTTCAAAGGCCAACATAGGTCAGGCTGTGTTGCCGTGGGGGACATGGGGATCCCTCCTCTGAGCCCCTGCCAGGGGCTGGCAGTGCCATGGGGCGGCTCATGGGGGTGGAGGCAGGGGGTGGCATCGGACACCTCGTTTGGGTTGGGGGGACGCTGGCTAAAGCAGCTTTGGGGGCGATGGAGGATGGCACAGGGGGAGCGGGCTGATGCAGATGAGATGCTCAGGCAGGTACCAGCCCCTGTGTGGCTGTGCCCAGCCCCTGGATTCCCCTTTTTAGTGGCAGGGTGGCAGCCAGGGCCAAAAATAGCCCGTGCAGCAGCATTCCCTGCTCCCCCTCCCCGCCGCACCCCTGACGTCTGGATCGGGGCGCCTCCTCCCACGTTTCCTCAGGAAGAAACCCAAGGCTGGAGGGAGGAAGAGGCCGCACCACGGGAGGGACGGGACAGACGGGACAGAGGGACACCAGCGTGGGGCTGGGGAGCCACCAGGGCTGGGGAGCCACCCGGACTGGGGCCCTGGTGCCCTGCTGGAATGGGGAGCGCCCGGCCCATCCTCTGCCTCCAGCTGTGGCTGTGGGTGCAGAGCTCCGCCCAGGAGCTCGACCCTGAGGGCAGCAATGTCTGCAGGTAGGTGTCACGGGGGTCCCCGCTTGTGCCCCTCCATCTCCTGGGGCCTCTCAGCAGCCCCACAGGGTGCTGTCCATCCCTCCTGCCGCGCACAGAGATGTGCAGCCTGGCACGGGGTGGGTGCAGAGGCTGGGGTGATGCTGGGCACGTCTGGGCATTTGGGGCACCAGACCCCTTCTCCAGGGTTTGTTTCTCATTCACCTCCTGAGCGCAGGGCAACGGGGCAATATGGGACCCTTGGCAAAACTCATTGTGGGGAAATGTGGGCGAAGCAAAACCCCAAAGAGCTTTGGGAGCTGATGTCCCCTCAATTTGCCGCCACGTTGCCTTTCCCATTGCCTCCCATCAGCGGTGACGCCTTTCGCTGCCTTCATTCGCTGCCTCATTTCTGCACTGCTGGCGAAGCTTTGAGCCTCTCCCAGGGCATGGGACCCCCGGCACGGGCTCCATGGGGGCATTCCCAGCACTCCGGGCAGGCCGGCCCCGCCGCCCACTCGGGCTGCAGCCTCTTAAATTTCCTTCTATTTTGCTGGTTTCCTTCCGGAGCGTTGCCCTGGGGGCCGCGCCGCCTTCTCAGCACTGGGGCAAGGATCGCTTCGCCTTGGCCGAGGCCATGGAGCCGCCCTGGCTGACACCCCCGGTCTCTCCCGCAGGTTCCCGGCCGGCCCGGCGTGCTGTCCCGGCTGGAAGCAGGACGGGAGCCAGTGCACGGTCGGTGAGTGATGGATGGCGATGAATCCCAAAGTGTGCTCCCCAAGCTCACCCGGGCGGATCCTCTGAGCGTTGGGGGCAGCCCTGCAGCTCTGTTCGAGCGGTGCCAGTGGGGTCCCGCCCCGTGGGGACCCCCCGAGCTGCTGGCGGTGCTGCGGCTGAGCCGGAGGGATGGAGCGGGAAGCGGGATGGTGGTTTCCCTGGGAATGCTGTCCTTGCGGGAGGCGGGTGGGTGGCCAGGCTGTGGGGACCAGAGAGTGTTGAGTGCCTTTCGTGCCCCGACAGCCGTGTGCGAGGGGGAGGACGCCTGCAGGGAGGGCGAGGTGTGTCTGAAACCTGGGCTCTGCCGCTGCAAACCCGGCTTCTTCGGAGCGGACTGCAGTTCCCGTGAGTGTCCCCGCCGCGCTCAGCCCCTGCCATCCCCCTTTAAAGCCAGCTGGGTGCTCGGGGGGGCTGCCGGGCTTCTCCCCACCCTGGCTGTGTCCTTTCCCCCCCGCAGGCTGCCCCGAGCAGTACTGGGGCCACGACTGCAAGCAGAGCTGCCCGTGCCACCCCAACGGGCGCTGCGACCCCGTGAGCGGCCACTGCACCTGCGACCCCAACCACTGGGGAGGGCTCTGCCAGTTCTCCTGCCAGTGCGGCCCCCACGGCCGCTGCGACCCCCTGACCGGCTCCTGCCACTGCGAGCCGGGCTGGTGGGCACCCGGCTGCAGGAAACAATGCCAGTGCAGCCCCTCCACGTCGCACTGCGACCCCCTGAGCGGGCTGTGCCGCTGCCTGCCGGGCTGGTGGGGCAGGAGGTGCAGCTTCAAGTGCTCCTGCAACGCCTCGCCCTGCGCGCAGGAGACGGGCAAGTGCGAGTGCCTGGCTGGCTTCTGGGGGCCGGCGTGCCAGCGACGGTGCGACTGCGGGCGCGGCTCCTGCAGTCCCCACACGGGCCACTGCACCTGCGAGCCCGGCTACCAGGGCAGGAGCTGCCGCGACCCCTGTCCGGCAGGGAAATACGGATCTCAGTGCGTGCACAGGTGAGATGGGGGAGCAGCGGGGATCCAGCGGGGCTGCGGTCGGATCTTGGGGGAAGTCACTGCGCTTGTGTCCGTCCCTGTGGTTGGGCAGGGAGAGCCATCCTGGGGGTTTGAGCATGCCGAGGTTGGATGCAGCATCGGTGTTGCCCGAAAAGAAACGCCTCACTAATGCCAGCAGAGAGTGTCACCCTGAAATCTGCTCGTCCTTAGCCCTGCTCCCCATGGTGATAAAGCAGCACCTCCCAACTCCGAACACTCTGTGATTCTACTGCCCTCCTCTCCTCTTGCTACCACGGGGCATTAGGCATCACTGCATATTTCCCCTTGGTCCAAAATGATGCTCAACGATTTTGTGGGGCGAAACCTCTTTTTGTGGAGCGAAACCTGCTTTTTAGGGGTGCAGGGGTGGGTTTTGTGACCTCAGTGCCTCTCTGCCCACGCAGCTGCGGGAGCTGCAAGCGCGGCCAGCCCTGCTCGCCCGTGGATGGCTTCTGCCTGGCCTGCCAGCCCGGCTGGAACGGGACCCTCTGCAAGGAACCCTGTGCTCCTGGATTCCATGGGGAGGGCTGCCTCCAGCCGTGTCCCCGCTGCCAGCGTGGGGAGCCCTGTGACCCCCAGACCGGGTCCTGCCTGCGCTGTGATCCTGGCTGGATGGGACCCAGGTATGCCCAGGGTGAGGCCACTGGTCCCTGTGGGTGTCCCTGCTCCGGGGTGCTGATGCTTCGCTCTGTTTTGGCAGCTGCAACAGCTCCTGCCCCGTGGGCACCTTTGGTGATGGCTGCCAGTTCCTCTGCCCCGAGTGTGTTTCGGGGAGCTGTGACCCCGTGACAGGAGTTTGCATCTGCCAGGCAGGCTACTGGGGAGACAGGTAACGCTGGGATAACGCTGGGAGTGGGGCAGGGCTGGAGCCTCGCTCTCTCTGGGGCATTTCCCTCCTTTCCTTTTCTCTTCCAGCTGCAATGACACCTGTCCCGAGGGGTATTTTGGAGTGAATTGCTCCTCTCCCTGCCACTGCTCCCGGGGGACCTGTGACCCTGTGCAGGGTGACTGTGTGCTGAGTAAGATCAACCCCACATTTACTCCTTGGCACTGGGCAAGGGACGGTCACATCCTCACTGGGGAAGGCGCTGGGAGGCTGGGATGCATCCTGGTGCCTCCTGGCCCCACCAGGAGCTGTCAGCTCCTGCGCTGTCCATGCAGGGCTGTTCTATGGGCATCGCAGCCACAGCACACGCCAGACTCAACCCATCTCCTCACTCAGGTCTGAAGGACCGTGGAGCCCTCGCAGCCGCCATCCTCGTCCCTCTCCTGCTGCTGCTGCTCTGTGTCGCCTGCTGCTGCTGTGGAGCCGGCCCAGCAGATGCCAGAGACAGGTATTTCATCATATTTTTCAACCTTTGGCACAAAACCCCCTCTCCCGTGTCCCTTGATGTCCATCTCCGCTCTGCAGGGCGGCCGTGCCGGATGACAATGTGCTGGCCAGGATGAAGCACCACGTGCAAGGGGTGCTGGCGAACCTCAGTGCCCTGATGCCCTGCTTTAACCTGGGTGGCTCGAAACTTCCCAAAGTCACGGGTAAGAAAAGCAGAGCTGCCAACAGCACTCCCAGAAGGTCACGCTGCCCTCTCTGCAGTGTCACTACTGGGGGAGAGCCTGAAACCCCTCTCCCCTGAGCAGCCCAGGGTGCTCAAGCTCAGCTGGGTGTCTTCTCCTCCCCAGTTTCCCATCACGACGTGGAAATCCCCTTCAACCCCAGCTTCATCGAGCCACCATCGTCCGCGTGGGTTTCAGACAGCTCCTTCTCCTCCTTCGACACCGACAACGAAGGACCCGAGTACTCTGTCCCTCCCAGAGAAGGTGACACCCATGGCTGCTCCTCCTCCTCCTCCTCTTTGATCACCTCTGGGCCGCCAGGGTCAATCCTGGCCGTCCCAGGGAGGTGTGCTCGGCACAGACAGTGTTTATTTCCAAAGCCTTGTTTTCCTGTCTGCAGGGCTGTGTCTGGCCTCGTGCGATGGGACGTGCCCAGTGGGGCAACCCCATTTCACAACCTCCTCCCTGGGCAGCGATCCCAGGGACAATCCCATTGCATCAGCTCCTGTCCCAGTGTCCCCAGTTATGTCCCCGGGCAGGGTGGCAGCTCTGGCAGCAGTAACACGTGGCACCTTGTCCCACAGGCATCCCGCTGCTGGGCGGGGCTGAGCTGCAGGATGGGGCATCCCCCCCTGGCCAGGCGCTCCCGGACCCGTCCGCCTTCGACTCCGAGGACGTCTCGCAGCCCTTCGCCATCCCCCGCACCTCCAGCATCGCCAAGGCCAAGCGGCCCTCTGTGTCCTTCGCCGAGGGGACAAAATTCGGGGCTGCCGAGACCCCCAGCCCCGGCCGGAAGCCCAAGGCCCCGTGGGGCGCGTCCAGGCTGACCCCACCGCCGGGGGATGCGGCGGCCGAGCCCCCCAGCGAGCGCCCGGCCAGCGATTGCTACGAGAACCCTGAGCCCCTCAGCAAGGGGGACGAAAGCCACCGGCCATCGCCTCGGGCCACCCCGGGGGGACGCCGCAGGGTGGTGTCCAGCACCAGGCACGTGGCCCAGAGAGTGGAGGCGCTGGAAGCGGCTGCGAAATCCGGCAGCTGGGAGGCCAAGGGGAAGGAGCCCAATGTCACCACCATCTACATGATGGTGGGAACGGCCGGGCAGGACCCCAAGGCGGAGGGGACTGGCGAGGGACCGGTCCAGGCTGTGCTGAAGCGTCTGGGCAGCTTGCAGAGGGGCAAGTGGGCTGTGAAGGAGGAGCCCAAGGTGAGGAGGAGCATGGAGGCCATCCAGAAACCTCCCCGCCGGGCCCTGGCGCAGCGCAGGGACTCGGAGAACAGCTGCAAGCAGAGGGAGAGCGTCCCGGGGGCTCCTGCCGAGCCAGCCCCTGGCAAGCACCAGCATCCCGCTGCAAAGAGACTGTCCCTCCTCCTCGCATCTCTCTCGCCAAAAAACACCGGTGCCCAGGACGGGGCCAGCGAAGCCGTAGGTGCCACAGAGAAGGGCAAAAGCCCCGAGTTAGTTGGCAGCCTCGAAAGGAAGGGACAGGCTGCCGCTGAGGAAGAGCCGAAATACGAGAACGTGGCCAGCAGCAGCGGTGCTGATTCGCCCTCCGGCACCGGCAAAGAGCCGCCGGCCACCCCTCCGGCCACCTGAGCCACCACCGCCCGGGCTGGGGCCGCGGGAGCCACGGCGCTCCTCCAAGCCCGACCACAACCACTCCGAGCTGTGAACTGGAGAAGCACCGAGCCCTCCTGCTGCCCCCGGCCCTGCCCTCCGTGCTGTGTGGCTGCTGCAGAGCCTCGCTGGAGCCACAGCGGGGACAGCCTGTGGGGTTGTGGCCCTTGAGGGCTGTTTTCTGCTCCCCCCTGCCCTACCCACCCCATTTGTGTGCCCGCGGGGACGCTGCGGTGGCACCCTCAAGTCGCTGTCACCACGAGGGACACACCCAATGCAGGGCCGCTGAGTGCTCGGCTGGGAAATGCGTGCACAAAATTCAGTCCCACCCCGTGGGTTTTCACCTTTCCATGTCCCAATTCCAGTGATGCGGCTCGGAGCCTCTTGCTGTAAAGGTGCTTCTCGCTGAAGGGGATTATTTCATGGAGCCGGGCTGAGGAGAGATGATGGGCTGTCACAAGCAGCTTCAGAGAAAATTAATTTTAGCTGCTTATCTCAAAGAGTATCTGGGTCTGCGGGGGTTTATCTGTGTGGCTCTGGCTTCTGTGGCAGGCCCTGGCTGCCTTTGCTCCCATGCGGAAAAGCTCATGGCAGGACAGGGGGTGTAGTGACAGCCTTGTAAACTCCACACAGTTCCAAGCTGCAGTTGTGCAAACGTGGCAGCTGGGCAGTGACCATCAACCTGTGCACCTGGCGCCGTGCTGATAAGGATGGAAGTTGCCCGGAAAATGGGATTTCCACGGGCGCCCTAAGCTCCTGCCACCTCCCACGCCTCATTCCTGCTGTAAGGGCGGTTGAGATGCCAAAGAGGATTTGCAGAGTGATCTGGTTTTAGATGTATCTAAGTAGTAGAAGGTTTTTGTGTATTTTTTCTGTTATTTCACGTGGCGCGAAAGCCTCAGAATGAATATTAAATGCCCTTCAGGAGATGGGTTTCCCAGCCACCCTCTGAGTCAAAGATACAACCAGGAATATTCTCCAGAGTGTGGAAACTCTCAGCAGCCTTAGGCTTTCCATTTTGGGGGATTTTTAAAATTTTCTGGCTCTGCTGAATTCTGAATTCTCACTCACTGAACTGAGCCCTGCGCAGAGCCCAAGACTGGAGTGCAGGGGGAATGTGAGTGGGCTGTGAGCATCCAGAGCCCCTCTGCTGCAGCCTGCACCTCACACATCATGTGCAGAGCTCCACGTGAATCCTTCTGGTCCAGCACCGCTCAGCTGGAGTCCAGGGTTTGGGGTGTTTCAGAAAACACAGTGTAGATTTTGCTTTTTCCCTTTTGCTTTCTGTGGGTGCTTCTCCACAGCACAAGGCACCAAATCCCCACGGGCTGACGTGGCTGAAACTTCCAGTTTTGCAGTCAGCACGAAGCACCCTTTCCTGCAGTGGAATCATCTGCCGCTGTGATTATAACACCAAATATTCTGGCATCCAAACCAAACTGCTCCTCCTGGCAGGACTGGAGCAGCAGCCTGTTCTGCACGGGCTTGCTTTTGTTTTGACACCGTTTTATGACAGCGGCAGGGACAGTCCCACATTTGATTTATAAGCTGCCATTTTTTTTCCCCTAATGGGGTGGATATTTTGAGCCTGTGAGCTGAGCAGTGCTGTGCCAGAAGTGAACGTCACGTGAGCCAGTTCACCCTGGGTACAGCGTGTAAATAGCTGACAGCAACCTGACAGCCTTCGCGCCGCTCCAACCAGCGAGAAAACGCTGCTGCTGGGAGAACCTTCTGTGTCCACGGAGCCAGGATGTTTCCCCTGCTTGAAGACGAAGCATCTTGGCCCTGTCTGGGCAGTGAAAGGGAAACGAGGTGCAGATTTCCAGCGTGTGGCTGCCCATGCACACGCCTGCAGCGTGGCTGCGCTGGTGTCTTCTTGATGGGGATGCTTCCGTCGGCTGTGCCGGGGGTTTAGTTCAGGATGTGGGAGGTCTGCAAGGCAGAGCTGGCGGATGAGGGAGGGGGGAATCTCTTCCCGTGCTGAATCTCTGACTTTCCAAAGCTGCTGCAGCAGTTGGAAGGCAGGCAGTGGGAAGGGATCCATGTGCAGGTGCTGTCTGTGAGCAGAGAGGTGTCTTTGTGCTCTGCTGGGGCAGGAGCAGAGGCTGGAGCTGTTCCTGGGCTCTGTCCCTTGATGGTCTGTCCTTGTCATCTTGTCAGCCTTGTCATCTCCTTTCCCAAACTGCCCAAGCCTCTGAAGAGCACCACGTCACTTACCCCAGTGGCTCTGCCAGAGCAGGAGCTGTCACCTCTCTTCCAGCCTAAACTCATTCCTGGCCAGTTTCTAAAAACATGTCTCTGTGTCAGTGCTGTTCTTCGGCTTCACTTTATTTTTTTTTCTCCCCACGCTGTTTACTCAATCCCTAGGGTATTTATAGCTGGCCATGGATCACCTGACAGCTTCTTTTCTCCTTCTAGGATAGGAAAACTGAGCCCCCCCCCTGCTCTTGCTGTGGCAAAGGGTTCCTGTGACCCCAAACAGCCTCCGAACCCTCCTCACGCTCCTCCCTGTCACAGTTTGTGTTTCTTGGACACAGCAACCAGGTCTGGGTGCCCAGGTCTCCTGGGTCTGGTGCTGTCTCAGCCTTCCTCTGCCTCTGTTAAACACCTGGCACCGATCCGGGCTGCCTTGTTTTCTTTGGGCTTTTTTTGTTTGTTTGTTTGCCTTGGCTTAAATCCACCTTCCAGCTGTTGAAACGTTTGACCCTTCTCTCACAGCCAAGGCCGAGGAGTTTCCTCTTCCCGCCTGCCACAGGGATGGAGCAGACACGTCCGTCTGTCTGGGCCCTCTGCTTCCTCTGGGGTGTTTACCTGCCACAAGCGCTGTTTTCATCTCCTCTGGCTGAGAAAATATCCCTTATAACGATTCTAGGGATACATGGCCACGTCCTCTGACCCAGGACCTCACTAATGAGGGACGGATTTGTGGCAGGTCTAGAAATACCTCAGAGGAATGCTCTGAAAAATAATTTAACAGAAAAAAGAGGGCAGAGCTCTGGTGAAGTCAGATGTGAAGCTGGGTTGTAATGATACTACTTTTATTTCACAAAACTGGGCTGCATCCCCAGCAGTGTGATCAGTAGGTTTAGTGAGGGGATTTTCTCCCTTTACTCCGCTCATCTGAGACCCCACCTGAAGAACTGTGAGGATTCCAGCATAGAAAGGACATGGATGTGTTTGAGCCACAGATGGAAGGAACAATCATGGTCAGAGGCTGGAGCAGCTCTGCTCTGGAGACAGGCTGAGAGAGCTGGGGGTGTTCAGCCTGAGAATAGAAGAGTGCAGGAAGACCTTACAGCACTTCCAGTGCCTAAAGGGGATCCAAGAGAGCTGGAAAGGGACTTTGAACAAGGGATGGAGTGACAGGACAAGGGGGAATGGCTGACAAAGGGATATTGGGAAGAAATTCTTTGTGGTGAGGCCCTGGCACAGGTAACCTAGAGAAGCTGTGGCTGCCCCATCCCTGCAAGTGTCCAAGGCCAGTGGCTTGAAGCAAAGTGGGATAGCGGAAGGTGTCCCTGCCTGTGGCAGGAGGTGGAATAAGGTGATCTTTTAGGTTCCTTCCAACCCAAACCTTTCTGTGACTCTGAATGAGCTCTGAATGGGCTGGGGCATCTCGAGGGCTCATTGCCCCTGTCCGGCTGTGCCGTGAGGGTGGTCAGCACCGGGCTGTGCTGGATGCCTGCTCCCAAAATGCCCTTTAAACCGGAGCGGGGGCAGCTTCTCTGGTCCCTCCTTGGTCACAGGAGCAGGACAGATGCGGTGCCTGTACCCAAAGCAGACGAGCAGTGCTGCGGGAACAGCACCCGACACGGCTCCCTGTGCTCAGCGGGGCTGTTCTCACAGCTGCCGTTCCGCGGTGAGCGCGGTGCGGCTCCCCCGGCTGCCGCCCGGGGCCGGCGGAGACCGGCGGAGAGCGGCAGCGAATGCCGCGGGGCGTTCCTCGCTGTCCCCGCGCCGTGCCGGGCGGGAGAGCCGCATCACCTCCCGCCGCAGATCCCGGTTTTGTCCCTTTTCCCTGGAAGGCAGCGAGCCCGACCACCGCTCGGCTGCCGCTGTCCCCGCCGAGGGTCCATGGGTGTGCCCCGTGCCCAGCCCCGGTTGTGGCGTCCCGGTGCGTGCGGCTGTCCCGGGAGAGCCCAGGTGCAGCCCGGGGTGGCGGTACCGGGGGATACGGGAGGAGCGGGGTACCGGGGGTACCCTGGTACCGGGAGGGGTCCCGAGGGATATCGGGGCGCACCGCAGGAGTACCGGGGGGAATCGGGG
>VXBT01014190.1:57739-70917 GCA_013400235.1 Oriolus oriolus
TGGCTGGAAGGGGGCCCTGACCTCCAGGCATCCCTGCAGGGAGCTGGGTCAGACCCCCATCCCGCCAAAGCAGCCGCTGCTGGGGTCTTTCCCCTAAGGGAAGCTGTCCTCGCTGGCTGTGTGGCCAGCTGAGGTGTGCTCGGGCTGGGAAAAGCCTCAGCTTGTCTCAAAGGGCCACCTACCTTGTGACACGGGCGCACCTCGGGGCTCCTCAGGGCTGCCCCTTGGACAGTCAGGTGTGTTCCCAAATTTGCTCGCTCCCCAGGGACCGGGACAAGTGGAGCTGGACACAGTTAATGCAGCTCCAGCATCTGGGGCAGCCTGGAGATGCCAGTGAGCTGCGGTGTCCCCCAGCTGGGTGGTCTGGCAGGCAGCAAGAAGTGCTCCTTGATGAGCCATTGGTGATATAAACGGCATTTATAACTGCATTTATAGAACCCTCACGCACCTTCCAGAGGAGGTCTGTGCTGTTGCATGGGGCAGGGTAGACCTGGTGGGTCTCTGAAGCCACCTCTGGGGATGTAGGGCTGTGTCCCAGCTGCTGCCTGGTGGCAGTGGGGAGATTGGGGTGCTGCCTGAAGCCCCCCTGCCCTGGCATTTGTTGCCTCAGTGCCTCACAAACGAGCTGCCTGCCCCGTGCAGGCGCTGGGGCAGTGGGCTCCGGGCAGTGGCTGTTTGCTGCATTTTCATACCTGTTGCTCGGGAAGTGGAACAGAGTCCTTGAGCAGAGCCCTGTGTCACACAGAACGAGCACCCGAGGGGCTCTTCCAAGGGCACTTGTGCCTCCCTCATCCCTCCAGGTCTCTCGGCAAGCTGGTACCTGCAAAAACCAGTTCTGCCCCCGAGTGCCTGGCATTCAGCAGGCAGCTTCGCTTGGGTGCTGGTGGGGAGATTCCTTAAACCACGCGGTTTTTCCATGCTTTTTTGAGCAGTGTGTGTGTGGACTCACTGGGCGTTGTTCCCTGCAGGTTGAGGCTGTGAAGGAGGCCACCCCCCCCCCCAGGAGGCAGCCATGGCCCCCACGCTGGCCACGGCGCACCGGCGGCGCTGGTGGATGGCATTCACAGCCATCATCGAGAACCTGCTCTTCTCCGCCGTCCTGCTGGGCTGGGGGTCCCTGCTCATCATGCTGAAGGCAGAAGGGTTTTATTCCTACCTGTGCTACGGGCTAGGTAAGGATGCTCTGGGCTCGTGGGTGGTTTGCTGGCGTGGTTCTCTGTTTTAGGGTGGTGTGGGGCTGGGTGGAGGAGGGCTGAGCTCCACGTCAGTCCCAGGAGAGAAGGAAGGGATGTGTGCTCCTTTCCAAAACCAGCGGCATCCTTGTGATGGTGCGGTGCTGGTGCTTTGTAGGGTGATTGGAAAAAGGAGCTTGAACGATGAGGTAGAGCTTTTCAGGATGGCCTTTTCCACTTGGCCATGAGCTTTTCCTCTGCAAGAGAAGGCTGGATGGATTCAGGAGGATGATGATTTTAGTGGGAGTTCTCCTGAATTTATAAGAGAAACTTTGTCCTTAGTGGTAAGAAAACAAGGAGCATGGGTGGCAATAATATCAGGGCAGTCCGGTGCTGCTGTTGAGTAGAATTTGTAGCAGTAAATGCTCCTGATTGTTCCTCTCCTTCTTGAAGGATGTGCTCAAACCAGGCTATGTTTCTGTGAGGGCTTGAGATTTAGCCTCTGCCCCAGCCAGAAGTGACTGTCCCTGCTGCAGACACAGCCTGGAAGGGGAGAGACAATTTCGTGGTGTGGGAAGGGTAGTCCTGGGAAAACAGCCTGGAAGGTGGACATCTATCCCCAGCCTGGGCATGGAGAGAACTGTGCATCCCACAGTGTGTTTGGGTGGTCAGTGGGGTTAAAAGGAACCCGAGGGTAAAGGAGTGGTGTGGATTTGGAAAGCTGCTGTGGTGACTGAAGGTTTGCATGTGCTCAGAGAAGGAAGGGCAGAGTGAAGAGAGGCAGTTTGGGCTCTGTCCAGAGATGTGTGATGGAGACTGAGACTGGATCAGCCCTTGTGGGGCTGATGGAGGAAGCAGTTGGTGATAAGAGTTGGAAATCAGTGCATGCACCCTCAGTGAGTAATGGCCGGGAAGAGTGGGGGAAAACTGAACTGTGGGGAAGCAAAGTCCAGGCAAAGGTGCCTGTGAGTAGCTGTGATGATACTTTAGGTTTTTTCATTCATCAGCTGCTTGTTATCTCTCCTGCTTTGTATACCGGAGCCTGGGTTGGTGCACCTGGCAAACATGCACGTGTTTGAGTCTTTTATCAGCTGTAGTTTGGCTGCTTGATCTCCATCCTGTGCTCTGCTCTCAGGGCAGTGCTCCCAAGCGTGTCCGTGTCACTCGGGTCCCCAGGAGCATCCCGGTGCCTGGAGACCTTGCAGGACTTGTGTTCAAGGCTGCTGTGTTCTCTCCACATCCTGGAGACTTTGTCACTGGCCCCTGTAAGAGATCACATTAAACCCATCAGGTGGGGACTTTCTGCCATCGAGATAAAGCACACAGGAGCTGATAAGCAAATGCTGACTGTCTCTGTGAGCAGGCATTTGCCTCTCTGCTTCCTGAGATGTGCCCTGCTGACAAGAGCTCCACTTGGGGCCCACTCTTTGCTCTGACTGCTTTCAGTTTGGCCCAGATCAGCGAGGTTCACTTTGGTTTCTCACCTCTGTTTGCCAATCTGTGGCTTTTCTGGCTCTCCCCATGGGAGTGCCCATGCCCACAGACCACAGGGAAGGTGCAAATGTTTGGACTGCTGTGAAATTGCTGCCCTGGGGGCAACTGCTCCCTCCCAGTGGCCAACCTGTGCCCTGAGGCAAGAAAGCTTAATGCCTGAGAAGAAATTTTTGTAGTCAAATGTTCTCATTGTCCTCAAAAATCTGGCCATCACTGCTGAACTCGGTGATGGCTTGTGATGAGCGTGGGGACATTCACCCATGCTGACTCACTTTCCTTTCTCTGGTTTTGTCCTCGTTGTAAGAGTTTTGTGGGGAAGACTCCTGGCTCCAAGTGTGTGGAGACTCTCAATGACCAGCCCCAAGCTGAGTTTTCCCTTTGCTGGGATTAGGGTTCGCCTTTTTCAGCGTAACCTATTGAATCCTGCAGCCAAGGGACTGCTTGGCTGGAAGGTTGGTGCAAACAAATCATGACTAGTAGCCTTTGGGCACTTGTTGTTCCTAATGCTGCTGTGGGCATGTAAGTATTGCAAAAAGAAAAATAGACTTTTCCTAATGAGCCAAAGGTTCTTGGCAGGGCTTTCGGTTTGTCAGCAAAAGCTCTTGCACTCTGTGATGCTTTCCAATGAAAGGGAAAACTAGACCTTGTCCCTTCTGCAGGCTCTTCTCTGAAGGTAACAGCAGCTGCCCAGAAAGTGCTGCAGTTCATGAAGGACTCCTTGTCTCCTTGTTGAATCTCTCGCTTTCCTTGCTTGCCCTTGGCTCCTTGTGTTGGATTTTACCCACCCGCGGTACAAAGGTGGGGTCCAGTGGACTCGGTGGCGTGAGGGTGGAGATGGACACCTGGGAGGGGGGGGAAAAATCCGAAATAACGAAATCTTTTTAAAGCAGTTGTGCAACAGGGCTTGAGTGGGGGGTTGTACCCGTTGGGCCACCTCCTGAGAGGTATGTTTGAAATTCGCTGACAAGGAGCCTGGTAGTAGCACTTTGTTCCCATTTTAATTTTACTACACTACTACTTGGCCTTTAACCAACTGAAGCAGCATCTTTTATTCTGGTGCAAGTGCTGACTCCACAGTCTTTATCACGGTTCTGGGCCTTATCAGCTCTTGGGGAATTTGATCAGTCCAGGGCCTTGCCTTGCTATGATGTTTCTGGGATTGGGAAGCTGAACGCTTGGGTCTGAAACATGTTTAAAAGAAAAAAAAAAAAAAAGTCCTGAACTTGATAATCTGCTCACAAAGAGCAGAGATAAGGGGCACAGAGGGCTTTCCTCGAAGACAGGGCTGCAGAATACCAAAGGGATGATAAGCTAATTCACTTACAGCAAGTTAACAAGCCCTGACGTGGTCATAGGGGGAAGGTGCTGCCTTGCAGCTCTTTTTCCTTATTTATCTGAAGTCTGGGGTGGGGAACTTGCAGTCTGAAGGTCCCTTACAATCTGGGGAGATACGACAGCAACGGTTTGTGGAAGGGCTGCACACGTGAGGCTGTAAACAGGAAAAGAGTGGTAAATAATCAATTTCTACAGGAAACATGCTGTGCTGATCTGCAGCTGTCGTGGGAAGGTGCTGGCCCTGGGTGAGAACTGCTGCAAAATGAAACCACAGCTGGGGAGAGAAGGGGAGTGTTGCTGAGACTGTGCCTTGGTGGTGTGAAGCTTTCAGGCAGCCAGAGAAGGGGTCCTGGAAGTGCAAGTGGAGGGGCAGGGAAACCCGAACAAATTGCTTTTGCAGTGGTACAAAGCAAGAACGTCTCCTCCCAGTTCCCAGAAGTATGACACCATCCTGAAAAGAGAAAACATGTTCTTATGTGGGCAGACTGCAGAATCAGTTGTTTGCACATGTCGTTCTGTGTGCTATTTTTTTAAAACCAATACTCCCAGTTCTTCGCCCTTGATTTCTGTCTTTTTTTTTTTTCCCTCCTTTTTTTTTTCTTTTTCTATAAAAAAATGAGGAGGAAAGTGAGGGGTGTGCAGGCTGTGTTCTACAGAGCTATTGTCAGGGTGGCTGGGGGTGTCTTGCCTGTTTGACTCAGTCTGATGCATGAAACAAGATGAAAGGAAAGCTCCTCTCTGCCATCTGAGATGGCAGTCACTCCTGGAAAAGCCAGACTCGTTCCTCTACTAATGTGGTGTGTGTGTGTATGCCTGGAATTTGAAGAGGTCAGTAAAGAGCAGTTAATGATTGACCCTCGAATGGAACCTACAGCACTTAATTTGGGAGAAAGGATGGCTTTAAACGTTCCGGCCTGAACAAATCCCAGCGATGATCTTGACATAAATGATTACCCAGGCAGCCTTCTCCTCACCTAAGCTGTCATTCTTTAAATAGTAACTCGAACTACTAATTGGGCAGTAGAAATCCTGCTGCTTGTGCGGGGAGTGCTGTAAAAATAGGCAGCAGTGTTCTTGTAATTGCTGGTAAAGACTTGTAGCTTCTCCTGGCTCTCATCAGCGAGGCAGCAGTGAGTGAGCACAGCCCCTGTGCTGCTGCCTCGCCCGGGTGTCACACCTGGAGTGCTGCATGCAGGTGGACTTGGCAAGAGAATTTGGGGAGGGCACCATGGTGGGCACAGAGCCAGCCCTTCCCCAGAGCAGTTTTCCAGCTGGAGGCAGGCAGATTTTCCCCGGCAGTGTGGTGTGCACCGATCTGGAACAGGATCTGAGCTGTGATCGAGGGGAAGCTGCTGTTTGCCGTAACCAGGTGCATTAGGTAGGTGAGTAGTTAGGCAGGTTCTCTGCCCATTAAACCCCTCCTAGCTGCATGTCCTGTGCTGCCACTCGCTCTTGTGTGCCAACGAGCTGCTGGCGCCCGAATCCGTGCTCCTGGATGAACTGGCTCTTGGCTGGACCTTGTGCCCGCTGCACACACCTGCAGCCCCTCCAAAACGTTCTATTTATGGAGGTGGCTCAAAGGATCAGGGGATGTCAGGGTGCCAAGGGCTGCTGGAATCATTTCCATTACGCCTCAGTGGGTCTTCTCTTGTTGCTCAGGGGCTGCTTCTATTTTCACAAACAATTTGTATTTCCACATAGCGCTGTTGCCTGGCCCCTCCTTGGAGCTGGCACTGAGCAGCTGTAAACAAGGTGGCTGGTACAGGCAGGGAGTGAAGTTTGGTGTCCTATTCCCAGCTTTCCTGGCTGCAGCAAGCGTGCAGAGAGGGGCAAATTTCCTTGGTGTTTCTGAGCTGTGTCCTCATCACCTCCTGGTGTTGGTGCCCACCGTGTGCGCTGGTTATGGGAGGGCCAGCAGGTGTGTGCTGTGCGAGCTCCTTGGGGACACAGCAGCTGAACACGTCAAAACACAAACAGGAATTCACATTCTCCAGCTTTAAAGGCTGAATATTCCTGTTTGGAGATGTCTTTGTGGGGAGGGTTACTGAGGCTTTAACACGTGCAGCCAGAAGTTATAAGGTCACTGCACTGTTTTTGTCCCTCCACCCTCCTTCCACTCCGCAGCTGAGCTATCCCTGGGGAGTGCTGACACAGGGAAACTGCTACTACTTTGTCAATTCCCCCCTCCCCTTCCTTGTTTTCCCGAGTTTCACCTCTCACCCACATCTGTTTCCTATGAATTTATCTTTATGGAGAGCCCAAAAGCCATGATGCTGTTGGTGAAAACTGCAGAGAGCCTCACAAAGTCTGTCCAGGACTGATTTCTAAGGATGTGCCTTGGGCTGCAGCGCTGCCCTCCCTGCAGAGGAGATGCTGCTGGTGGCACATGTGACATTTTGGGGATATTTGTTGCTATCCATGAGTAACAGGGCAAGAGAAGGGGCAGATTAAGTTATCAATCAGGAGCACATGGCAGTGGAAAGGAACACAGGCAGTTTGAAACCACCTTAGCAAAGATGCTGGTGGGAGCAATGTAAATGGTGGGGGAAATGCCCCTGCCTTCCCTGGAGTGCTGGGAGGGGCCAGAGGAAGGTTTGCAGGCAGCTCCAAAGCCTCAGATATCAGTGCCTGAATTCCTGCTGATACCTGATGGCAGGAAGGTGGAGTGAGGTTTGTTTGCAGTGGACACAAAGCTGGCAGGGTGGTTTAGGGCAGCTGGGAGAGCCAGGGTGAAACCAGTAACTGTGGAAGGGCTGAGGCTTGGGTGGAAGGGAGGGAGGTGCAAGGTGGGGCTGTGTTGTCTCCAGAAATGCAGGGAAGGTGAGAGCAGCCAAGGGGATCTCCCCCACCAGCCACACCAAGCAGTGAATGTGAAGGCACTCGTACATGAGGGATTCCTGCTAATTAACTGAACCAGCCAGGGCTCTCTGGGAACCTCCAGCCTCACTTCATGCTGGTGGTTATGTCAGTGAGTTCTCTCTCTGCTCCTCCTTTAATATTGAACTTTGTCAGATCAATTATTAAATATGAAGGAGAGTGTTTTATATCCCTGGCTTGCAGCAGCAAGGAGCAAGTGCTTTGTCATACCAGCAAAGGTTCCAGACAAGTGTTGGGAGAAGGAGAGGTGGAGTGCACTGGAGCTGTGAGTTAATGGAAGTCTGAATGCACACATACTCACTCGAGGAGTTGTAAGCAACCTTGGGATAGGCATGTAACAGGAGAAGAGTTGACATGAGGCAGTAAAAGGGAACTTCTTTCCTTTCACATTTTTTTTTTCTTTGAACTGTCCTGTTTCTGTCTCGGTTACACAACTTGGGCTCTGTTCAGTGTGGGAGTTTGCATGCAGAGTTCCTCATGTAAGGGCAAGAACAGAAAGCTGGAGATACAATTGATCTGTATGACCTAAACCCATTTTGAAAGAATAGAAAATGCTAATTACAGGGCAGGAGTTAAAGATGCATCAATCTTTTAAAAAACAGAGAAGGCAGGTGAGCTGCCAGCCCCCCTGGGAACAGGGTAGTTAAATCCAGGAAGGATTTTTTCAGAGCCAGGGCAGTCAAAGCAGGGTGGCTACTGCAAAGCCATTCTTCATCCTGATGCCTGCAGTGAGGGTAGGAAGCTTTTCATTTGAGCAGGCTGTTGCTCAGTGCCAGGCCTTGTCAGCCTGGTGTCTGGAACCAAAATAACCGATTTGGCTGTAGCTGTTTTGTTAGGGAAAAGATCTCTGAGAACATGACAGCTGTAGATTAGGAGGACCTTATTTTTGTATCAGTCCCTTCAGGTTCAGCTGGGTTTAGTCTCCTGTAATTTCCAGGCCCTTGCTGTGTAGTTGTTTTAATAAATTAATGAATCTCCATCCTTAGGTTTTTACCCTGCAGCTGAATGGGATGCCTGTCCCCTGGGTGCCTTTTCCTGCTCAAAGCAGAGCTTGTCAGGTTTCCCTCATCCTTCTGCTGCTCTCCTTCTCCATTTCTCACTGATTAGAATAAAAACTGTTCTGTGGCGGGCGCATGCCCAGCAGGGCTTTTCCCTTCCCTCCTTCCTGCAGCACTTCAAACCTCGTCCTAACACGTTCCTCTCTCACCTTACGTAGAGACCACCACCAACAGCTCTGAGGGCGAGAACAGCACAGATTCAGAGCACAAATGGCCTTCCTGCAATGCCCAGGATGAAATGCTGAACTTGGCCTTCACCATCGGCTCCTTCCTGCTCAGTGCCATCACACTGCCCTTGGGAATTGTCATGGACAAGTACGGCCCTCGCAAGCTGCGGCTGCTGGGCAGGTGGGTGTGCAGGGCTCCAGGGGTGGGCTGAGGGCTCAGTTCCCACCCTGTCGGGGTGCTCTGCTGGGCAGGTGGGTGTGCAGGGCTCCAGGGGTGGGCTGAGGGCTCAGTTCCCACCCTGGCTGGGTGCTGTGCCTGTTGTGGGGTGCCTGCAGCCTTGGGAAGCGTCCGAGGGATGGGGCTGGGATGTGCTGGGAGCTGTGTGCAGGACAGCAGAGCAGCTCTGCGGTGATTTCAGCCAGCACAGTGAATTGCTCCATAAGGGAAGGGCCTCGAACTCCATGTCCACACTTCAGCTCTCCAGTGCTGCTCTGTGATCCCTGTCCAGATGGAGCCTGGAGGAAGAGCAGAGTCGTTTGTGAGTCAGGGAGGGTAGCTTTCTCCTTGGGCTGGGAGCTATGTCCTGAGAGGCACAAAACCAAGATGTTACATCACTGTTTGCAGGCTGGGGAGTTAACTCAGGGATAAACATGTCCTGTTGCCTTTCCCAGGACCCTTCCCTTCCATGTGGTGTGTGTTGCTTTCTGCCTCAAATAGCAAGGTTGTCAACTGCTTCTGTCATGGCACGTCGGGATTAGTGACTTGTTGGGATCAGTGGACCCCAGCACTGTTTTAATTGTCACCATTTCAATGCAGTGAACTTGATCAGAAACCAAACTGGCCTGTGGGCAGAGTGGGGAAGAACAGGGCAGATCTCTGAGTCAGACCCTACCAGAGAGGAGTTGAGTGCTGGGGCTCAGGACCAAAGGCTGCTGCTGCTGCCTTTGGTCACCCCGATGGTGAGGGCTGGCAGAGCTCTGTGCTGGAAAGCCAGTGGGAATTTGGGTCCAGACAGAGCTGCGTCAGTGCTGGGAGGAGAGGTTCCTGCCTCAGCCCTTGTGCAAGGCTTGCCTGTAATACTTGTTTGCCAGTAATATCTGGGTATTTCCCTGGATTTTTCCTTTTGAATTGCCAGCTTCCCTCCCTCTTACAGAAATTGCCCTGCGAGGCGCTGAGGAGGTGGAAGCAGCTGTAATTGACTGTGGGTAAGGCTGTTTGTGAGAAACTCATGGCTCTGGTTCCCTTTCAGTGCCTGCTTTGCCGTGTCCTGCGTGCTGATCGCGTACGGTGCCAGTAACCCAGACTGTAAGTTGGCATCTTTCTGCTGAGCTGGGAGCATTTCAGGGCTGTGGTTTGGGGTTTTTGGGGAAGCAGAGTTCAAACTGTCACCCTCCAGTGCTGTACTGGGATCTTGCTGGGGACGCAAGCCAAGCAGTCTGCCAGCCTGAGGGAGCCAAGTGGCTCTGGGAAGGGCTGGCGTTTCACAACACCGAGTGGGGAGTGTAGCAAGGGCCAAACGTCTGAGACACCCAGGTCTCCTGGTTTTGTGTTTGGGCAGGGCCAGGTCCTGTAAAGGAGCAATTCCAAATGAGTTCATGGCTTTTTCAGGGTTGGGAAAGGGGTAATAGCACACAATGTGTAATTGGCTTTTTTGCCAGAGATAGATGGAGCTTGCTTCTCAAGGGCAGGTAGTGAGACGACACTTTGGATTCAGTTTGTTCAAGTAAATCTTCCTTTTGAGACCCATCAGACAAGCTGCATCAGCAAGTCTGTTCATTAGAGAAAAGGAACCCTTCCATCCCACCCTGAGCTCTGCCTTGGAGGAGAGCCCTGTCCCTGCCAGTCTGTGTGGCTGGGGAGAAGATGGGTGCTGGGTCAGGAACAGCGTGCCATGTCCTGAGGGCGTGGATCCACTGAGGTTTTTATGTGTCAGGACCAAAGCCCTCAGGGCTCTGTCTCCTTTCCCTCTGCACCCAGTGGAAGCTAAGGGCAGGGTTTTTATTGTTACAGCTCTGTCTGTGCTGATATTCATTGCCCTGGCTCTGAATGGCTTTGGTGGGATGTGCATGACCTTCACGTCGCTCACGGTAAGTGAGGAGTTACTACCTGACTGCTTTATCCCTCGCTGTGGCTGTGAGCTGGGCTGGCAGGAAAGAACATAGTGGATCTTCTGCCTGTGGCTTGAATAGCACGTGTTTGTTTGGTACAAAGGGTCAGTCACCCTTGGGAGTCAGTCCTTGGTTGTTATTCTAAAGCTTGTTTTCCCCAATCCTTTTTTTTTTTTCCACCTGCCCTTTGTATCTCAGGTGAAGGTGGGGGGGGAAAAAAAGGAAGTGTTTTTGTCTAGGACTCATAATGTGCCTGTACATGCAGTGCTCAGCTACTTGGCACAGGCTGGACGTGTGTTTGCACTGGATTTAGCATTGACATAGTGCAGGAAGAATCAGCAGGGCACAAACCCTTGCAGCTGGGTATGACCAGCTTTCTGCGAGCACAGTTTGCATCTCACCCCGGGAAAATGGTTCTTCTTGATCAGGGAAGGTTTTGCTTGTCAGAAGGGTGAGAATCCCTTGCAAGCTTCCTTAGAAATGCTGTGTTGTTGGATGTGCACAGCCCACTTGGGTATGTTCAGGATTGCATGGAAAGCTTTGGTCAACAACTGTCAGCTGGATCTCTACGTTTTGGGGCTCTTTCTGCCCGGAGGCAGAAGCAGTATCATTCTCCAAATAACTGCTTTATTTTCTGCCTCATTACCCTGATTGTTGTCAGTGTGGCTCAAACAGGGCTGGGTGGAAAGTAGCCCAGAAAACAAGCCTGGGAAGCACCAATTTTTTTTTTTTTTTTTTTCCCTGAGCTATAGTTGAACACTTCCAGATTTGGACTGCACTACCTTGAACTTGCTGTTGAAGCAAAACTTCCTGTTAAAGTTACCTCTAATTTAACAGGGCTTAGACACTGGCTGAACTCCTGAGACCTAAATTTGGCAGAGGCTGGCTTTACAGAGCACTCTGTGTACTGTGGTTTTGCTGCTGCTGTTGCTTTCATATATTCGAAGCTTTCAAAACTCAGTGCAGGTGTTGCTCTCTCTCCTTCATATGTGGTGCTCTTCACTGGGGGCCTTGGCTGTGACCCCAAGGAACTGTGGGGGCAAATGTAATGCTGCCACACTTCAAATAAAAGCAAGGAGGAGAGGAGCACATCAGTAGGGAGAGGAGAGGATTCCCATCCTGCTGCTGCCAGCATTGGTTATTGTCTCTCTGGGTGATTATTAAGGGGTCACAGATTATTTTAGAGCCACTGGTGATGATAGGAGTGAGGGCAGGATAGGGCAGGAATAGATTGGGTGTGCTGTACTGTGGCTTTTACCAGCAGAAGTAAGCAAAGCCACTTATTAGTGCCCTCATTAGCGAGCCATTTCTGCAGTGCCAAGGAAGAGCAGCAGCAGGAAAAAGGTCAGATCTTCCAAGAAGAGATCCAAGCCTCGAGGAGGTCTGGAGCAAGCAGCGACGCTCTGAGGTCACACAGATGCCTCAGGTGGAGCCCATCCCCTCCAGGTGTGCTCTGCAAAGAGCTGGGGTGGCTTCAGGCCTGACTTCTCAAATCCAGAGGCAGGTGTAGCTGCTTGTGCAGCTGCACAGAGGCATTTCGGTACCTGAGGCGTGTGAATGTGATTAAAAACAGCCTGAAGTGGGAGGGAAGCACTTGTTCACATGCACCGCAGCGTAGCCGTGCTGCTGGCTGTTGGAACCAGCTGCATTTTGGTGGCTGGCAGCTTACAGCTTTATCATTCTGCCTGCAAGCTGCACTTGGTGTGTCAGGAGCCATCTTCTGCTGTCACAGGGTGATACCTCGTGGATTCCTTCCAGCCGTGGCCCCTGGAGACAGGCGAGGGAGGAACGTAGGGACAAGCCCGTGGCGGCTCGTACACGCTGTGCTCCGCCTTGTGCCGGGGAGGGGACGGGCTGAACGCTGAAAGGGGACACTCAAAAGACCTTTGTAAGGACGTTCATTACCGAAGCGATGAGCCCTGCCCAGCTCCCGGTGCCAGGGCAGCTCGGTCTGGCTGCCACAGGCGCTGGCTGCGCGCACCGGTCGCGGCAAGGTGACTCCCTTCTCCTGCCAGCTGCAGGTGACCTGAGGTGCTCCAGGAAATGGGTCAGACCCACTGGTGCAATGCTCCTCAGCCACCCCAGGCGGGGTTTGGTTGCTGCTTCTTCCCTGAAACCCATCTTGTGGGGCTTCAGGTGTTGACGCCTCGCGGGACACGGTGTGATCTGGTGGCGGGGACCCTGAGACAGGGATCAACGGGATCTCCGAGGATTAGAGCCTGGGACAGTGCTCCACAAAGCTTTGCCTCTTGAGTTTAAAGCCTTTTTCAGTAACAAGTCCCCAGGGTATCATGAGAGCACATGGCAAGCTGCGGAGCCAAAACAAGCTGCTGCTCCTGGGTGCCTCGCCTGTGGCTTGGGGAGGAGGGGGCAGCCAGCAAACGGCTCCCAGTTCTGGGAACAAGGTCAGGCTGTGCCTGTTGTTAAAATGCAGAGAGGAGATTTCTGCCTCGTGACTTGGTCTTGGCCAATATAAGTGAAGATTGGAAATGGAAACAGATCTGTGCTGGTGGCTCTGACAGCAACACAGGAATCTGGCGCTGGTTCTGCTCCGAAGCTATTTCATGCAAAGAAATAAACATGTGTGATAAATTACCACAAAGAGCCTTTTATAGATTGTTCTCTGTCCTGTTTTCCTTTCAAAGAATTACAGCTGCTTTGCTCTGATTTTTCTGCTGCAAACAGCCCCCTTGAATCAGAGGAGGGGGGGGAACATCTCTGTGTAGGGAATCTTCTTTGCTTGGAAATATTAAGAAAACTTAGGGCTCTGTGAGCTTTTGTTTGTTGGGAACAGGCGTTGCCATAGGCTTTGGGCAAAGGGGGCAGTTTGAGGCTTTCCTTGAGAACATACTTTTAGTGTCTGTGTGACTTCCAAGTACACCCCCAATAGGGAAAACAAAGTTTAATTGAACAAAAATACAGTTTTTCAGTAGTCTAGTTCTCAATGCCTTGATTTTTTTTTTTTT
>VXBT01014190.1:70958-86391 GCA_013400235.1 Oriolus oriolus
TTCCACTGTTCTTTCAAATAGTCCTTGCAAGAGGAGGGAAACAGGGTTTGGTAGCAATGCTGTGGTATCTTCTGTATATGGAATGTCTCCAGGGAAAAGCTGGAAAACAATATAAATTATTTTAAACTCGCTGTAGGGCAGACAAGGGGAAAAAAATCTGCAAAAGGAAATGATTTATCAAATTAGGATTACAGACCTGCAATACAGGACTCCAGTGAAAAACAGTTACGTGTGGCAGCATTCACTGAGTGTCTTTGTGACAGGGCATAAAGTTAATAGTACATTGAGTATTAGTGACCTTTAAACAAGAGGCTTAAGAGTTTCTGTCGTCATAGGTCTTGCAGAATTGGAGCTGTCATACCAGAATGGGCAGAAGTTAGCAGAGGAGTCACTTCTGGCCTGCGGGGATGAGATCAGAATGAGGATTAGATCCTTTTTGGTGGCAGAAAAACAGAGCTTACTTGCTCCGTGGCTTGTGTTTTTTGTTGGTTTTGGTTTGGTTTGGGTTTTTTTTTTTTCCCCTCTCTGTGGTTCATTTTTTCCAATGCTTGCTACTATAAAGACAGCATGAAAAATGACTTGGTAAATATTGCATGTTATTTTTGTAGCTGGTCTTTAGATGAGACCTGCACAGGCACTGCCAGAGCTGGCACGGTCTGAGAGGTTTTCTGTCTTGAAGGGACTTTTCCCCCTTCATCTCCCCTCTGCCCCTCCAGGTCGTCCCACATTTCTCTTCCTTCCAAGTTCTCAGTGTTTGCAGTTTCTGCTTTGATTGGGCTGGATAAGACATTAAATCTCTTCTGTCCAATTCTTTAAATCTAGCTGCTTGCTTGGTGCCAAATTGGATTTTAGGATATCTTTAGCCTTTGTAGGACTTCAGTCCCAATCAAGGCAGAAGCAGCCTTGGGTTCTCCTGGCCGTGGCTGCCTGTTCTGTGTCTCCAGTAGCACTCAGAGCAGGAGGATCCACCTGGAAGTTGCTTGCTTGCTGTATGAAAAAGGCTTTTTGTGGACTCTGGATCTCTGGGGAAAACCAGCTGGAGCCAAGAAGCAGCTGTGTTTGTGCAGCTCTTGCCCTACCCCGAGCTCCCCAGCAGGAGCAGCAGTTTTGTTGTAATTTCTGGATATTTTTTAGGTTTTGGGGCGTTTGGGATGAAGCAAATACCCAGCCTGCTGACAGTGACCAGCCTTTTTTGCAACCCTCAGATATTCCACTCCGCAGACGCTGCTTTCTGGGAGTGTGTCACTTTAGGCCACTGCTTCCAAGAGGAGATTTTTTTCAGTGCCTGGTAACAGACCTTTGGATCCCTTTGCCGTTTCCTGTCTGCAGCTCCCGAGAGCAGCCTGCTGGCAGCTCTCCCGCATGCGGGGATCGGCGATGGGCGTGGGGATGCTCCGCAGAGCAGCGCAGCCTCTTCTGCCTCCTCCTCCTCCTCCTCTGGGGTTCACAGGCAGCATCAGGCTCATCACATCATTCCTGCTGCTGCCCAGCCCGGGGTTATCTGAGGACCTGGAGCCAGCACTGCATAGGAAGCTCTGCAGTGAGGCACAGGGATGATAAACAGCCAGATGGGTCCCGGAGTGCTCCTGCACTGGAATACTTGCCTTGTAAACACGCCGTGACACAAGCCAGATTTGCTTGCCTTATATGCTACTCCTGGGAAAGATGGATTTTTTTTTTTTTTTTTTTTCCCCCCCCCCAGCCATGCAAGGGGAGTGTGATGGCAGCATTTGCTTGCTCAGGCTGATATTCTCTGAATCGTTTTGTTCAGCAGCCTCTTTGGGCAGATGAAGGGCTGCTTGTGCTTTCAGTCCTAGAAGGCATCTGCAGTGTCCTGCTTTGAGGCCCTCTGAGGCTGACGTGGTAGTGATGCTCAAGTGAATTTGGGGAGTGAGTGACCCAAAAAAAAGGAGGTGGGAGGGAAACCTGCCAGCCTGCAGTAGAATCTGCCCATTGACCGAGGTATCGGCTGAGCTCTCCATAGCCTGACAACTTCAGTGCTTCTCCCTGTCATTTTCAGTCTCCAGGCCAGCATTAGGGAGTGATGGGAGCCTGTTCACTTCTGGTTGTTTAGGAAAAACAGGGAGTTCCTCCTTTCCCAGGAGAGTAGGGAGGTCTCTGAGCTATTTCTGCCTGTCCCACTCTGCTTTTGGACCTTGAGTGGAAGCAAGGGCTGGTGAGCCATCCTGGGAGGGATTGTGCTGTTCAGGTGGCAGAAGTGGCTGCTGTGAGCTGCTGCTGGCTGTCCCTGCTGAGAGCTTTGCTTTCTCAACAGATCCTTGCAGAACCAGCCTGGTCTGCTCTCAGCGGTGCCAACACACCTGATGGGAGCCCAGGCAGTGAAGTGGGGTGGGTGGCAGCGATACCAATGTCAGGTGTTGCTTGCAGCAGAGCTCAGTAGCTGTGCTGAGCAAGAAATCCTCGGATATCTGTTGTTTGTGATTCCTTCCCTGCACCTAGCTCTGGGATAGTGTGCTGAGGCATCTGAGCCATCCCAGTGATGCAGAAATGATCAGCAGAGAGATTCTGCTGCCACAGAAGGAGCTGTGGTGATGGCTAGAAATGGAAATGCAGACGGCAGCACCGTTTGTGCTTGTCTCTGTTCCTTCTTGTTACAACAGGAACTTTCTGGTCTGCTGCAAAAGATTTGGGTGCTGACCCAAGGTGTGTAAACAAAGCTGGCAGTTGGAGGTGTTGCAGGGCGTGTTAAAGACTGCAGCCTGTGTCCAACGACCCTTGACTAAAAACAGGGTGATAAACAGAGGATTTGGGCGCGTGTTTGTGGGGTAGAGAAAGTGGTGGCTACAGGTTTGGGGTTTAAGAGTTTAAGGAACTCTTAAAGACAAATGCTCCTGTGCTAAAGGTGACCAATGCAAAATATGCTGTCAGTCTGGAAAGAAGCAGCATCAGCAAGCACATAAATCTGGGATTGTAGGCATTCCCTGTCTCTGGAGACACCAGTGCAACCTGCAGAGTAATATCTGGAAGAGCTAAGTCATGCCTGAGTAAAACTGGCTGCTTCACATCCTGGTGTCCAGGAGAACTAATCCTAAATGCCAATATCTTCTTGAGAAAGCCTCGTTCCCTTGGCAGCAACCTCTTTCAACTGATTTTTCTCTCCCCAGCTGCCCAACATGTTTGGTGACCTTCGTTCCACGTTCATTGCTTTGATGATTGGCTCCTATGCTTCCTCTGCTGTGACTTTTCCAGGAATCAAGGTGAGGCTGTGGGATCAAGGCTCGTGACTGGTGGTGTTGTGCTGACGTCTTGCCCTGTTTAGCAAGAATGTGGCAAGAAAGAGGGACTGTTTGCTGAAGCGCTTTTTTCGAGATGTGCGTTTGCAAGATTCAGTTCCTGTCTGTATTAAAGACTTCACAAGTGACTGCCTCGAGAATGCAGCAGATAGAAAATTTTAGAAGTGCCAAGTAGAAGTGAAAAACGAAAGATCTCTTTTAGAGAAGGTTGCTTTGTTCATCTCTAAGGAGTGTGTATATGTATATATTATTTTTTTTAATACACATATGTATGTTTTATCTGTGTGATTGTCACCAGTGGTTGGCTTTGAACATAATTTATTGCTGGCAAATGGCACTGAAGGGACAAGAGATGGTCACCTGGGCTGCCTGGATAGATCACCTGGATCTGAACCAGGGATGTTTCATTGTACTCTCAGGTGTGCAGGGAAGTTCCTGACAGTTTTCCAAGAAAGTCCTTGTCACAACATTGGTTTTTGTTTGCCACTTGAGTTTAACCCATTTTAAGTGTATCCTGATGGTCTTTCCCAGTTCTCCAGACCTCATTCCAAAAATACTGAAACATCTTTCTGCTTCTGTAGCCAAAAATGTATTCCCTTGTGATTTCCAGGTTATATATGACTTTGGGGTCTCCTTCATCCTTATTCTTCTTGTCTGGGCAAGCTGTGCAGGACTCGTTTTCCTCAACTGCTTCTTCAACTGGCCATTGGAGCCTTTCCCAGGACCAGAAGACATGGACTACACGTAAGTCTCCAGGGCTAATCCCATTCCTAATCCTCTAGGAAGATCTGGCACAAAGAATTTGGAGGAGTAGACAGGGAACCCCTTGCATGCTGTTTATTGCTTAGGCTGAGGATTTCTGCCTGTCATTAGCCTGTGTGGGAATTATGAAGGAAAAATGATCTGTTCCTGGCCGTGAGTATTTTTATATTGATTTGTGCCAAGTTGGCCCAGGGAAGGTATCTCAGTGTGCTCTGGATGGAAACCATTTGTGGGTTTGTAGATGGAAACCAGTGCCTTAAATCCACAGACAGCCTTCCTGACTCCTCTGCGACGTTGCTGCCTCTGATTCCTCACCCTCTGTTGCAGCTCTCACGCTCTTTGCAACCCAACAGGGTGAAAATAAAGTTCAGCTGGCTGGGATTTGACCACAAAATCACCGGGAAGCAGTTCTACAAGCAAGTGACAACTGTGGGGCGCCGTCTCAGCGTGGGGAGCTCCATGAAGGGCCCCAAGGAGCCGGCGGCTTTGCAGGAGAACAACAAGCTCTGTCTGTCTACGGTGGACCTGGAAGTGAAGTGCCAGCCTGACAGTGCAGGTGTGGTTCTGTGGGTGCCCCAGGGGTGCTTGTGCTGGCACAGGCCTGTTGGCCTCCCTGCTCTGCTCCAGACCTGTTTGTGAGGGAGCAATACGTGCTGCAGGTGTTGCCGGGGCCTCGTGCCAGCCACCAGGACTGGAATACAAAATGAGTTATATAAGGAATCCTGTCCTCGTGTCCTTACCTGAGTACCAGTGGTGTAGCCAGCAGTGGGGACGACACATGGGAGCAGGTGTGGCTGCAGGGGGACAGGGCATGTGGTCACTGCTGGCTCTTAGGTCCATTGTTGCCATGGTGACCAAGCCTTCTTTACTCAGGGGTGTCACAGAATGGTTTGACTCAGAAGGGACCTTAAAGGTAATTTCATTCCACCCCCTTCCACCAGAACAGGTTGCTCAAAGCCCCATCCAACCTGGCCTTGATGGTGAAAGGTTTCTTTCAAATGGTTTGAGGCTTCTTTTTGTTCTAATCCACCAAATCAGGCGAGTCTTCCTTCCTGTTTCCTTGCCCCAGTCACTGGCAGCCAAACTCCAAGCATCTGCAGCTGCAGATGATGGGAGTTTGTAAGGCACCAGGTGAACCCCTTGCAGCTCCCACTGGCACTTCTAGGCAGGAGAGGACCTACTAGGCCAGAGGTGAAATTGTAAATGTTTACTAAGGTGTACTGCCTTCTTCAGAGACTCCGTTATTCCTTCTGCAGCTACTCCCTCCTTCATGAAGAGTGTCTTCAGTCCCATCCTGTTGCTCAGCCTTATCACCATGTGTGTCACTCAGCTCAGGCTCATCTTCTACATGGGAGCCATGAACACCATCCTTGAGTTTCTGTCTGGAGACGAAAGTCAAGGTAGGGGAACCTGTGAAGACCTTCACCTGCTTCCTTGGGGCTGGGAGCTGGCCCAGACTTGGTCGGTGAAGGCTGAGCACCTGATTACTCGGCAGACACTCTGTGTAGGGCAATCCATGGTGTCCAAGTGCACTGACAGCTGCTGGGAGGGTCCAGGGAAGGGCTGGAACCAGCCCAGCACAGAGGGGCAGCGAGGCAGACACTTGAATGTCAAGCTAATTTTAGCCCTGTGTCTGTCAAATGCCTGCCCCATGTTATTTCCCCACATAGGTTGTTGCAAGCAGCCTCTTGGGGTGGACTGTGATAATTTTTATTTTAACTGGAAAACCTATTTCATCAGGTATTTGCTTAACTTATCCTAAGCAAGCAGAGAATGCAGAGCAGCTGACTCTCATGAGTAATGCTTGGACTCAGTGCCTCAGCCCAGCTCCCGGGGGCGGGAGAAATGAAGTCACAGCTGGTTTTTTGTGCAGCTTGGTGGGTGCTGGGGAGGCTCAGGGGTGTTCCCTGCACTGAACTCTCTGCATTTAGAGTTCTGGTGAAGTCCATGGAGCAAACAGGAGAGAGTACATTAGTTTACTGTTGAAAATACCCAGGATTGCAAAACAGGACTTGGCTTTCTTTGTTTTGTTTTTGTCCTTTGTAGTAAGATCCAGTTTGAACTTGTTAAATCTGGATTGCATGAAGCTGATAAATCAAGAGGCACTCCTCTGAAAACAGGAGTGAGCTCAAGGGGAGGGAAGGAAACTCAGGAAACTCCAAGTGCCCTGGCATTCCCTGAATTGCTTTGTTTCTTGAGCTTCTGACAGCCTGCAGCATTCAGCTCTTTATCTCCTGGCTCAGGAGCCAGCTTAGACATTAAACAGCAAAACAGGACAAACTTCACACTGCCTACCTTTCCCAACACTGCTTCCTTTTCTGCTTACCTTGTAACTCTGACACTGCTTTTTTTTTTTTAATTATTATTATTTAATTTTTTCCCCCTGGCTTGCTATACTAATTTAATTTTCATTTCTTTCCTTCTCTTCCCCTCCTCGGAATTTCAGAATTAATATTGACTATCTAAGCTGCCAATTCTGCTTAGATCAAGCTCCTTTCTAAAACAGGGATTGTGCCCCTCGAGTATACTGCAATTTTTCTGTGCCACCTTTAAGATTTCTTCCTATTTTTTCCCCTTCCTCCCCCTGAATGTAGCCTGGGCTCATTGCAGTGCAGTCGCTGTCTTGGTGTTTCCATGGCATCAGCAAAACAGTGGTATTGTCTGGCCTCAGCAGTGTCAGGCTCTGCTGCAAGAGCAGTTCCAAGGCACGTGCAGCTCTCCAGAAATGTAATCTGTGTGTGCATCAGGAGGGGATGGGATGCTGCTCCCTTGCATTCCTCGTTCTTCCTGCATTTATTCGCTTGGGTGGGATTTGCTCAGAGAGCTCCCCCCACCTGCAGCTGCCCTCGGGAGCACTGAGGGAAGAACAGAATTGAGTCAAACCGTGCAAATATCGTGGTCAAAGAAAAGTTAAATATTCCCAGGAGCAGAACAGGAGAGAAGGATGTGGGGAAAATCATGCAGATAAGTAGTGAAGTCTTTAATTGCAGTGTCCTTGAAAGTTCTTTCTGTGCACGTTGTGGTGACTTAGACCTGTCATGAAACCAAAAGAGAGAGAGCAGTCAGCCTGTGGCTACTCATCTGCTGAAACCCCCCAAAAGATGAGGAAGAAGCTTAAGGGTTCATTCTGTAAATGACTGTGTAATTGTGTTGTAGGAAAGCAAGGGAAAACAGACCTGTTATGCCTAGAACCTGAAATTTGTCTGCATCTTTCATAAATTGCCGCCTTGCTTTCAAATGTGGTGATACTGGGAGACCTTGGGGAGAATCTGGGCTGGAAAACTGAGCTGTGTGAGGTGCTTGCTCGAGGTAGTTTTGAGGGAAAAGCATCTAGAACAGGGAATGTAAAGGCTCGTGCCCCTGTGTGCTTCCTTTTCTAGGTACTCTTGCTTTTTCTCCTCAGGAAAGAATGTTTTTTAAGATGACAGATAAGCTGAGGGGGCCCTGTCTTCCCTCCTCTTCTCTTGCTGGCCCCATAAATTTCACTCCCTAATTCAAGCTGGCCTCTGCCCTTGCTGTTTAGAGCCCAAGATTAAGTGTTCAGGATAGCGTAAAGAGGCAAAACACGACAGCGTGGCTTGCTTCTTACCCTCTATTAAAAAATAACCAGACAACAGTAAATCAGCTCCTGCGGTGTTCATAGAGAGTGATGCCACCTGTTTCTCTTGGCTGCAGCAGTTGCTATAATGAGAGGGGATGTGGGGTCACTTCAGGGCTTGCCTTTGTGGCAAGAACGGGGGCATGAATGTGAGTTTAGAGCTTGGAGCTGTGGAAGTTCCTCTCTGCTCCTTTGCCAACAGCTGGAGCGAGGAAAAGATCATCAGGTGCCATGCTTAGGCACAGCAAGGCAGCCCTGCTGGGGTTTGCTGCAGCTGTGCAGGGGAGAGAGGCTTGTTGGAAACTTTCTCTCCATTACCAAGTGGATTTTGGTGGAAATCCTGGCTGTACTGCTTTGGCTAGACTTAAAGACGCATTGGGAGGGACAAATTAAAACTAGAGGTGTTTTGCTTACAGGGCTCTAACTTGTGCTCTGTGCTGAGATGGGCAGTTTGAGAACATCCTTATTTCAGAGCTGTGGCACACCATGACTCACCAGCCTTTCTGTGTGGCGCCTCAGTCCTCACATGGGCCGCTGAGAGGAAGTGGAAAAAAAAGCCTTGCAGGGTGGGGGAACTGCTCAGTAACAGGAGGGGACAACTTCTGAGTCTGCTGGCATCAGCTTTCCCTTAGTAAGCCATGGAGACACTTCTCTCATCGTTAGCACGAAATTTTCATCACTTTTGAGCTTTTTAGCAACTGCTCACAAATGCTGTGGTTTTTTGATGTTAATCTCCCTTCCCCCTGCTTCCAAAGTTGCCCATTCAGCACAAACTGTCCTCACCTTCCCAGCCTGATCGTCCTGGCTGGAGCATCCCAGCTGGAGAAGCTGCCCAGTTGTGTCCCAGCAAGGCAGGAGAGGAGATGACTAAATCAGGCCTGGCTGTGCAGCAGATAAAGCTTAAAAAAGCTTTTCCTGTTGGTCCTGCCCAGAATAAACCTCACTGGCACTAAGCAGGTGCCATGTCCCCATTTTTGGAGCCCTACCTGCTGCTGCCCAGAGAATTCCAGTGCAGGATCAGAATGGCTGAAGGAAGTGTGCCCAGTATGTCCAGTCTGATGTCTGGAAGGCTGAATGATGGAGTGGGGCTTTGATGTCCCAGCTCCTACATCCATCAGTATATTTGCTCTGGGCTTTTAATGAGGTGATCAATGGGGAAGAACAACGTTTTCTGTTGTCTTTTTTTTTCTGTCGCTTGGACTGACAACTATTTTTAATTCTTTTTTTTCCTCGCAGTGGCTCTGTACACTTCCATTTTTGGGGTCCTGCAGCTGCTGTGCCTGCTGACAGCGCCTGTGATCGGGTGCATCATGGACTGGAGAATGAAAGAGTGTGATGATGGCTCAGAGGAGAATGAGGAGAGCAACGCTGAGCAGTGCGTAGTGTGCGCCACACGGGACATGCAGCCACCTAGCAGGCCCCCTCTGCTCTGCCTTGTGTGTTGTGGGATCAAAGACTGCAAAGAATATTGGCTCTTCAGTATAGAAAAGAAAGCCTGAAGGAAGACTTGATAATTGCAGAGGAAAGGAGCAGACTGTCTTCCATGTCCACTAAGATCAGTCAAGAAGAGCAAATTTAAGTTGTAGCAGGAGAGGCTCAGACTTCCCTCCTAGCCTAAGAGTAAGAGTAACAGCACTGAAATAATTACCCAGATGTTCCTCAGCTTCCAATGGTGGAGATCCCAGCACCTCCATAGGCAGACCTGTAGCCAAACTGGTGTAGATAGAGTTGGTGTGATGTGTGGAGAATCGTGCTGTGAGTTCCAGCAGCTGCTGGAAGTGTGTTTGTAACACAGGTTTTGCTGTCCTTCCAGAGGTGACAAGAAAAAGAAAAAGCGTGACCGTCAGATCCAGAAAATCACCAACTCCATCAATGCCTTTGTATTCACAAACTTCCTGCTGGTTGGATTTGGAATCACCTGTCTTATTCCTAACCTACCGTTGCAGGTGGGTCGGTGAAATGGGTGGCAGTGCTGGCAGAGTGACAGGACAGTGCCAGGAGAAACCTGCTGGTGGTAGCAGAAGGGCTGGGACTGGCACTGCTGGGCCACATCCATCCTGCTTTGGAGGGCTGGGACTGGCACTGCTGGGCCACATCCATCCTGCTTTGGAGGGCTGGGACTGGCACTGCTGGGCCACGTCCATCCTGCTTTGGAAGCCCCACTTTTAGAGCTGAAAGAAATAACACTGTGCAGTTTAGATCTCTTGGGAGAAACAAGCAGCTATAGTTAAAATGCCAGTCAGTACAGAATTTATTTGCACTTAAAAGTTTCTGCAGCTGGGCTGTGTAACAACAAATTCTTACCCACCAAGATCCTCTCAGTGGTGCCTGTACTTTTAAACTGGGCTTGATTTTAGGCTGCTGAAGGTTGGAAAAACTTGCTGCAAGAGGCACGGTGATGTGTACAGCAGGTTGTTCCTGCGTCAAATGCTCGGCCCAATGGCACCTGTGGGATTATAAACCTGTTAAAATATTTATTCTGTGGCACCACCTGGTTTTGGCAGAGGAGTTTAGTGATTTTATGCTATACTTAAACACGCCTTGATGATGTGGGCAAACAGCTGCAGTTTGCTCATACTTGCGTGTTGTCCTCAATAACTCGTGGAAAATTAACTAAATTGGTGGCCATGGAAAAGCATTGTGATCCTGGCCTCGGGTTGCTGGGGACACGTCCTTGCAGCAGTGCCACCTACAAATGACAGAGGTCTTGTGTGTGTGCAAAGTAAGGAAAAGCAGTGCCTGGAGACAAGTAAAAATTTCTTCCCTCATGCTGATATTTCAGGTTTTGGTTTTGGGTTTCCCAGTTGTGCCTAGAAAGAGCAGAGGACTCGGAATGGTTGGTGTTGGGGTCTGGCCCACCTGGGTGGGTGTCTAGGATGTGACATTTTTCTGCTTCTCTTTTCAGATTCTGTCCTTCATTTTGCACACAATTGTGAGAGGATTCATCCACTCGGCTGTGGGAGGCCTCTATGCAGCTGTGTAAGTGTCTGGTTACCTATAAAATGTGGCTGGCCAGATAAACTGGTTTGGGATGATAGGCTGTCCAGGGGAGAGGGAGATCAGGAATGAGGTCTTCATGGTCAGAGGAGAAAAATTATGCAACTGGTTTCCTCAGTCAGTTCTAGACATGACAATAGCTGGACTGAAGTCCCAGCTGGTGCTTTTCTTGTTTGGCAACAGAGACAGGCACAGCTATGTGTGGGCCTCATGTGAGACTAAATTATTGACCCTAAGGTTATATAGTAAAAACTCAAGGCTTTTTTTGTCTTGCAATGAGCAGATACGTGCATGTGCCCAGGTAAAACATTAATGTGACTGAAAACATTGCTGCTGCTCTCCTCTGAAGTTGACATTGGTAAAACATTGCTCAAGATACCATTAGTGATGCCTCCTCCCTTTCCCAGGACAGATCATCCATCCTGTTTCCAACTTAGCAAATTATCAATAGCTGAATCTAAATGCTCTCTTCCTCATTAAGCAATGTTCTTGGCTTTGAAAACAGATCTGTCCCTTTAGTCCTGAGAGGTTGGACAGAGGAACAAAGAGGAGCTGTTCTCTTTCAGGGAATCAGATTTGCTGAGGTGGGAAGGGACCTCTTGAGACCAAGGTCAGCTAGAGCAGGTTGTCCAGGAGTGCAGCTGATTGTGTTTTGCATTATTTCCATGGATGGAGACTCCACAACTCCACAGGCCCCTTCTGTCAAAGGTTTAGATCCCAGTGTCTGGGGAATCCAGACTAGAAAACACATCTAAGACTCTGCTTTGGAAATGCATAAACTTTCGGTTCCCTGGCAGCCAGAAACAAAATATTTTTGTCTTGGGCAAGGTAAATAAATGTATGTTGCAGTACATATCACCTTACTTGTAAGCTAATCCTCTGTGGCCATTGCAACTCTCTGGAACTTCCTGGAGTTGAGGTATTTTTTGCTTTGAATGTGACTTCTTTGAATATTTGAAGGTTTTGATTTGCTTCTTTCTTTCCAAGTTTAGTTTAACCTGACCCTTTTTAAACACTGCTCAGTCATGGAAAGAGAAAGATGTTAGATGATTCCTGAAATTTATTTTTCCATTAATATTATCTGATACCCAGCACTTGCCAGTCAACAATGTTGTTTAGTTTGACATAGGATCAGACTTGTCCTCTAAAAAGGAAAACACTAACCTGTTGTGCAGGTTTCACTCACTTCCAAAGGGAGCAAATTGTTGTGACCAGATGAAAATGATTGCTCAGCCACAAGTGTTGTCATCTGGATAAAGAGGCCCTGCTTTTAACTTGTAAATATCAACACTCTGCTCCCTGTTCAATAGGAGCAGGAGTTGGATAAACACTTCTTCTACCTTCCCACAGTAGAGCTGCAAAACAAAACAAGTGCTGGGATCTGATATTACTAAAGTTTGAGAGCTCAGCATGAGAATAGTCTGGAGAAGAAGGCTCCAGCTGTGGCACCAGTGCCATTCTGCTCTCGAGAGCACTGTGCACAGCACAGGGTATAGGTAAATACCCTATAAAAAGGGCAGTTACACGGTGCAGGAGAGAGTTCTGCACGTTATGCCTGTCTTGGGACTGTGCTCCCACGTTGGTCCCTGTTGTTATTGGACTGGGCACGTAATCTGACCTGGGTGATGTGAACAGTCAAGGTGACACATAATAATGCTGTTGCTTTCTTTGTTGACAGATACCCCTCGACTCAGTTTGGCAGCTTGACAGGGCTGCAGTCGTTGATCAGTGCCCTCTTTGCCCTTCTGCAGCAGCCTCTCTTCATGGCACTGACGGGACCTTTGAAAGGAGACCCCCTCTGGGCAAGTTCTTCTCAGTTTTAATGTGGAAGCTTTGTGGTTAAGATGATTTTTGGCTTGTTTCTTGGGGGGAAAAAAAAAGGACTCCTGTGCATGGACCAAGGTTAAAAACAGCTGTAATTTTACATGTCCCTGTCTGCTGTTACCTTGGTGCTGTCCAGGAGACCTTTCCCTGGGTGAGTAATGACTCTCTGGGCAGAAAAGCCAGTAACCCTTACGGTGTATGGAAAGGGAGGAAGGGAATGCTTTCCACTAACAGTTCATGTGGTGAGTCAGAATCTGTCAGGTTAAAATGGGCGAGTGTGAGCAGGCCTCAAAATTCAGGAAAAATACTCTGATACTTGAGAGCTATGAGCTCCAATTACCAGTAAATTTTGGATTGCTGATGCTAATGTCCAAAAAGCCAAATGGCTGTTGAGGGCAGGACTAATGTGGTGTCTTGCTGAGAGTCTGAGCAGCTCAATAAAATTATGACATGGGTGATCTTGGGGAGAATTCTGGTCTCTAGGCTACACGTGCCCACGCCTGTCGCTCTTCAATCAGCAAACTTGGTGTGAAAGACCTGCAGCTCAAACAGCCTTGCCTGTTCTGTGGAACAAGACTCCCACAGCCATAATCCAGAGCGACAAACTCTTGCAGCATGTAGCTTGTACATGCAAGGCGCTCTGGGCACGGGAGCGTAAATATAAAAACAGTGGAAGATGTTGCCAGCACATGGAGCAGGGCGTCTCCTGGTTTGCCCACAGCTGGGTGACGTGGGCTGGGCTCTGACACTGCTGCATGCGTGACTGGGTTGTTGTCTTCTCCTAAGCAGCCTAATTTTGGTTTGCTTTCCTCCTGCAGGTGAATGTTGGCTTGCTTGGCATGAGCCTCCTGGGTTTCTGCCTCCCAATCTACCTGGTCTTCTACAGGCGCAGGCTAGAGAGAGAAAAAAAGCAGAAGATGGAAGATGCCAAACTTTTCTTCAAAATCAATGGCACTCCCACTGAGGAAGCCTTTGTTTAAACTGGTGCTTCACATACACCCTCCCCTGTACAGGTTCCTACCACATCCGTGGGTTCTACCTGTGGTCTAAGCCAGGACTTTTTTCCCCTGGCTCTGCCAGTCTTTGCTCGTCACTGCAGTGAGGGCTGGACATCATGACTGAGATTTCCTCAGATATATGGCAGGAGGAGACTTCCTACTCCTTACTCCAAAACACGGGACACCTTTCCTTTTTATAAAGGCCACACAGATATTGTGTCTTAAATTATCCCCTGATCACACTCTCCAGCAGCAGAGAGTTTGCATAGGAAACTGGGGAAAGAAGGAATAGAGGGATGGGGGAAGAGGGAAGACAGACCATAATTTGAGTTTGCAAATGTAACACACTGAAGTCTGTTTTCTCCCCTTCTTCCCCCAACCTTGGCTGACACAGTCTCGGATGCAAGCTGCACTCTTCTCCCTCCCCAAGGCTTCATAATGGTCTTTCTGCTTGATGTGTAGCTGGACCCAGTGGTTTTACTATCTCTCCAGACATATCCCTGTTTCCGAGGCAGGGAAGGGGTTTTTATTCCCATGTGTATGAGCACAGCTTCAGTGTATTGCTAAATGTTGGCTGCTAGCACGGACAGCTCCCAAACCTTTTATTACTCCAAATGACACAGACTGTGAGCAATGGATCTGCCTTCCACACTGAAATGAAGAGCCTGTAGTGGACTGCTGGTCCCTAGACCAAGCCTTCAGAGGCCTGGAATTCCTCTTCTTCCCGGTTCACAAACTCACCTGTACGTGTTTTAAACTGTCTGCAGTCCTGGAGCCTCTGAGATAAGAACTGGATTTTGTTTACTGATGAAGTGCTTTGAGACTTGTTGCCTTTTGCCTCTTCTTCCCTCGGACACGACCCTGGGAGGGGAGCAGCAATGTGTATTCGGTAAAGTGGAGAAGCTTCTTGAAGCTGAGTTCTGGGGCTTCAGCTTACCTTGGTGTTCATGTGCTGTGAGCTGACCTGCTGGTGAAAAGAACCAAGAGTGCAGAACACTCCTTTGTGTCTGGTAACTGTATCCTGTGGACCTATGGCAGGGTGATGTGGTGATGTCATTTTTCCTTTAGCCATAGCTTATTTACCTTGCTATGATAGTGGTCACCAAGCTGCTGAACACCAGGTTACTGTGACTGACCAAAATACTGCCAGTTTGGCTGTTCTAGGAGCCTTCTACAATGCTGATGCTCTGTCTGGACAGAGCACCTGGTGATTGATTGTATGGTGAAGCTGACTGTCAGAGCAATATGTGTGGGTAAAGGTGCCCCAGGCTTGTTCACACCAGGGAGGGAATACAAAGGGAATTTTTAATCTGCTTATTTTTATAAAGGTTTTCCTTGTCTAAAGCAGACTTTTCTGCCCTTAACCTTCTTGTTGCCGTCGGTAGCTCAGGCTCTGCAGCCCTGTGTTAAGCACTGCACTTGGGTGGAGCTGCTGGGAGCAGGACTGTGCAGAGGTGAGGACAGAGCATCCCTGGTGGGTGCACGGCACCAACTGCACTGGGCTGAGCTGGTGGCTGCGGGAAGGTTGGGGCAGAAATAAAACAATAATGAAGATCTAGTAGTGGTGTTTCACTGCAAAGCCTGGCAAGGGGTCAGACATTCAACTTCTCTATGTCTGGTTGGAAAAGTACAAGCGTTGCTCACTGGCCATTAGAAACAACACCGTGCTGAGACCTCCGTGTGAGAAATTACCTGGAAAAGCTGCGTGTTAACTCCTTCGCTGGGGGGTCGAAGGAGCCAGAACCTCAGCCCGGGCAGGGCTTCACCTTTCCTAAAGAGCGCCAGCGCCTCGGCAGCAGGGCCGGGAGCCCCGCGGGTCCCTGCCTGGTGGCGGTGGCAGCGCAGGAGCGGCGGGCCGGCAGCGCCATCTCGAGTCGCTGCTGCTGCGGACGAGGCCGCTGCTGCTGCACTCCGCGGAACCTTTCAGTCCTCAGACACTCGTTTCAAAAGGACTCGCCACTTGAGGGTTTTTACACATCTGTGTTGTTTTTTTTTTTTTT
>VXBT01014194.1:5250-127507 GCA_013400235.1 Oriolus oriolus
GCTCCCCGTGGCTCTGGCAGGGGCACGGCTGTCAGGGGGGGCTGCGCTGGGGCCGGGAAAGCCACGGCAATAGGTTGCCCGTGCCGCGTGTTTCCTCCCGCACCGCCGTGGGAGGGGGGAGGAGAGGGTGAGGAAGCGCAGGAGCAACTTGTTACTTGGCTTGTAGTTAAGCCATGTGCAACTGAGCAAGGTAGTGCAACTGTAGTGTCATGGACGTATAATAACTGCATAGACGATTTATCTTTTATCACTAACTGCTTGATATAACCACGCCATTTGGGCAAACTTATCAGATTTGAGTTTTCTGGCACTGCCTCTCTCCTTTCAGTACTGGGTCGAGGTCGTGCTGTACGGCACGCACTGTCCTTCATGCATCTCCTGATGGTCACTTTTGAGAGTGATTGTGTCTGAATTTGTTATCTTTAACCACAGGTGAACACCGACGAGCACACAGAGTTCCAGATGCCGATCTTCAGAGAATCCACATGTGACAGAAAGGATGGATAATCTTTTGGCTCAGCTCCAGCCTGGTGGAGCCTGCATGTGGTTTTTCAGGCTAATGTACAAAAAGGGTACTGCATTTATTCTGCTAGGTTTTTATTTAATTTGTATATTTGTGCAACAAACTATTACCGTTTTTCTAATTGGCATGGCTGGGCGTAGCAGGTCATGCCTAAAAATCCTTGCTTTTGAAGTCAAAAATTAACCTGTTAGTGCTGGGATTTCTTAAACAAGGTTAGGCTCTGGTCACAGAAATATACAGACTCATTCCACCTTGAGTTCAATTACTTGCATGGGTGTGCAGCATTTAAGTGCTGTGGTAGGTCTAGGTTCTGAGAAACAGCTGAATGATAATACTTAATCAGATATTACTCCAGGGGCTGCAGCATGCCAGGTTAAAAAATTTCATTTTAAAACCAGGTAAACCAATGTATTTTCTTGATTAAAGGCAAACACAAGTTGTAAGATATGTATTAAACTTAAGTAAGATACACGTGGCTTTACAGTATTCTTATACATTATCATAAAATGGTTTGTGTTGGAAGAGACCTTAAAGATCATCTGATTCTTGGAACATAGCACCACGGGCAGGGATGCCACTTGCTAGGTCAGGTTGCTCAGGACCCCATTAAACCTGGCTTTGAATGCCGCTAGGGATGAGGCATCCACGGGTTCTATGGGCAGCCTGTTGCAGTGTCTCACCCCATGAATGATAAATACTTCACATGAATCAGAAATACAAGTGTTGTGGCATGTGATGGCCCAGTAGAGGATGAAATACTGATCCTGTAGACAAAGGTGGTGTCTTGGATCTCTTTTCCCAAAACTATTTCCTGTCTCTATTAATAAATTTGGTGCACAGAATGCAAATTCAGGTCATGGCATCGTTGCATCTCTCTCCACAGAGAAGGATATTCATTTGACTTGCTGCTTTCAAGTTCCACCTGAAGCTACAAAGCATTGCAGTCTTCAGCTGTTTGTTAAGTGCCAAGCGATTTGTTAAGTCTGCCCTGTGCCAGTGTTGGGAGCACAGGGAAAAGACTGGGTGTGTACTTCAGTACCTGGCAGGAACAGGTCTGTCTGGCAGGATGCTTAGGATGAGGGGGCATTATCCCGAGTGGAGAGGGAGAGTCCTTAAAGGCCTGTGAGCCTTCCTGAATGGGAATGAGCTGCTGAGGACACTGACAGTCTCATCGCTGTTGCATTGGGTGGCAACTGGCATTTTGTCAGAAGCCGAGGGATTGGAAGGCTCCATGTTGAGTGTGCTCTTCTATTCAGCCCCCAGTTTAATTGTGGAGTTGTGCACTGGAATTTTTGGCAGTACTGTTATCAGTGGTAATGATAAATTCTTTATTGGTTGCCTGTTTGTGTCCTGCCTCAACAATTGCACTTTGCTTGCAAGTGAGTGCTAGAATACTCGCTTTTGGATGCACTGGTTCTTTTTCTATGCAGCACAAAAATCAGCTGCTTTGTGGAAACAAATGCTTGGTATTTGTAGTGCATTGTGCACATGGAGAAACTTTCAGTTGAAGGAAAGATCAGCATGGAAAGGCAGGATCCTGAGTCTGAACTCAGCCTGTTCTTGCCTTGCTGAGTGGTATTAGGTGAATTACTTGACCCTTTCAGTACTTATCACTCTGTAAACCATGAATCATAGGTCCTGCGTACAAGGACATTTATTAAGGCTTTAAGAGCATCTTTTTGTGAACAATCCTGGTGCCATGTTAAACTGGTGGCGAGGTTTATATTTTGCATAATTGATCACGTTATGATCTCCAATGGTTTTAACTGCTGTATTGATTGCATTTCTAACAGCTACAGACAAAAATATATTAATGTTCCAGTTAAATCCTATATCACACCCACATTTTTTCATTGCAGCAATATTCAAATAAACCCACAAACCAACATCATCAGAAAAGCAAGCTGTCCAGCCAACTGGCAATTAAATTGACATGTGTTTTTTTCTGAAAGGCCATATTCTTAGCTGGCCTCTACTATCTTGAGCACACGTGAGGAAAAAAAAAATCACAGTGTAGTTGCTTGACTGAGCTTTGGGACTGCGTTGTGTTGGTGATGCAATGACCAAAGTTCAGCCCGGAGGTTTTATGATACAACCAGTGAGCTGGAGGTCAGGTTCAGGCTATGGTTTTGGTCTCCTGCTGTGTTTGTTTTGTTTCTCCACACACGGAAAGATAACATGCTGAGAAATGTCACAGCTGTTTTCTCCTGCCCCACCCCACTACTTTCAGTCTCCTCCCCTTTCTACCTGGACTCCACTGTGAACAACTTCTTGCTTCTTTGTTGCTGTTATGTATTACAACCCCCTCCAAGTTTGTGAAAAACCCCTGGTTAATTTTTGCTTTCTTCTAGGGGTGCTCCCCACATCCTCCTAATTTCTTTTGAGAAGTTAGAATTCCCTGTAACGATTCGATAAAACCATCTGTAGTGAGTGAAAATGACAGCTGCTTGTGTAGAAGGTCAGTTGTTACCTGTTGCTAAATGTTGTGTCACAATGCCAACAGCTGCAGATGTGTATTTACATAGGACAAAACCCAAGAATCCCTGTCAAAGAGCATCTTTTTTGCACAGTTGCTGCCACTGGTTCTTCAAAGGTGTATTTTTTTTTAATAGCTACCACCAATGAAAGAGCTAGATAGGAATGGTAGCCAAACATGACTCAGATGAGAACAGGACTAAAAAGAGAGAAGACAAACAACGTGTCTGTAATATTTGCTGGCTCTCCAGTAATGGCTTACGTAAAAGAAAGTTGGTTATCAATTATTCATCAGAGAATTTATATATCAGTAGAAACACAGGGGACTGCTAGATATAACTGCACTGTAATCAAAAGGGGAAACAGGTTCATATATATACCAAACATCAAGCAGATCTGTTTAACATTAAGACTCCCACTCACCTTTACCACTTCTTTACTGAGATGCATCCTGCATTCCATTAACTGCTGGAGAGAGTCCAGAGGAGGCGACCAAGATGATTATAGAGGGATAGAGCAACTCTCCTGCAAGGAAAGGCTGAGAGAATTGGCTTTGTTCAGCCTGAACAATGGATGGCTTAGGGGTGACCTCATTGTGGCCTTCCAGTACCTGCAGAAAATCTACAAGAGGGATGGAGACAGACTTTTTACAGGGGCCTGTAGTGACAGGACAAGGGGGAATGGATTCAGATTGAAAGAGAGTAGATTTAGAGTAGATATTATGAAAAACATGTTTACAGTGGGTGTGTTGAGGCCCTGCACAGGTTGCCCTGGGAAGCTGTGGCTGCTCCGTCCCTGGAGATGTTCAAGGCCAGGCTGGACTGGGCTCTGAACAACCTGATCTAGTGGAAGGTGTCCCTGCCCATGGCAGGGGAGTTGGAACTAGATGTAGATGATCTTTAAGGTCACTCCCAACCCAGGCCATTCTATGTTTCCAGGAACCATGTAATTCACCCCTCGCTGCACTCTTCGTGTGTTGTAGCTCCTCAGTTAAATGCACTATTTCTATATAAAACACATCATTAATGAGTTTTATTGACAGTTTGCTACAGAACAGCCTAGAGCAGGAGTTGGAGTGACTCAGAATAGGAAAGGCTGTGCAGCATACAACTCCCTGTGCATGAATTTCCAGGGATAATGAGCCTTATTCTGATCATCTGAGTTCAGCTCCATTGATTTCATGCTTTCCACTGGTGTAAATCAGATCTGTGCTGATGTCTCTGGTGCCGCCCAGGTGAGACTGCGGGGATGGGTGCTGTGAGTTAGCCATGGCCTTACTCCTTCTGAACTCGCTGACTGTCTAGGGCTGGCCCTGGGAGGAGGAAAGCTGCTCCCTTGCAGGGAAAGCCTTGTGTCTCTGTGCGTGTCTGCTCTCCCACTATCACTGACCTCAGTGCCATATTTACTTTTACCTGCTGCGTGATAGGTGCGGTGTAAGAGTACTTTTGTCCTAGGCTAGGGTGTGATTCTGCTCTCTTGGAGCCCGAGAGTTGGCAGTAGGTAGCAGTAGGTTGCTCACTAACTCTGGGGTCCCAGAGGGTGCAAGCTGTGGGTTTGCCGCTGCTTGTGCTATGCTAAGTAGTGGTCACACACCAACTCTGGGACCACCTTACTAGCAAGGTCTAAAGTAATCCTGTTTCAGTGACTTAAAGAGTTACTGCTGTGCCACTGAGTCACACTTGCTCACTCATAGCTTTCTCTTACTGCCAAAAATGCTTCAGTGCAGAGTATCTGGAAGCTAAGCCTGCCTTTCTCACAATCACGAGTGAGGACTGGGTATGGTTGTCACACAGGTGAAGCCATAGTAACTTGATTGCCTTCAGTTATACATGTAACACATTATTTTAAGAATCATTTTTCAGCAAGAGAGGGAACTACTTAATTTCTTAATGATCTGGGGTCAAGTTTATCCCAGTGGGGATCTATACAGGGCTAATCAACCATGATAAATTTAAGAAGGAAAGAACAGCCAAAGAATATTTTTCAATTTAAAATAAATAATAGATATAATTTGTTCATGGAAAGACTTAGTGTTCAGCAGCAAAAGAGGTTAATGGTAAAACTTAGTGGGTAAGGTATTTAGTGGGATGGAAATTTCTTTCAGTGTTTTCAGGTGTTTGTAAGGTTTAGGTTAATTGGTAAATCCAATGAAATTGTTCTTTGTCCCTTAGGTAAATGGTCTGTGTTAGACTCCAGGCCTCTGTGAGGAAGAAGGAAATTTTATTCAAGTGTTGAAACGGGTAAGGTGGACTGAGGGAAGCAGAAGAAAAAGGCCAAGACCTGCGAAACTGTTACAGCCACTCATGCATAACATTGATCTCTCTTTGAGAGATCAACCAGTGTCTGACTGCTTCCAAATCAAAGAACATCAATTTAGAAATCATTGGCAATTAGTTAGTATAGAAAAATATCAAGGAAAAGGAGAAGGAAGAGATGCCAGCATGGGTGAAATGGCAGTGAATGAGGTCAGGGGGATGTTCCAGAGAAGCGGCATGAAGAGATGAGTTGGTGTGGTGCGGGGAACAAGGCAAGGAGGGAACAGGGATGTTTGATTCCATGACATACAGCTGCAGATGAACAGCTGTTAAAGGGATGTACAAGGGCCTGTGGAAGATCAGTGCAGTGTGTAGGCTGGGTTTTGAAGTGTGGATTGAAATGATGATATAAAAACTTTAGTTTCTTTAAAAATGAAGACAGCAGTAGTGTGTTTGAGGACAAAGTGACAAGTCACAAGTTTGGAAATGACAAATCTTTGCCAGAGCCATAAACATGACCTTCGTTGGATGTGGTCTAGTGCTCAGAGTATTTACATGACCTTTTTAGGGTAGAATGATATACCGGTCAGTAACATGCCACTTCTGCATAGGTATAACTAATGATGAGTGAGGAAAAAACCACAAAGTTATTGAGGTATAAAGACAAGTCATAGATAGCAAAGTTCAGGTACCAAATATCTTGATTTTACTTTTGCATTTCACAGCATGGTAACAGAAGCATGGTAGATTTTTCTTGGAAAATTAGGATGAATTCCAGCAGAAACTGACGCAGAAACTCGACTTTTTCCTGAAAACTAGCTTCCACTATTTCGCATAGCTAAGTATTTAGGGCTTGCAGGATCAGGGCCTAACAAGCCACACATCCTTCTTACTGTAGGTTTGGGGTTTTTTTTATCTCTAGGAAAACAAAATTCTCCATGTCTCTGCGTTAAAATGATTGGAAATTGAACTTAGGGGGATCTAGCATGTGATTACTTTTTTTAGACAGGATTTTCTTCATAGCTGAATTGGACTGAGTTTTTTTTTTCCCTCACAAACCAGATGGTAAGTGATTCAGTACTTTTAGCAGTAGAAAAATGATTTGTTTTCTTTCCTCAGTAGTTGGTGTGAATGTACTTTTCTTTATCTATTTACATATTATGTAAACACACTTTACCAGCATTTCTGTGCATGGGTTACAGTCCTGATCCTGCAGAGAGCCTTGCACACAGGAGTATGGCTCATGTAGAACTGTTTGCATGGGACTCATGACAGGGTCGTAACTGTATTTGTATCTTTGTGTAGGTACTTAAATTTACAACACTGTATGAGGCTGCCAATGCAGTTTTAAGTCCACAAAACAACTGAGTAACTTTGCATGCTTTGCTTTCTTTTCACCTAACAAAGTCTCTGATCTCTTCTGCTGTGTTCCTATAGTAGGCTGTAGTCCTTGTGGATTTTGAGTTATGCTAAAAGCTTTGTCCTTATTATACAGTGTAAGTTCTTCCTGGTGTACAGGGGCAGTGAGGTCCTTATTCATGTAACCTTTTGGATTTGTACTGGTGCTACTCCCTTTGGAAGGGATTGCAGTAACAGTGGCAAATATTTGGGAGAATATTAAAAAAAAATTCACGAGTACCTGATTTATCAAGGTTATCTGCATCTGTGTTTGTTGGTGTAATGTTAATGTTAAATAGAACATACGTGTAACCCATGTATGCTGTGTCAGCATATGGGTATTTGAGGCAGAAGGCTCTGAAGTTGATACTGGACTTACACTCTGGGCAAATCCTGTGTTACAGTATCCAGCCACTCATTCCCTCTACAAGAAGGTGCAAGCAAGGTTGTCCAAGCAGCCTGACTGATGTCCTTTCCAACCAGTTAAGAGCTGTTCTGTAAATTTGCTGTGCTTTTACTCTAGCTTTACCCGGGAATTAAAATGTTGAATGCACAGACTCACACTGCTGCTTTATTGAGATGATAATACTCCACTTCAAATACAGTGACCATGTTCTTTGTTTACAAATCTGGCTGAACACAGCTGGAACAGAATTATCTGATTCTCTTCTTGGTTCTTGCCTCATCTAGGTACACTCTGGTTGAGTCACTGGGGGATTGTGCACAGAGGAGCTGGCTGGCCCCTTGCCTTGTTTTCCAGGTTTACCAGAGAGCTAAAACCCACTTCTTAGCATTTCTCACTTGAAAAATGTGACAATCTTCTGCTTCCATGTATTCTAATAGGGAAAAAAAGACATGTGAATTAGAATCAGAGATACTGTGCTGTGACACGTCAGGTTTTTCCCTTCAATTAAATTATTCAGCGGAAAGGTGTCAGAAGGGGGTCCTTGAAACTAGCACTGTTTGTTTGGCAGGGATCAGTAGTCAAGCTGGGGTGATTCACTGTGCCTTGTATTTGTGAAATAAATTACTTTTCCCTTTATGCAAGGGGAAGCGTTTGTGGGAGTTTGCCTCTCAGGCTGTGTGGTCACACAAGGTGGCAGAAAACTGTGTCTGCAGGGCACATAATCCTGCGGGATGATGCTGCACAGGGTGGGGTGTGGGTCCAGTCTGAGGTCAGACTGCCTGATGGGAGGAACGAGAGCTTGTTCGGCCACAGCTCTGTGTGTGTTGCATACCAAGGGCTGTGCCTTCTCTGAACCTCATCACGGTCACAAATGGGCACATTGCTTCTAACTGGGAATTGCTTTATTACATTACCAGAAAGAAATAGAAGCAGGAAGCAATGGTTATGCACTTCCAAACAGTGTGTCTGTAGGAGAGCAGAGCACTGGCTCCTAACCCAGCTGTTGTAGGCGTGCAGAGCAGTGGGATTAAGATTTCTGTTCTCTCAGGCTGGCTGTGCATGCTCTTGTGCTCGCTGTAATTGCCTGACTGGCAGCACTGCGCTCGTTTCTCGGTGCACTTGTCCTGGTGCCCACTGGCACCCAGCTGCCCATCCCTTGCTGCCCAGGTGTTACACCGGGAGCGTTACCATGCCTGGGAGTGTGACAGTAGCTGTGACACGCATGGCAAAGGGGGTCCAGGAGAAGTTAAACCAGGTTGATCTCCAGTCAGGAAGAATGAGCAAAATTTGCCCTCAGTGTGGAGGGCGCTGAAGAAACAGTGTTGGAGACAGTTTTCTGTTGACTCCTTCAGGTTCCAGGGAGTAAATACTGTGGAGAAAACTTGGCTCAAAGCTTTGAGGACCAAGTAGTTGATGTAAGCCCTGGGTTACACAGGACATGAGCATGCTTTTATAAGTACTGGAAGTACTGAAGAGAGTTTCTTCTGGTTTCAGTTAATAATAGGGAACGTTGTGTACGGTTTGTTTGCTTGATTGGTTCATTTTATTGTGTGTAATACACTGTAGGAACAAGTTTGTCTTTTGTTCAGTGGTACTCTGCTAGTGTGCTTCTGGTAAATCCAGTGAATTAAGGGGACTAAGTAACATGCTCTGGTCTGTCAGTGAAACAAAGTCCATTTAAAATTAAGGTCATGAGGGATATGGTAAGGCTGCAGAGAAGTTAGAAGGACAGTGAGCAGAGCTGGTGGCCTGTGCCACAGAACAGAAACCTCCGGGCCTCGTGTGCCACAGGCACGCAGCTCACTGGCAATGTGAGCTGCCCCAGTGGAAAAGGAGCGGTGCTCTCCCATGTGTGCTATGAAACTCTGGCTCCACTGATCTTAATGAAATGACGTGGTTTTGCACTGGGGCAAGTGAGAGCAGAGTCTGGCCAACTGTTACTAGTTTTTTGTATTTGAGGCTGAAATAAAGTGGCTGTGTATGCAAATAATTGTGCAAGTGTGACTCCTGAATGACTCCTAAAAAGGAGAATTCAGTATTTAATTGTTGGAAATACAAACTGTTTGGCACAAATCTCCTCGTTTGGCTGAGCTGTACTTGACCTGTGACAGAGAGAGCAGAGGTGATTTTAAGTCCTGGGATCTGAGGGGCCAGTGTGTGATGTAACTCAAGGCAGACTCAGTGTGTTGACTGCTTTGTAATTACAGATGCTTATTTTGTGTACAAAACCAGTTGATTCATTATCTTTTATTTCCATTATCTCATTTCAATCTTTATGTGTGAATCTGAGCTATTCGAGTTCAAGGGAATGGCATATAACTAGAATTTAAAAAAAGAGGGGCTTGATAACAAAAAGTTGGTTGTTCTGATATAAAGATGTTCTGATGTAACCAAAATGATGAAATTGGTTAAATCTATCTGCAGAATCTGAAAACTTTGTGAGAAGTCTAAGAAGTTCAAAATAACCTTTCTTCTACTCCATGACCTGCATTTCTTGCAGTATTTTGACCCATGGCTTGGAACAAGGATAGTTTAGCTCTTAGAATATAAAAGAGACAATTAGAAGCAGTCATGATGCTGTAGCTTAACACTCTGTCACTCTTCAGCTGTGCTTCAGGAACCAGCTGAACTTCAGGAACTCTGCTCTTTATGCAGAAGTCTTGTGGTGAAGATGGCTTAAGCCATCTTCGTTTTGTTAAATTCTTAAACTGTGGTAATCTCACCATAAATTATTGTCCTTATGCCTGGAAATGTGGCCATCCCATTTTAAATTCTGGAGAGCAGAGAATGTTTTTCCTGGAGCCAAGATCTAAAAATGCTTTCAGCTTTCAAAGAGCCTCCAGTATTTGATAAAGTAAGTTTTACTTACACAAGCTAAATATTGCCACTTTTAAGTACAAGTGTTGATGGTGTGGAGAGATGTGAAATTTTGTTGGGATACAAGTGTGAGCCCAGAGTTGATGGGATACATTTAAAAATACTTCCTGGCAGAAGTTACACTGGCTGAGAATCAGGTGCTCACACTCAGTTGACTTCACTGGAAGATGCACACATGAAGTGAAAGTACTGTGTGGCCTAAAGCTTCTGTTCCTGTGGTACATGAGATTTTATAATACACAGAAGAAAGGAACCATTCACTTTTCTGGGTAATTGTTACAGAATGGGTATCTGTGATCTATTCCTGTCTGCTCTGTCTGGGGAACGTCTCTATGACTTTAGCGGAGTGCTGTGCATGCCCAACAAGGAGGCTTTCTGGATGGAATTTGTAATGCAGGACTCATTAACAGATGATAGTGGATAATTTTCAAAGATATGAGTACAGCACTTGCTGCACACCTAGATCATAGAAATAACTTGAGGCAATATGTTCACCAAAGTGGGGTGTTCTCTAGAATGCTTGCTAACAGGTTACTTATGCTTCTGCATGCTGAAAGCCTACAGACCAAACTAAATGGAAAATTGGTTTCTCTTCTTTTTTAATTGTATGAGGAGTAACTGTGAAAATTGTTTGGGTTACATGGATGTTAAGCAAGGGTCACCAGTGGAAAATCAGACCCAGTGCTTTGTGTGTTTGTCTAAAGGAAGTGGCATTTCCATTTTGTTTTCGGTTCCCTTGAGGTCTTGTCTGAAACTGCATCAAGAATAGAGTCACTCTACCACACAGAAAAATCACTCAGTCAAGTTCCCTGTTGGTGTGTGTCTCCTCCCTTTGACTGTTTGTTGTTTTAGACACACAGCTCTGTGGGACAGGAGCTGTTGGTCAGTGCACCAGAGCCTGTGGGCACTGCTGGAGTAGAGAGAGCAGCTTTCCTTCCATTCTGCTGTTTGGGTGTGGCTGAGGGCTGAGCTGGACGGCTGGGGGATGGCTGACTTGCTTTTCTAGGTGAGCCCAGGAAGCAGATGGATTGCATGAGGAGTCCTGCATCGCTCTGGCTGGCTCCAAGTGTTGCTGGATACATCAGAAATCCCGGAGCTTCTCAGCTCTCAGCCCTGTCTATGTGTCCTACAGCACCAGTCTCCCGGGAACTGAGGTTACTAGATTGGAGGATATGAGTTGCATAAAGAAGTCCCAGTCCCCGGGAGTTTAGGAGTGATAGCAGAATAAATACTTACAACTTGCTTTCATGTTACATGGCATGGGACTTGCTCTTCCTTGCAGATGACTTCTCCAGTGCTGTTTGGATGTGCCTGCTGCTCTGTGATTGCTCCTAAAGCCTTGATTTGACAGCAGCCTCTGGCGTGCTGTGGGCCAGCAGATCTGCATAGCAACACGCCCGCCAGTCTTCCTGCAGAGAGTTAAAGGAGATTTGGAGAAAATGAGCGAGTCAAAAATTTGCCATTCTCTTCTGTGGCAATTCCCTGGATTCAGAGTGTCCCTTGTCTGTGGCACAGGTGGGCAGCAGGCTGGGGAGGGAAGCAACACACAAGTTTTACTGTCTTTCCGATGCTTGGGGCTGCTGATGTTAGGTGCTGTAAGTGTAGGTTTTTGAGAGAAGAGTTGTAGGTGAGGGAGAAGCATCACTGTTGAGTGAACTGGAGGGATATTACTTTGACCTCTTGGAACACAGAGCAGGCTGAGGGAAAGGAATAAGATTAAAAGAAAGAAAATCCTCTTAATCTGAGTGATGTCAGCTTGTCATTGTCAGTTTAGTAGTTATGTAGCTGCAAGCCTACTGCTGCCTGCTGTGCAAGGAGCAGATCATTAATTAAAAGGCATGGCAGAGTGCAACATGCTTAGGGCTTTGAGGTGCTGACAAGCTGATACCGCCCAGCATAACTGCAGAGAGCATGTCCAACATGAGGTATGGTTCTAAGAACTAAAAAACCTGTTATCCAGTGTGACATCCTTGAAGACAACATGTGGCATATGTGCTGAAACAGAAAACTTCCTTGCTTTTTGCCTCCCTAGCAGCCTCATACACATATCCAGCTTCTCCTTAGTGAGAGCCACAAGGTGAGAATCTGTGGAACATAGATCTTGGGAGAGCTCTGGGGTTCCCTAGGCCCCCTGATTGTGCAGCAGTCCTGTGCCTTTTGACCTAAGAAGCACTGGAGCACCTGGGCAATGGTGTTGGGCATGGCAAAGGGTAGTGGGTGTACTGCTAAGGTGTATAAATCCCTGGCAAGGCTGAGTGCCTGTTCTGAGATGCAGAGATGTGGATCAGAGAGTGTGGGACTGAGTTAGGTAAGAGAATGTGAGAACACACTCACTATATGGCTGCTAAACAGGGAGCAGGAAAGGATTTCACTGGTTTTGGCTTGAGGGATTAAGCAAGAAGTGATGGATCAGATAGAAAAGAATCTGGTTGGACTGTGGTATAATTTGTACAATATACTCTCAGCTTGCAATTTATCCCAGACCACATTGTAAATGTTCAATAGCACTTACGAGCATCTGATTGTCACTGCCCAGAGCACTGACAATTTTCCTCCTCTCATTTGTCATACACACTTGCAGATTTAATACTTTTATTTTGGAGAATATAGCACTTCACTGTCCTGTGAAACAATGCATCTCTTCTGCTATTCTCATGGAGATGTGATGCAATGATATCACTTCCTAGCGAGGGACTGGTGAATCATTTTGTTGGTGTTCACGAATCTCTTCTTTGCTAATAGTTTCTGCACTGGTCTTAATATAATTTTCAAAAGCAAAAATCATAATGTCAGGGACGACTTTTTTTTAACTTTGTGTTAAAAAGACAATACTGCCTTTATTTGTTGCATACCATACTGAACCCGAGCTCCCAGCGCGCTGCTGAAATGCTCTCCCAAATATATTTGTGTAGCTCAAGGTATTGACACCTATCCAGTCAATCCCTTTCCAGTAGCGGGAAGCTTGCTCGCAACAGGGTGGGAGACAGAGGACACATATTTGTCTCACAGGCTCAGGTGGGTGATCTGATAATTTAAAGTTTAACGCTCTCCTGTGGATCTGGTAACCTCTTGCATGGGAGCAAGAAGGATTCTGAGCTGTCATGGCTGGGTGTGCAAAGGCTCTTCTACTAGTTGAGAGCCTGTGATATTTTGTTGTCTGCCTAGGAGACAGACAACTGGTTGTTCCTCTCCATCACCTTTGCACCTCAAGTTGTGTAAAGAAGGCAGAAAGTAGAAGTAAGTAGGTCCCTCAGAATTACCTTGTCCTGGGGAGAAGAGGCGGCAGGCTGTGAACTGGCAAGGGCCTTTTCCTGGGGAAAAAGGGGTTGCTTGTGGTATGAATACGATCCTGTGAAGGTAAGGGCACTCATTCTTTATTATTTTTTTTATTACTAGGTTTATTCTTGGCAAAGCTTGAAGCTGCTGGAGTTGTCTTTAAGACAGCACCAGTCTTCTGGCAACTGCAGAGTCAGGGAATGGCACGAGAAGCGCGGAAGTGCCTTTGCACATTTCCTTGTTTGATGGGCCAAGTGTCCCTCTGTCACACAGCTCCTGCCTGTTTCTCCAAGCAAGCACACAGCGTGCTCCAGCAACCCCAGCGCTGCCCTCGGAGGGTGTTTCCGTGTTAGCTGTACTGCCCGTTGTGCCTTTCCTTCTTGCTGTGATGCATCGCACGTTGCCAGCTGGTATTTGTAACATGTTCCATAGAATTCTAAAATGAAACTTCTTCGGAGGAGGTCAGCATGCTGTGCGGGACACATCCTGTGTGTGGGCTGCATCTGACAGATTCCTGTCGCTGTTACCCAACAGGCTTGTCAGAAACGACAGCACCTGCCCGTGGACTGCCCTAACACAGTGATACCAGCCAAAATGGGAAGTGTTAACAGTATTGTTTGCCCCCTTGTGCTCATATTTGTAGACCCTCTGCAGTAGGAGAGACACAGTGTAAATATCTGGATGGATAGTTACATGTTTTGGAATAATGATACCAGGCACCATTCAGTTCTGAGCAGTCAATGTACATTTACTGCAATAGAAAACAGCACAGAAGGTTGCTTAAGAGCTTTTCAGTTATCAGTGACTTTCCTACCCACAGACAGGTAAGGAGGTAACCTGTCTAAAAGTTTTGTCATTCTGGAAATAGTGCCAAAGATCAGATCTTCCTGATCTATTGCTGGGAAGATCTGTTCTCACACTTATGCCTACATGCTAGAGATTTTTCTGTTACATTTCTTTTTTCTGATGGATGAAATCACTTTTTTGTATCGTTATGTAAGGTTGTTTGACTCCTTCTGCCTGTGTTGCAGCCGTTAGTGCATTTCACATGTGTTATTAGCACTCCATAGCAGTGCCCAATAGGGATTCTCAAAATAGCGGTGGCTTCACCCTCTCTCTAAGCTTGTCTGCATTCCAAGCCACTTAATTTTCCATGTGGTCCTCTGTTAGCCTCCCATTATAAATGATCTGATCTCTTAACTCACGGCCTAATTTTTCTTATTCTGTTCAGTGGAACTACTGACCGCTGAGTTTAGCAGACCCAGGTTGGTGTTATACCTGTGAGAATTCCTGGTTACATGACTTCTCCTCATTTTGTAAGTTTTGCAAGGCGCTTTGGTTCCCTGCTGCCTTGATTTCAAATACGTGACCTTGAAATCGGTTGGTTTGAACATGACTTTTATTTTCATTTGCAGTCCCCAGAGGATTGTACTTGCAGCATTGCCATGTGACTGTGCTGAATTAAGAGCCAGAGCCCAGCTGAAATTCCCAGACCAAAGGATATGATAGTTTCTAGTAACCTTGGTGCCTTTCTTATGTTTTTTTCCTAAACAATGCCTTTTTGCCTTGTTTATGATCAGTGATTTTGAAAATAGTAATTCCTTAGTTACCTATTACAATTTAAGAAAATAGTGCATCGTCTTCCCCCTTATGTGCACACTTTTGCCTTCCTTTGGTGTTGTAAATTGATCATCTCTTTCCATTGTTATGGGAAAACATTTAATAGACACCATTTTATAGGCAAAGGAAGGGAAAATCTAACAACTTGGTACTCTGCCTGTAGGAACTCTCAGTCTGAGTATGGCAAAATTGGCAAATATGAAGTGTTAGCCAACAGCTAAGGAGAAGAAGGGAACAGTTACAGATACTAAATAAAGACAGGGTGAGGCAAGAGGAAGGACAGGAGGTGCTTGGCAAGAGAGCCCCAATGATATGGGTCAGCTTTACTCCCATTGAATTTGAGTGTTATCCCGAATTTATTGAGCTAGGACATCCAAAGCCTTCCCGGGGGGAGAGATCTTAGCCCAGACAGCAGCATGGGATAAGGCTCAGAGCTCAGAGGAGAAAAGGAGACATGCAAGGACAAAAGGAATGAGAAAAGCAGAGCGAGTGAGTAGGGAGGAAGAAAAGCAAAGGGGTTGGGAACAGCCTGGGATAGGACTGTGTAAAGGCAAACTGGGATCTTGAGCACGAGAACTTGAATTTGACTTGAAAGTAGAGAGAATGACAGCATTTCTGCTCTGTGTTAGGTTTCTGCATTCAGAATTTCAAGCTTTGTTTTGCCTCTGGAGTCCTCAGTCTTGCACAGTCCCATTGCAGCGGGGGTGGGCAAGGCAGGTTTCAGTGAGAGTGAGTTTCCATCCTTGGGCAATGGCACCAGTCATGCCTTTTAGTAAAGGTTAGCTGGTGGAACTAACAGCAGCTTTTTGGAAAGCAGCATTGAGTCTACCATAGTCATGTTTTCCCCCGCCAGGCACGGGGACTGTGTGGAGAGCTGTTTTTGATGGCACCTGGGGAGGCAGAAGGGCACACAGGTTATTCTGCTGCTTGCATGTCTGCTGGAGAAGGTGGAGATGTCCCTGTGCCAGACTGGTACACAACGAAACTGCCCTGGAAGCTCTGATTAGAAGATGAAGTGCGATGCTATAAATAAGGTAACTTATTGACAGAAGAAAAACTAGTAATGAGGTGAACAATTAGCTTATCTTTCACTTTTCTAGGTACTTTAACAGCTGAAGATTTAGAATTAATCTAGAAGAAGCTGGAGAATTAATTTGAAGCTGCTTAAGGCTTCCTGATTGATTTATGGTACTCTTCTGGAGGAAGAGACTCTTACTTGAAATTAGCTTAATCCTCACTTTATTATTGTTACTGGTCAAATTAATTGCTGTCTTTGTCAGAGATCATAAACCCTCAACAAAACTGATAATACTTACTTATGTTTTCATTTCTTGAAAGGTGAAGATGTATTAAAAAAAAAGGAATTTTGGCGGCAGTTTGTTGGAATGAGGAATCAAAGCACATCTTGGTAATGTACATGAATCTATAGAACATAATCTGAAATCTTACATGTCTTTTGAGGTTTGCACTTGTTCCACTTGTGTCTTGCCTCTTTTTCCAGTCATAATTTAAAAAATGTCAGAGTGGCCACAACAGAGCATTTCTCCTGTTCCCACCTGTGCTCTGTGATGTAAAAAAATAATGTTAGTACACAGAGATCTTGACTTCCTCTTGAATGCATCTGGATGATTTTTTTATGCAGTTCACTGTGCCTGTGATCTGTCTGAGAGCAGCTGGTGATGAGCATTGCCAAGACACTGGACTGGGCTGCTGATAATTTTGTGTATTTCAGAAAACTTGAAAAACTAGATTAATGAAACAATACTCGTAAACCACAGCCTCACCATGAAGACATTAGCGTGGCCATGGCTGTACAAAGTATCTTAACCAGCAATCTTTCACCCTTTGACAAATCTTTTCTTCTTGAAGGTAACTGTGGGTGGTCTTTCTTTGTTCAATTTCTGTAAATTTGGTACATCACTTTCTAGTTATGCAGCTGATTCTTGTGTTTATGTGAATGGCTATTTAAAAAAAAAGAAAGATCAGATGTTTGTTGTTTCATTTCAACATAAATCAAACTTTGTACTCACATAGCAATTCTAGTTTAGCCCCAGGAATAGCTTTAGTATTGCTAAGTGTCTGGAGAGTATTGACTACAGAGACATGATTTTAAGCAGGCTATAATAGTTTCTACAGCTGTTAACAGTTCTCAGAAGAAAGGCAGTATTATTCATCGGTGTTTAAAATGTGCATGACTTGCATTGCACAGAAGTCAGATTGGGAGAATGTCAGAATTTTTTTTTCTGAAATTGTGCCAGGAAAGTCTTCAATAACTGGAGAAATTCTTTTCACTGGTGAAATCAACATGCAGCACATTGTGTTATTATACTTGCTTATAGCTCACCATGAAAGTTGTCTTTGTATGCGTGGATGTACGGCTTGTACTGTTTTGTTTTTATTTATTCTGCATTCTTTATTATAATGTTCTTTCCTTTTTTCCAGACCAGAAAGATTGTTATTGAGCCTTCCACAAAGCTGAAATAATGCTGTGTGTTAAAAAAATGTTAACAATTTGAAGAAGTTATAAAAATTTATAAGTTGACTGAATACTTTGGAAATTTCTGCATATTTTAATATAAATAGGTAATGCAAATGTTTGTTCTTTGCATTTAGAGGTGGGTCTCTGTTTTCTAAAGGTCTTGTATATAAATTTGATTCTTACAATTACATTAGAACAAAACCGGTATTTTTGTCAGATTGTATAATAGGAAAAATGTATTCGCTAAAGACACAGAACATACATGGTTATCTCTGAATGTCATATAGTCATGAAATTCAACATAAATAGCATCAGTTGTTTGAATGACTTCATTAAGTGCGTTTAGGGGACCGCCTCTTGCAGTCAGCTGAGGTCCTTCCATTCAGTTCTGCGGGTCCTGGGTTAGCCCACAAAGAGATGCTGCAGTTAATGGAGAGAGAAAAGGATTATCTGTCTCTATAGATAATGTGAAGGTTCAGACTGTGCTGGTAGAACTTACATAGAAATTCAGTCACATAAAATCTAAGAAATCACAGAAAATTGTGCTACTTCAGGTTAATCTAGTGTTAGTGATGAGTTTGAGCTTTATCCATAGCTAAAATCACAGTAACAGGACAAGTGAGTCCAAAAGAAAGAAAGAAAGGAAGAGTAGAAATAGGTAAAAGGGAAGAGGTGAGTGACAGAATACTGGCAGCTGGGCAAGGACCTAAATGAGGACAGTTTTAATGACTAGTCCAAAAATATAACAGTTCAAATGTTATGATCCACTGGAGGTGCTGGCTGGGTAAATACCTGAAAAGACAGGCATCAAGCTGCTCTTTTAGGGGGTTGGAGGAGAGCAAAGTAAGTTTTGGGTGGTGGTACAGAGTAGAAGAGGTTTGTTAAGTTTTCCTGGAGGAGAAAGAATGTCTGACACTCCAAGGCAATTTCTCTACAAGTGGCTGTAGTAGGAACTAGGAGTGGACCTGGAGAGCTGCAGCTCTGCTGAGGTGCCCTGGCCTGCACACCGTGTGCAGCCTGTGTGCTTTGCCTGTGCTGCTGGGGTACCTCTTCCAGCTTAGTTCCATGTGAAAAGGATCTGGGACTGCACAGTAAGTGGGGCATTCTGGCTTCAGAAGCACATTGCTGCTCCAAACTTGAACATTGGTGTAATGGGAGGCGGCACAGGGAGTACTCAGAATGTACTATTTCATGTTACAGGTGCTGGCAGCACGTGGAGCTGAGAGCAGTGAAAGCCCAGAGGACTAGGGCGCCAGAGAAGGTCACCAGGAGCTGTTGTGCCTGATAAGCCCTCCAGGAAAGAGAAAGGGAGAATGATTGGTTGATTGATGCAAGCCTCTGTAGGTAAAGTTGGTGCCTATCTGAAGCCTACTGTGATTTAGTATTTCAGGATGGATTCCCTCCTGACGTATTGCCTGTGAAATTTTGATAGGGCTAGAAGCACTTCATAGCACCAGCTCCGTTAAGAAGCGTGCAAAACTAATGCACAACAGTCCCAGGCTTTTGACTGTGCAGTTTTTATAGATCTTTTTCTCAAGACATCCTGGAACATGCTTTGCTGAGTTGGAAGGCTTCCTTGGTCATTGACACCAGTGCTATGAAATAACATTGCTGCTAGCTGGCGGTTTGCTCTGTAGAAAGATGCTGATGATTTTCAAAGACTGCTTTCCAACTGGAATCACTATGGTAAATGAACCCTTTAAAGTTTACACTCCCAAAACTGAATTCAGTTCAGGAGGGTGTTGATTCTTCAGTCTTTTGTGAGTCACTTCCACTGTAACATTCTCTGGAATCATTCATTTTTGAGTGTTTAAGATGACTGATTGGTAATGCGGAGTTATCATAGATTCAGAGGTATTTCCATGTTCCCTGTCAATGTGCCACTTCATACCATATTCTCACAGAGACTGTTATATAAAAGTACCATTTTACCGAGCGGGGGCACAGAGAGAATAAATGATGTAGATAAGTCTGTGTAAGGAAATATGTTGCAGAACTGCTGATCCTAGGTTTCCTCATGTTACAGTGTTTAGCCTCTGGACCAGCTCTCTTGTTCTGCAGCACTGGTTCATCCCCTTTTGCTGCAGCTCCTGGTCACCCCATCCAGCACGGACAAAAAGGCTGCACAGCATTCAGGTGAGTCTGGAAGCTGATAGGATTCTGAGCTTTAGTGACAGCATTATGTCAAATAATGTGATGGTTAGCTGAGACAAATGTATTTAGTGCCTAAGTATAGTGTCTTTCTGTATGCCAGCACTTTGGAAACAAGGAAAGCAAAAAACGGATGGTGAGACTTGTCAAGAACTGTTCTTGCTACAAGCAATGGGCACAACACTTTGGCTTTTAAAGTTTGCTACAATGATTTGCTGGTAAGATTTTGGCTTGTGAAAGCTGATGAAATGCACTAGCACAACACAGCCATCGTTTCTAGATCTTATCAGCAGTTGTGAACACACATTTTAACAATGTTAAGATTTTCCAGGCCTCTTTCAAAATGGCTGTGATGCCTCGCTAAATGCGCCCATTATCTGTCCAAGAGTAGTTGGCCTTAATTGCTTCTGAGCAATATTTCCTTGGAACATCTCAGATAACTAGAGGCAATCCAGAGAAGTCTGAACGGATCTCTACTTAAAAACTGGCCATGTTCAATCTGTAAAGTATGTAGATGTTTTTTTTTCCTCGGGGAAAGGCTGAAGAGGGCAATAGGTGCAGGATGTGGAGGGAAGAAGCAGTGCCCTGACCCTACAGCATTTCTGCATGTTGAGTCAGGGAGTGACATTTAAACAATTCTCACTGCACCCAATATGAAAAACTGTGGTGCAGATCAAATTGCTGGCTGTGCTCTGAGAGAGATGAAGAGGAAAAAGATCAAGGCATCTGTGGATAGGTAGCCTCTTTTATGTTTTAGATGTTGGGGGGGCTTACCAGCAAGCTAAATGGGTCTTTAAGACCTCTTTTTTCTTTTTTTTTTTTTTCCTTTCTTTGAGGGAATGAATGGCTCCGGACTTTCCATCTTTAGAGCTGGTGGTTTCCACACCACAGTGATTCAGCCAGCATGAACTCTTGACCAAATCCCAGTTTGTTTCCTGGTTTTGTTTTTCTAAAATATTTTACATTTAGCAGGGCATAAAGGCCTCCCTACTATGTGACAGATTAAGGAGAGCCATGGTCCTTCTACTGGCTAGCTCTCAAAGGACAGCTCACTGTTCTTCTGAAAACTTTGCAACTGAAGCAGTTAAAAGGAATCACCGAATTTTGACTGAAACTCAGACTGAATTCTTACATGCTCCTAGCTTTTTGATGCTGTGTTTTTATGTGGAATTTCCTTCGAGGGTTAATAAAGTCTGATTTTTATTTGAGAAATATGCTCTGACTGAAATGCTCTAAGTTTAAACAGTGTGTTATTGCATGGGAAAGTAATGTACATTTGTTTACTTGCAAGATAAATAGATTAGTATTGCCAGTGATTTCAGGGGATAGTAGGTTGTTAAAATGACATGGAAGGCCTTGCTCCTTTGCCTTGCTGGATGTGTTTTGGTGACTGAATTCTCTGGGGTGCCCTGTTTAGGGAATATGCTGGTGGTTATCCCTATTACCTTGTAAGTGGTAGGCTCAGTAAGGGCTTAGAATAGCTTGGCTGTGGAGTTTTAAACACAAGAGATGGAGATGATAGGAAATCCATAGCCTGAGAAAGCTACAAATGAAAGAAATTATACCCTGAAAATTAAAACTTCTGAGTGTTAACTGACTTTCATGCTTTGCAAAATCAGGCATTTCACTGAAGGAAAGCCTTCTAGGCTGCTTTTGAGAAACCTGATGCTTGCTTCAAGTGACAGAAAATATTACTAAATTGACTTCTTGAAAAGGATACAGTGCTGTCACTGTGTTAGAGGAGTGTGGCCACAGGTGGGACTTAGTTGACACCTGAGCCAGCACAGGCAGCTGTTCGAGCAGTGCAAGGTCTCAGATTAGTCAAGGCATAAATGCTCTGCTCCATTACAGCCTCACTGCAGCTCCCAGGGAAAGAGCCCAGGCCTTGTGTGGTTCAAGCTGCTCACCCCAACCTGCTGAAGACCAAATCCCCATCCTAAGGACCCTGATGAAGCTGTGACCATACCAGCTGCTTCCTCTTGGCTCCTGCCAAAGGCCTCTGGCTGCCCGTTTGGCTGTGTGTAAAAGCATCTTTCAGCCAAGAAAGTGTGAGTAATCTTGCCCAGCTTCTTGGCGTTTCTTGGCATGGAGTTAACCTTACGACTCTGAAGGAGATTTCAAAGGACATGCATTAACCCAAGGATCCCCTTCTGGAGGTGGGTGAGGCATGAATGGTCAGGACATGGTTAGGTTGGTTCAGAGGTAGGGAACTGGTAGGAGACAACACCTCTGCACGGGAGTGAGGAGTTACTGCTCCCCCTGAGGGTCAGGGGTGAGTAGGTAAAGCAAACATGGACCTCTATATGTGGAACTGGAATGGAGAAGGGAAAAGCCAGGGGCCTGGGGTATGGAAGTCTGACTTGAAGCTGGAACAGATCCAGGGGTTTCAGAAGATACTGAGAGAGATGACTGGAGGGAACCTTAGTGTCAGTGGTTGAAAGAAGGATACCATGCACTCGCAAGACTACAATATGATTTGTATTATCCAGTACCCACTTGCCCCTACAAGCAATAGAGAGATTCCTGTGTGGGTCTGCAGTTTTAAAAACATCTGTTTATTTTGTATACCTTCATGATTAGGAGGCAAATTTAGGGCTTATCTACTTGGGGAAATCCCTGTAAAATAGGTTGGGTGTGAATTTACAGCCTACTTAAGACCCAGAAGTAAATGCAGTGTAAATTCACACTTCAGCTTACTTCACAGGAACTCCCCCGCAGAAACAAACCCTCAGAGTCACCTCTGTACCTCAGTCTGGTGCTAAAAGTGAGTGGAAGCTTTTCAAAATGTGGGCCTCCCATTCCATTTTTATAGCTGGGTTTTTCTGTCTCCTGGGGCTTTTTGCAGCTGCTGTAAATCACTGTCGCTTTGCTGAGGTTGGAGAAGCTGGGCCACTTTACACTGCTCAGGATCTGACCCTTTGCCTCAAGTAACCTTTTATTATCAATTGGCCAGAGGGTATTTTCCTTTTAACTGGCTTCATTATTAAGCTTGTTCATTCACTCCCACCACTACCGATGTCTTTTTTTCTTTTTACTATTTTTCTCCCTGTGAATTTTATGTTGTGTCTTTCCTCCCATGTAATTTCCTAATAGTGAACTAGTGACAGAGTGGGCTGCTGGTATTTAATCTTGTGGCTGGAGAGGTCAGGGTGTTTTTGATACAGACAAATACTCCATTACTGTAAACTCTCAGAAAGTTTCCTTTTCAACCTGAAAGGAGAAGGAAATGCACTCTCCACCAATGGGCTTTCAAGAATTACTTCTGTGAGCTGAACTTACACTAAAGGGCAGTTTGGTAATGTTCTGTGAGCAAGGGGAAAAAAAAAAGAGGAAGACGTAATATTTTTTCTTTCTCTTTTTGCTGAGATTTGGCTGGAGTCTTGGCTCCTTATCAGATTAGAGTTCTGCAGGGAAAACAACAACCCTTTGCCTGTGAGTTGTTGAAGAAATGGATATTGCTGATGTCCAGCTAAAAGAGCATAAGGATTTAAACCTTCAGAGTTCTCTCTCTACTTCTGCTGTTTAGGGAAACTTGCTTCTTGGCAGGAAGAACTAAGTAATAAGGCAAATACATAGCACAATACATTTCTTGCTGTACTGTAGGGCAAGACTAAAAACACTGCCCTTGTCTACTTTATGGCAGTTTAATTTAAATTTATTAGGCTGCTGCCGGGTATACACAGGAGTCTAATCCTGTAATCCATGGATGGCTGTATGTATGCAGTATTGCAGTGTTCCCTGTGCATGGAATAATTTGACATAAAATGTGCTTTCTACTTCTCAAGGGAGAGGCAGATATCACATCATATTTTCTTACTGTTCTCTACTTGGACTTGGCTGAGTTGGCCTTTATTAGAAAGGGTTGAAGGAACAGGAAATGCAAGATAATATATATTTATGTCCCAAACATTACATAGTATCATAAATCAATAATTTTTGAAGACATTAAATTATTCTTTCTCTGCTTAATTACTTGATTTGTGGCACCAGTTTGCTTATATTTGTTTCTGTGGTAACCTGAGTTATTTTATGACTCTTTCTTCTACAGAAAATTTAGTATTGATTTGCTGATTTCCTCTTTAAATGCAGTCAAAAATCCTATTTGCTAAATTAAGAAACCAATAATTGGAATGAAAACATGCTTTACCTTGTATTGCCTGAGCTCTTTGATTGTTGACTTTGACACGTGCTGTCAATTACTAAAACACGTATTTTTGTTAAATTGGTACTCTTTCATTTTCCCAACTATTCTGGCATTAAACCTGTATGAAAAAAAATAGGCTAAAGTGTAGTTAAAAGTTTGGTTAATTTAAGTGTGGGAGCATGTTATCAGTTGAAAAATGTTATTTGAAAGATAACTTTGAGGTTGAAGCTGTTCTATTACTGGAATGAACATGGCAAGGTCAGATGCAGACCAAGTGAAAAGAAAGTCAATTGATGTGATGTGTTGGCACACATTTGTGGTAGGTGTAAGTCACGACTGTTGCATACACTTGATAGTCTTCTCCCATCTTTCATAGACTGATTTGTATTATTTATGATATCCTTGCAGGGAGGAGACTGTGGCTCTTGGTTTACGGTGTATCTATCCACAGCACACACAGAACTTGGTCTAGACAGCCTGGTTAGCTTATAAGCCTTGGAAATAGGATCCTATAGGGAGTTGTACAGGACTAACTGCTGTTAGTGCTCTCAAAGCATTCAGCTTATATTGCACAATCAGCCTGTTTCAGTTGGTGGCATACACTTCAGTGTGACTGATCTTTCAAAAGCTGGTTGATGAGGGATGTTGTCATAAGCATCGGGAGCCCAGTGGAGCAGTCAGTTCCTGGCTACCTGATGCTGTGTGCTGGCTCAAACAGAAACCCTTTTTCTTTCCAGATGTGGCTGACATAGACATTTGCTCTTCTGCCTTAGTCACAGGATAGGTACAAGCCCAGCCAGATCAGTATCTCACTGCCGTTGTGGTCTCTATGCCAAATCTATGTGTAAAGACATCTCAATGACTCCGGTCAAAATTCTCATGTAAAAAGAATAGTTAGGGTTTTTCAGAAGGAGAACAATCCACAAGTCAGAGATCAACGAAGTGTTAAATGAAGAATGATGTATGTCACTTGCAGTCTTCACACCTACAAGAAGTTTTTTCAGAGTCTGACTGTGCTGTATTTCATCTAGCTACCTGCTTTATGTGTTTGGAATGAAAATGCACAAAATCCCATTCCCCCCAGGAGATAAAGGGACGTGTCACACCACATAGCTGGATGTTTCAGAGCAAGTCAAACTTGATCCAGTCCCTGGGCCTGTTCCAATGGGCCTTGAACTGTCCTCTCATGGGCATGGCAGAACCCTCACTGCAGAACGGGCAGCTGTTCCAGGATCACTGGAGCACAAGGTCTATGCACACAAGTCTTGTGCCTCTGGGTGGTGTAGTAGATCCCTTGGGTCATTTCTGCTTCCTGGCAATGCAGCTCTTGCTGAGAGAAGCCTGGCAGCCTGCCCTGCCTGGTGTGCCCCTGCAGAAGCTTTGAAACCAGCAGGAGAGTCTGTCTGCATTGTCACTGGCAGAGCCTTGTTCTTCTCTGCCACTTACCCAGAAGTGCAGCTTGGGCTCAAGCACACCCTCTCTGGAAGGGTTAAAAGTACTGCAGAAGCCAAGAAAAGGATATAAATCCACGCTATGTTGAAAGCATGAGGTTACAGGTGTTTGCCTGGACAGGAAGTTTCATGCAGGATACCAGGATAATGCAGAAGGAATCTCATGGCCTGGTTTCCGGACCCTTGGATCAATGGCTTCATTTCTTTTCTGGCTGAAAACTTACATGGCATGTGAATTGGCAGTGGCCTTCATATCAGACAGATGTGTGATACAGATCTACACACAGGCTGTGGCACACTTGATTTTCATGTGGAGCAACTGTTAACTTCTACAGGAATTCTGCTTGTGTTACTGTAATTAATATTAGTGGGTTTGGATTACTGCTTTCATTATATCGTTGTAAGGTTATTGTGTCAAGAAGCCACAGTCCGAGTTCCTTTTTCATTTGCCTTGACCACTGGACACATTCAAAAGAAAAGGCCATTCAGGTAGGCTGTATCTTGTCCTCCTTGAGCTGTCTGGAGGCCAGGTCTGTAGTCTAAGCAACATATACGGGCACTCTGCGTGTCTCCCTCTTCACTGAAGGTGGCCAGAGTGATTCATTATGGATGTAGGAGAGTGAATCATGCAGCAGCACTGCCTGTCTCTGCTGCTGGTGGAGAGAGCCAGGACGATTAGCTAAACCCAGCCATTAACTCTAGGCTAAAGGGACATGCTTTTCTTGCTCAGAGCCAGGGAAGTGTGAGTTTGAGTTCCAATTAGCAGTATTTAAATGCAAGTGAGCATAAAAAGAGCCTGGAGTGCTCCATGTCTGCAAAGGCATCTGTTGCCCACAGACAGATCGATGTGCTGCAGATGCTTGAGCATACTGCATATGCCCAGAGCTGCTCTTTGCCATGTCTTCAGTGAGCATCTCTTGCATGATGAGACACAGAGAGACATTCCTTTTTGCTGACTCTGCAGGGGCAGCTGTAACTTGTGGCAGGATGTGCATGGACAGCTAGGTTGGACATATCTTCAAGCCTAGTAGAAGGTGCCAGTGGAGTTCATCTATCAGAAACGTCACTCCTAGTTTCCATATGCCAGCAGTATGTCTAGGTCAGTTAGAGGCTGGAGAAGATAAAAGTGTACTGGTGTGAGGATGCTCTGCACTGAAAGTTTGTTCCCCTTTCTGTGGGATACATCGACACTTCTTAGGTCAGCGTTCCTTCATTCATTCACCAGGCAAAGCAGGGGCCACCTCAGAGTTAGAGACCTTTTATGTTGTTAGCATGGTGCAAAAAAGGCATTTGTTATGACTGAGCATTGGAACATAATTAAAGCTGTATTTTTACAGTTTCTGGAAGATCTCTCTTTCTCTGGGAAAAAGGGTTGCTGTGAGTCTTATTTCACTGTGGTCAAGTTATTTCTACTGGACAGTGTGAAAAACAAACAGGGAGTCTTAGATACCATCTCTTGAAGAGAATGAATCTGGATTCAGTGGAGCTGCATGTAGAAAGGTGAGGCCTAGCAAGAACTGCAGGGTGCAGTTACTATTCCAGTTGTCCTTCTTTTTATAGACATGTAAATATGGTCTTAGATTATCTGATTTATCTAGTTCAGGCATGTTTTAGTTTTAGGGTTGGCATTCAAATCTAAGACTTCTTCTGGAGATACTCTGAATTATTTCATAATTATGAGAAATCCTGGGGAGGTGTCTCTGTGTTTACAGAGGAGTATCTTGCTGTACCACACTCCAGATACGTCAACACAGCCAAATCTCCTTTTAGTATGTTATAGTTTAATTAGCTCCACTTCTTGACTCATAATCTATTTCTCTGGGGCTGAAGCACACACGCACACAAAAGACAAAATGTGAAATGTGAAGAAGTAAATTGTGATTTTTGCCACTTGGATTTGGTACCATCTGTTAACATGACTTCTTGTAAAGTCCGTTTCCAATTCGTGTGTTGGAGTTTCATGCCGTGGATAACATTTCCTTTCATTGTGAAGCTGTCAGATGTAGCTCCCCTGAGAAAACCATCTTACCAGTCTGAGATCTGGGGCATAACTCTCTCCTGCTCAAAATCATCCTGCTTCTAAAAAGCGACAGCACAGTTTGCTCTAGCTGAGGATCTAACCCATAAAGTCCTTCAAGGGCAAATTCTAACTGGGCAGTGAGCCAAAATGTCGTCCCAGAGGACCAGATGCCATGAAAACCTTGGCAGTGTTTCCCCAGATGTGCTGGATGCATCTCGACTTCTCAGCCACAGATCTTTCTTTGCTTTCTCAAGAATATTACTTTACTATTAACTTGGCCTGTTTACTCCTCTGTCAGAAGGGTTGATATTTCTGATTTTTCATCCTCTTTTTCACTACATCTGTCTTCCAAAAACAAAGTGTTGGAGGGATTTCAAGAGTTGCTATTTTGAGAGCTGGCCAGCCTGTGCCTTGGAGATGTATGTAGCGATTGAGTGCTTCAGAGGTGCCTCTCATGTTGGAACAACGTGTACAGAGGTCTCTGTGCTCACTAGGACTGCTGGGTAGTCTGGTCTCCTGGCTGGGGTGAAAGTTATAGATTGCTACACCATCATCTCTGGGATTCCCAAACCATCCTGCTGTGGAAAGATAGAGTCTGGTCAGCCTCTTCTCCTAACAGTTCTTCCTGGACTTCCCCCACCTCACAGCTCACTGAGATCAGTGGCACTTATTGATCTCAGCAGTGTGGTTTGTCAGGCTGGCTGCTCCGGGGCAGTCTGTCTCTCTGCTGCAGTGTTATTCCTGGATCTGTTCTTACAGTCCTCCATTCTGAACCCTCTGCAGTTAACATCTTCTGATGCTTCACTACCAGCTTTTTGGAAGATTTTCCTTGTGTGTCCACTTTTCCACATGTTGGTTACCACTTCTCATGCTTTTCTAATTATTCTCACTGGTGTGCTGAGTCATAGCACCCAGTATGACAACTCTCTCCTCTGTCACTCTTAACCAGCAGTCACATCTCACTCATCTCGCCCTTATAAGCTGCAGAGGCTAATGGCATCAGGCTGATGGCAACATTTTCATGTGGTGATCAAGAAAGGGCAGAGGGAGTACGAAGCAGTTAAATGAGATCAAAGTCTCTCTTGTAGCCTGCATAGAGAGTAACCACCATTCTCCTAGAAAAGGAACAGAAAGTGGCAGCTTGTGTCACTTTGAGTAACAATGATTGCAAAAAGAATGGGAAATAGTACACTTCCCTCATGTCTTTTGCAGCTTCAGGAGCAGATGAATGACAATTTTTGGTTCCTTCTCCTCAGATTGAGGAGTAGATGACTAATGTCATTGTGACTGATGCCATCTAATTGGCTTAAAAGAATTTTCTGGTGGTTCTCATGATTAGCATCACTTCCCATCATGTGCAAACCATTGGAGAGCAAAGACCTCCATTTGCCCTGTCATGATATGAAGAAGATGTAAAAGTACTGGGTTTCTGAAGCAATTCAATGTATATAAAGTATGTATGAATCAGTATTCTGATCTTCCTGTGCAGCAAGTCATGATGACTGATCTATTTCTACAGTTGCTAATTATATTATGTTAAAAAATACTTGGTGTTCAAGTGACTTTTATGCAAAAATTCTGTGAGATTGAAATTTAAGGAGGACTCTCTGGGAAGGTATTACTGAAATACTTTGCTTTGAGTCAGTTTGATGCATTTCAAAACAGTTTGTTGAGCTGGGTTGCTGTGTGTTACTTAATATTGAGTCTGAGCTGTTTGTGTGAAATGCTGTGGTATTTTTGGGACAGGAAGCATTGTATCGTGATTATTTCTTACAGCCACTCCCATCTCTGCATTATCTAACCAAGGGTGTGTTGCAGTCTCTCCTCTTACCTACTGTAGTGCTGGATCATGGGAGAAAGCTTGGACAGAGAGGCTTGCTTTAGACAGATGAGACAAACTTATGTCAAACTGGGTCAGACCAAAATATTTTGCTTTGGTTCAGTTCATTGAAATTAAGTGTTTCAATTCATGAATACCAAACCACTTCATTTTAAAATCAAAAGTGTGGAAATAACATATTTGGCACTTGCTAATGTCATACTTTGAAGGCAGGGGTATGAATTTCTCTGAGGTGATGAAGAAATAGGGCTCCATTGCAGTGCGCCCTGCACCAGCCTAGTGAGAAAAGGACTTTATGCTCAGTTTGAAAGAGGTCAGTGCAAAGGTTTAAAAGAGTGAATCTCACAGCAGCACCTTTGGAAGGTTAAGAAGGCAACATCAGTACAAATATGGGAAAAGGACCTCACGTAGCATAGAGTCAAATGAAATATTTCACAGATGTGTTAGAAATTTGCTGGGATCAGTCGCAGGACTGGAGCATTCATACAGCTCATGCTGTAAGGACAGGCTTGGAGAAATGGAGAAGCATTATCCATGCTTGTCCTGAAGCTGTGGAATACTGAAGGACAGACTGGTCTGGGTGGAGTTAGAAAGAGAAAGAGCAGAGCCTCTGTGACAGTTGGGTGTAATATAAGCCACCTGCCTGGGACGAGTGGAAAGATGCTTTTGAGCAACTCTTGGAAGCACTTATTAGTGGCAAGGGACATTTTACATGGATGTTGCTTGGATACACAATATGGCAAAACCCCCTTAATTATCATCATGGTAGGATATGTTGAGGCAACCCTGTTTCACAAGGTAGAACTTACTAGGGAGATATTTTAACTGAGTTTTACCAAGGAAGATTTACTTGTCCACAGAATTACAGAATGGTTTGGGTTGAAAGGGACCTTTAAAGGCCATCTAGTCCAAGCCCCCAGCAGTGAGCAGGGACATCTGCAATTAAATCAGGTTGCTCAGAGCCCAGTCCAGCCTGACCTTGAATGTTTCCAGGGATGGAGCATCCACCACCTCTCTGGGCAATCTGTATCATTGTTTCACCACCTTCGTTGTAAAAAATTACTTCCTTACATCTAGTCTAATTCTGACTTCTTTTAGTTTAGAAACAACACTCCTTGTCCTATCCTACAGGCCTTGCTAAAAGGTTTGTCCCTATCTTTTTTACAAGTCCCCTGTAAGTATTCTAAAGAAGGAAGTGTTAATGAAGTTGGAAATATGAATCCACTTAAGAAAGAGATTTGGATTCCTGGACAGATAGTGAGACAGATTTGTCAGACAGTTTGTATGGACCTAAATTGTAAAATTACTTAAAAACATAATTTCCAAGAGTAATTAATGTTTAACTAATGTAATTTCTCAGTTGATAGGGCAACTAGTATGCAGTAGATATACAGATATTCTGATCTTGGTATATCTCTTGATCTTGGCTTTCAACATCTTTCCTTCATTATATTCTCTGACTCTGCTACCAGTCAAAATCTGGCTGGTAAAACTGGGTAATTTGACCCAGTCAAAGTTGCCTGGTTGGACAAATACGAGGTGATAAAGTGCAGAAACACAGCTCAAGTGTTAGGAAAACATTCTCTAATTGCATGAGTAGTAAAATCATGCTACATGATTACTTAGGGAGAAAGTGGAATATTCTTGTCTGAATTTTTGTGAGAAAAACTGTGATGAATTTTTTTCAGAGATGGTCTAAATTATTTATTCTGTTTTAGAGCAAGGAAAGAGATTCAGTAATCCCTCCAGATCGCTTCTAGGCATGGGTTTTTAAGATTCTATTAAGTGGGCATTTTGGGGTCTTTTAAAATCACTGCTTCTTGGGTGGGGTCAGGACAAGGACAGACATTGTGCTGTGGAAATTTTCCTTACAGCAGGTGTTCATACAAGAACAAGTTTGGGGTTTTACTGAAAAGAACTATTCTTTACCTGCTCTGCAGAACTTCAGACAAGAATACCCAACTTCTCAGGTTGAAATACTGTACATCAGACCAATATAAGCATTCCTGGAAGCTACAACAGATTATGTGAAAATGTTAAAATGTTTTTGCATGAACCTAATTTTTGTTGAAGAGTTGTGCTCCACTGATGAGGAACAGAGGAAGGGCATGTGATAAAAATGTGCAGTGTAAACAGCTCAGATTGCTCCTAGCAATTGCATGGTTTTAATTGGGTAACAGATCATGAACTGTATTTGTAAAGATTATTCAGCAGTTTCAAAAAACACAAATATTTAAGAAAACTGTGCCTTTCTGGAGGCACCTGACAAACAGATAAAGAACCGAAGTTCATTAATAGATGAGTCGTTGCTTCTATGTCCTTGCCTGAGATACCCACGTAAAATGCTCACCAGGTGGTGTGGTGACTTCAGCAGGTGGTGTGGTCAGACTGAAGGAGAGTGTGGTCTCTTGGCCAGGTTCTGGTCTGACTTCAGTCTCACACTGATTTGTTGCTGATTTTAAGCAAACAGAGAGGAAAGAGTGCCTCAACTGACAAGGTTCATTAGCACTCCTCTTTCTCCCCTTCCTCTTCTCATCCCATCCCTCTCATTGCTGCTTCTGCTCCCTGAAGGGCCAGGGACTTGCTGTCCTTTTTTCCGGGTGGTGACCACGTGGCCAATCTCTCTACAAAGCCCTGACTTGCTGGTGATAGCCACATAACTTCTTGGCCATCAAAGGTTTCTTCCAGACTACCTTGTCCTTGCTTACACAGATGATTGTTGCTCATGAAGCAGGGTCTGATTTGCAAATTAAAAACTTTCAATAATTCTCTGTATTTTATATTGAATTACAGAGGTACTGATCTAATTGACTGCATGGATTTGCAACCAGCAGCTCAGCAGCTGCTTCATGAACCATCCTTGCAGGAGGGGAACATCAGAAAGATGGGTGAGTTGGATGCTGAGGAGTGGGAATTGGTCTAGTCATCCCAAGAGAAATCCTCCCCATTTGTGAGTCAAAGCCTGCTGTCTCTTGCCTGAGATGAAGGGAATCTCCCAAGGGCAGCTAATCTTGCACGATCTCATCACTTGAGATCAAACATCGTGATACTGGGTCAATAGATACTTCTAAAAGTGCATGCAAACCTCATTCAAATTCCCATATAGCTCTAGCCAAAACACAAGCCAAATCATGATCCAAATAACCTCCTCCTCAGCCCACCTTCATTGCCGTTCTGTTTCAGTGGCAAATGCAGCATAGAAGAGATGCCTGAATGCTTAATTCAGAAATTTACTGTTTAAGGCATTACTTGTATGAACACCAGCGTAACACATAGAATACCAGTGCCCTAAATTTAGTAGTTTAGTCTGAGTCATTTTCACTATGTGGGAGGGCTGTGAAGACACTCCACAGAGTGGAGAAACTTGCTGGTGGTGTCTGTCCAATGAGATTATTTTTTTAAAAAGTCAGAACACGGCAGAACTACAGATATGTTTGTGAGTAAAATGCAGTTTAGTTGCAGACTCCAGCACAGAAGAGGGGTGGTGTTGCTCTCCACCCACTTCAAAAGCTGAAGTCAGGTTTGACTGATCTGTATCTCTGACACTGAAATAGGTACAGAATTTTTCATGACAGCAACACACAGACAGAGGTAAACACTCTGGCTGCGTGATTTGGAGGGACACGGTGTGGTGTAATCCCCGGATTTATCTGTGCAATTACATCTTATTTTCAGATCTCCTAGCAATAGCAGCTGAGCTGATACAATCCTACATGTTACCAACCAGCAGGCAAAAGTTACCCCTATTCACTGAGGGGTGAAATATTGTCCCGTTGAAGACCGAGGTGACTTCTGCCACATAAGTCATCCAGCAGGGCTAGAGATACACACACAGTCTTTGAAATAGATGTGGGCACGAGTCATTAGGTGTGGATGTGAAGGAGGCATTTAGACTTGGTATTCTGAACTGGTAACTCCTTCTTGCCAGTCTGGGTTTTATTCTTGCTCCATTAGCCTTTCTGCATGAATGCAGCTGATTTGAAGTTGATACGAATTTAGCAATTCCGTTTTGAAGATTCTTCCTGGGACCCTGTGGAATGAAACTGCTCATCTCCTCAAATGAAAACCTAACTTCGGTACCTTATTTTAGTCAGAATTGATCATGTTTTTATTCTGAATAAAAGTTAGTTCTAGCTCAGCCCCTGCCCTTTGTGTTGAGAGATGAAGCAAGCAGAGATGAAGGATGTTTTCATGCACTGTATCCTGTCTGATATCAGCCATGGCAGATATGTAAACATACTCAGGCTTGACCCTATACCCTGATTCTCATGAGTGGTGCCACAGAGGTCAGGGCTCCGCTCACACAGACTGGAGGACCAGTGTTGATGTGTTTAATGCCAATGAGATGAACTCCTTCTACAGAAACTCCAGTAAAATCAAAAGCTTGTTAATAAGAAAAGTAGTTAGCTGCTATCCTAAGCAAAGCAAAATGCCAAACAAAACCCTGTTCTGCTATTTGTTCCCATGCCAGCATTTAACTGCCAGGAAAGACCAGTCTTATAAACATGAAATTATATCCATGGCAACATGCAAGCCATGTTTAACTTTGCAGCATGTTAAAAGGCACATTAAAAAAAATTTTGTATTTTACTGTTGAGGATAGCAATTATGACTTTTAAGTCAGCTATTTTAACTCAGCCTGAGAACTGTTGAGTGCTGAGGGTAAGGGCCAGAGGCACAGCTCGTTCCTCAGAGCACTTGTTGCTAGACATTCCCAGAAGGTATTATTGCTTAAATACAGCTTGTGTTTTCTTTCCCCAGATTCCTTTAGCAAGGAAGATATGACAGGTTGTGATACCGGACTGCAGTGAAGTTCCACCTGTGCTATTCTACGCTTCACGAGTGAGCAGTGCTGAGCCGTGCAGCTGGCAAGCTCGTGCCCTTTTTGGGTAAGTACTGGATTCAAGGAGCCTGCTTTGTGGTATGGCATCCTGGGATTACAAGCGCCCTACTCAGGTGCTGTTTAGTGACTCCTGCATCGTGCTAGAAAGCAGACATTGCTCACAGAGTGGGAGAGCAGCTGAAGTAGGGAGTAGACTGAATTAGTGTCTGGGCTTGAAAATGTATTGGAAAAAGTAACAGAAAGATCCCAACTTGGAGCAAAAGCTGAAGCTGAAAACTGCAGATGGTTTTCTTGTCTGTACGATAATGTCAAACCCAAAAAAAGGGAGTTTTCACACTCTGTTGTCTGTTTAGCGCAAAGTGAAAATTATGTACTGGAAAATGGAGCCCCGTGTCTGGAGACAGCAGCTCTGACTGTGCCTGTACAATACCATACAGGGCTCTGTGGAAGTTGGGCTTGACTGTTTTTGCAGAGGTTTCTGAAGCCTTGTTTGTTGTGGAGTGAAGGGAGGGAAAAAGAGCTGAGGGATGTGTCCTCATGAGTTTTTGTCTATTAGCTCCTGCATGATAACGCCTTTCAGAATGAATTGTGCTAGGAATCACTTCTAAAAACCAGAAATTTCATCTCTCAGGGCAGCAGAACAGCCTGTGCTGGTTGTGAGGGCAGTGCCAGAGGTCACAGTGGCTACAGCTGGATTTCACAAGGCATGGTAGAAAAGAAGAACAGGATGTTCTGGTAGCTACTGCCATGTGTGTCTTGAAGCAAAAGGGCTGGTAGATGCAGTAACCTGAGTGTCTGGCTCTGAAAAGACAGCATCATCTTGGAAGAACACACACGTATTTGCTGTCTTCCGTAGCTGTTTGTCATGGTTCTGGTTTCTCTCTTCTCTTTTTTAGCTGTACAGAAGTGAGGCAAAGATGATACAAGGTGCATTTCATATAGAAATTTAACAACACGTGTATTAGCATGTTCCTCTCTTTACAGAAAAATGGAGATAATGTATCAATACAAGCTGTCCCCTCACTTTTTAGGAGAGCCTCAGACCTGTCTCTAGCTGGACAAGGAGGTGTGCTGTACCTTTTCCACTTTTGTATAGTGGACACAGCTGGTGTGGTCCAGCAGGATGAACGATCTGACACTGTACCTCAGTTACTGGAGGGGCTGTATTCAGTCTGGGGAGAAGAAGTGTCTGAGATGCCTTGCTACTAAGTTGTCTGCATGCTGGTGTGAGGGGAGAGAGATGAAGCTCCAGGCAGTACCAGAACAGCATCCTGGGGGCCTGAATCCACAGTAACTCTTTACATGGAACTTCCGTGAAACTCGCCTGTTCCATAGTCTTTTGAAATACTTTATCTTCAGGTGCCTAAAAGGGGAGCCTAGGAGCCTGAAGTACCTAATTTTGAGAAGAAAATTACTTTTGTTTGTGGGAAGTTTTCTGAAAGGAGTTATTCTGTAGTGAACTTTGGATTCTGCCTTGGGTGGTGGTGTCCCTTGTGGAATATGCGTAGCTCAGTCTGTAGAGTTGTCAGTACAAGGCATATTGCCATATCAGCCCTGTGGGTGCTTTGGCCTTTGCTCTGGATCTTAGCTCTAGTCATGCAACTCTTCTTTTGCAGGATGATAGTATCTTTAAACCTGTCTGCTGGGTTCTTCCTGCTTTCACACTGAAGAGTGTGTGGGAGAAGGTGGCCAGGAGTGTAGTGTTGGAACAACCTTTTACTGATGGAGGCACAGTGGTGGTGTGTGCTGCCAACACACTCTGGCAGGGGATGCACCTATTTCAGCAAAGCTGTGCCTTCTACTGTTCTGCTGCTCAGTCTTGTGGGAGCATGAGAGAAATGGTACTTGCAGAAGGCTGGGTTGGAGGGCAGTGGGGTGTGTGACAGCTGTGCAGGTGGACACCCCAGGTGGGGGTGCCATGTCAGCCATGGGTTTTACCCATGTCATTCTAGAGTACATAGCCACGCCTGCTGAAGTCAGTTGTGCCCATGTAGCTGGGATGTCTTCTGCTGCTGTCCCTTCTTCTTGGGAAAACCTCCTTTAACAGGTCCTGAGCACTGGCTAGAACTGCGGCACCCATTGGGACACACAGGGACTCAGAGACCCATTAACTCGAGGACTTTCCCCTAACCTTAGCAGACCTCCAGCACCTGGATCTTGACCTCACACCAAATGCCTCTGTCAGGTATCTTTGAGGGGAATTTGATAGAATTTTCCTCATTTCATCATTAAGTGCCCACTGGTGGTCTCTTCTTTTGAAGAGACAACAGGACCCACTGAAAGGCTATTTTTCCATGAGGGTAACTTCAGCATACTGGTGACAGCTATGGTGGGTGTCTACTGAACCAAGAGTGTCAAAGCCAACATCTAAAATGACCTTTAGGCTGTTTACTCAAAGCAGTAACAGACTCGCCCCCGACTTCCTGATAAGGCCATCACTTATCAAGAAATAAGAAGAGCAAGTGGCTAGATATGGAAATCATTGTGGGAGTGCCTAATTGAAAACGTACAGCATTGTACAGAAGTAATGCTGTACACCAGTAATCTTTGCCTCTTCTGTGAAATATGTATGTAGAAACCAGGAGAATTACCAGGTGTTGGAAAAAAGTTCATTCCAACACAAATAGAAAACCTTTTCCTGGAGAGACAGATGTGTATAACTTAACTCAAGTGTCTCCTCATGCTCCATGCTTCTGTTTCTTAGATATGGAGTGAAGCATCAGAAATCAATGATTTTCATCTCACTTAAATGAAACTTTTTAGAAGAGGAGTCTAAAGTAAGCCAAGAGATTAAGTAGACACTAAAAATTTTGTAACCTCTTAATTTAATAGCCAGATATGTAGAAAGCTAAGTACCAAAAAGAAGCCAATGAGTCTGGTTTCCAGTCTAATTTAGAAAATTATGTTCTTTCTTACAAAAAAGTTTCTACATAATCATAAGACAAATATATACTTTAATACATGCTTTAGAAAGTGCTTGGTATTTTAATGGATTTACCTCATTAAGGTATATTGTAGCATTTCACCATCTCAGACTAAACTTTGTTTTAGCTAATGCTCACCTGGTTTAGTTGTTTTCTTCTTTTAATTAGTTTTTATTGTTTAATTATTTTATATTAATTAATTTTTATTTGGGTTCAGAATAGCAGCACCATCTAATCCCACTTCTTTATTTGCTAGAGAATGTCTAGACTGGTTAGCGTGAGGGTTTTCATCCTGGAAGGTTTTAGTAAGATCCTTCTCCACTTGGTATCTACGTCACACAAGTACTGAAACTGAAAGTTTCAGATGCGATACAACACCTAGTAATAAACTGTTTTAACTTTTTTTTTTAAGGGGAAAGAAATACCATCTTTTGGCAGTGTTTCCTCTCAAACCTCAGAGACTTGCTGATCTACTGTGTAGATCTGAGCTGTGGTTGCAAAGTATCAAAACAGAACTAAGGATTTTTATATCTACTCTTCCCACCCAGCACTCACAGCTCCTTCCCCCTTCCCTGTCTGTCGGGTAGTTTCTGAAGGCGTTGAGGAGACAGGAAGGGAAGGGACACAGAACTGACCGTTGGACAGATAAATGGACAACAGTGCCAACAACTGAGCCTCATTTCTTTAGGAATACAGCCTGAAAATGCCTTGGTGATTAAAATGGGTTGTGAATATTGCAGGCTTTTTGAGGGAGGGGGGAAAAAGCAAGGTAGAAGCAGCTGGTTTCCAGGTCAGATTAAGGAACTTGTGAGTGTTAGGGCAAATGGTCTATTATCTTCCTTAAACTGAGCTTTTTTTTAATGTGAATGATTATTTTCTGTGTTCTTGTGCTGTTGTGATACATCATGGGAACATTCAGCAATGATACATGTTGGACATGGAGTCCAGTTGCAGCTAATGGGCCATGAAGGATAATGACATCCACACCAGAACTCCAGTTAAGTCACTGGGATGTTCAGTTTCTTATCAGATTTTGGAGTTTTCTTTGCAATTTTCTATGCAAAGCAGGCACTTGGAGTGGAAAAGGTCATTTTGATAAAAATCCAACTTTTCACTAAAATCAGTTCTCTTCAGCACCCTGTCCCAAAATCTGTTATGTTCACAGTGTTCCAGAACAGCTTTGCCATCTGTCAGAAGCATTTTTAGGTAACAAATTATTCAACCTAACTGTGCCCTGTCTTTACCACACCAGTTGTGTTGTCTTTGAACTTCCTTGGGATAGATAAGCCTGAGGCTCACCAAAGCCAGCAGGAATCTCCAGACACTGAAGGGGAACCTCTAGAGCCAGGAAATAGAAATGTCCTGAGGACATGGGTGTTTCTAAAGCACCAGCCATCTCCTGAGTAGGGGTGTCTTTACCTACTACTGCAGAAAGCGTGTTCCAGCACAGAGGTAGTGCTGTTCCAGAAAGGAGCGTATGTCTTGCTCTCCCTTTAAAATGGATCCTCTTTTGCATATTGTGTATTCTGGTAGGAGGTGGGAGGTCACACTCAGACTCTTCCTGACAAGATCCAAATTCATATTATCCACCCCCAGTTACTGCCTAAAACATATGAAAAGTTCTCAGATAAAGGATTCTTCTCTTTCAGCCATGTGTCCTAATCACTAGGCAGAGGATTCAGCCCTCTTAGGATCAAAGCCTGAATTTTTGTTGCAGGATTTCAGCAGGTTTAGAGTGGAGTCCCCCTATCCAAAACCCTGTGGTTAAGGCATTTCTTGAGGTGAGAGACAAGGGTTTGAACTGATGAATACGTATCTCATGCTTCTTTTCAAGAGCATGCTAATTACTAGACTGTGATATGAGAAGCAGACGGTGTTGCCACTATCAAATTGGTTACTCGGCCTGGGTTTCACGAGCGAGTGGCCGCAGCCAAGTTTGAAGCCCCGGCAGCGCTGGGTCAGCGCGCTCGCGGCTGCGCTGCCTCCGCTGTGGGCTCTCTGGGCTTGGCTCTCAAGCTGAAGGGAGTTCTGTCAGCTCTCCGAGGCTGGGGAATATCCAGGGCAGGCGGGGCGATGTGGGAAGCAGTTAGAGGGCGCGCATGGCTCTGGTGGGGGGCAGAGGAGAAGCCTTCTCTAGCCACAGTTAGGGAATTAACTTTCTCCAAATGCTGAGTTGTACATGCAACATGTCACTATGAGAGCTGTTGAATATTTTGTCATGAGACCACTAATGAACTTGATAGCCACCACATTCACCAGTTGGTGGAACAGATTTACCCATCATTTCTGAATTTGAGTTTAAGTGAATGGGACTTCACTTGCGGTTAAAGTTTTGGGGTGGGTTTTTTTGTTGGTTTTTTGGTTTGTTTTTTTTAAATACACTTCTGTCTCTTGCTGGACTGGAACTTTTAACAGTGTTATTTTGTCTCCACAAGTCTCCTTCAAGATAAGGTTTTCTTGTATTCTGAAATGATGTGGCAGAAGGCAAAAAATAATCTTGTGACTCATTAGGAAATAAACAGAGGCATAATTGCCATCTGTGTTGCAGTCCATTTAATCTTTTCTCTCTCTAGTCATGGAAAAAAGTTCATAAAAAAAAAGTTGAGGTCTGGTTTTGTGATATTTTTGAGAGAAGCTAGCTTAAAAAAAATTACAGAAAAGAAAGGGAAAAAAAGCCCCAATAGGGGCTCTATACATTATCTTAGACAAAATGGATTAAATTTCTGACACCCTACTCATCAAATTCTGACCTTGATTTGACCCCATTGGCTTTTTACTGTTTGATGTTCTCAAACGATTTGGTGCCACTTTTCCTTAGTAGTGCAGTTAATTTTGAGTGTTAGATAGAGATCAATAGTCATAGCTTGAAATTGGCACTTTTGGACGAAAAATATGTTGTGTGGCAGTAACATAGATTTGATAGTACTTCAGTTAAGAAAATGGTGTACTCTTTCATTATTGTTTTCAATGACAGTATCCAGAGTGTTACTTCATTCTCCTAGCAAGCTTCTGACAGTCTCTTGTAATATCTTATCTATCAAAGAGTTTTCATTCTTCTCCTTTCATGCTTGGCTTCTGGAGTGGAACTTTATTTAAAAGGTCCCTGAAATTAGAAAGAATGACCATGGCACTTCTGCTATCAAGCTGCTCAGTAAGAAATAAACCCCCTTACTTCTAGACTTGTGTCTGGCCTCCTGCTTGCCCACATTGAAATCTCATTTACTGTGCTGGCAGTATGGGGGAAGCTGGGCTGTCAGGAGGAAGTTAAGTGGCCTGCTGGATAAGATTTAATCTTCTCACAGGTAGGTGGGTTTTGCATACTGCCTTCCCCACCTCTGTCCACGTGAAAGTGCCCCGTGCCTCGCTTTCAGCCCATTGCTGCAGTGAGTGGTGGGCCTCCATGGGGTGTTTATTCCTCAACTGCTGCGTGGAGTAGCTGCCTCTGGAGTATCCATCTGCTCTGGAGTGCTGGGCTGGGGCTCAGGCAGCCTCTAGGGCACAGGATTTGCCAGGACTGTGCTCCTTTCTGTAGGGTCCCACCCTGGAGCACTTGGTACTGTGGAGGTGTAATGAAGCTCTTCTTCAGGCTTCCATCAATGCAGGTGCTGAACACCTGGGGGAGTTTCAGCGTGCCACTAAAATCCGGCCTCTGGTGCATGTCCTTCCTCCAGTGTAACTTTGGATATCCTGACTAGTGTAATCCAAATTTGACAGGTGGTTAAAAATATCTTTTTGACCAAATTCACTTAAATTATATATGTGGGGGAGGGGAAGAAAACACAGAGGGGCTGAGGAGAGGCTGTAGAGAGAGACACTTGGGAGAGAGATATCATGACAGTCTCAGGTACAGGGAAATGTCAGCCATGGTTCGTGCCTTCTTCATACTACGGAAGAGTCCAGCCTTCGGACACAGATGAATAAGGAACCTGGCTGCAGCATTCTTCTGCTCCTGGAATTACTTGATTAATTTTGATACATTTCCTAGGAAAATTGTGAGCACCTCTGTTACACCAACTACTTGAAAAGCATTCCCATCAGTCCCCCCAAATCTTGATGAAGTAATTTGTCAGGTGCCTTGTGAAGAGCTTTTTTAAATGCCAAGCACTAACAATTTCCGATCAGCAAAGTTCTTAGTTTTTTCTAGGCTGCTTATTTGAGAACCAAGTGCCCAAGCAGTTTTACACAAATCATTTTTACTGCTTGGGAAGTAGCAAAACCCAAGATGCCAAGTTTAAAACCATCTCAGCTCCTACTGACTGTTTTCACTGTCCTGATACCTTACCTCGTTGGGGAAGAGAGTGCATGATATGCAGAACAATGGTTTGGATGGTATGAAGGATCTTTGGGTGGTGTAAATAACTGATAATCCAAGAAATTCAACAGGTCACTGTCCATTTACAGTCACTGCAGATCTACTCCATGCTACTAGCAATAACATCTGTTTGGATCAACAGAGCATAGCGGGACTTCCAAAAGCCAGGATTGCCTTACTTTGTTAAGAATCCTGTGGTGTGTCATTATCAGCATTTCCTAGCCAGCATTCCAAAGTTACATGGAGTCTGACCACAGATACGGGCTGCAGGGAAAATGGAAGGGCAACCAGGGCCTGTTTCCAAAGGATTCCTGCATCTTGAGTAGGCACCTCAACAGAGATGGCTCTGAATGGAAGCAGTTGTGGCAGGTGCATCGTGATGCTTTTCATGAAGAAGTGAGGACTTCTGTCCCAGGGACAGGCCTCTGAAAGTGGTTATATTTTCCTTTCTGTTTTCTTTGGAATTCAGTCTCTGGAAAGTGTGTGCAGATAAAATGTGGACGAAATATTTCTCCACGACCTTCTGGCTGTTTAGCAGAGGAGCAGTGGCAGAGTGATGGATAAAGACTGCTGAGAAGGGATTTGGTACGCACCCATGACTCATGCCCTTTGCCTGACAGCACCTCTGGGGCCTGTGGATATGAAAGGGAGTTAGACCTTGTACTAAGGAGCTTCACACTTTTGTTCTCTGACTCAAGTCTGGAAATGCTTTGTGTACTGCCTTCCTGACATTTATCACATCCTGAAGGCAATTGCATTTAGCATGCTTTCCAGTAGGCCTATGTTCTTCCAGCCATAAGCCCCAGCTTGCTGTCAGGAGGGCTTGGACGTACCAAAGTAAGGCTCTCCTCTTGTGTGACCTGAGTTTAATTGCAGCTGTTTGAGGAGATTTTCCCTGATGAGCACACAGCAAGTGCACGGAGGTACTGACTTCTCAGATATGTGGCTGGGATTCAAACTTCATCTTGTACACAGAAGCCCATGGGTGCACATCCACATGAGGGCTGAAAACTTCAGTTCCTTTCAAGGGTGTGTCTTTGTGACTGACTCCATCTATAATCAATAAGCTCATGATAAGTCACAAATTCCTCTCCTGGAGACCAAACATCAGTGGTGCTAAGTACCAGCAATTCCCATTAGCTTCAATAGCCACTGCAGGTACTGAGTATCCTCGTTACATCTGTGGGACTGGGGATCACCTCCCAGGGAGCCCCACTGTTCAACTGGCTTTGGGAATATGTGCTGTTCTCATCAGCTGGGATTTGTTACTGATAGAATAAAGTTACCACACTACTTTAAATCCCGTGTAAATCCAGGAGAAAAGATTTAGTAAAAACAAACCTTTAATAAAACTTCATCTTGACTACAATTTTCACCATCCTCCGAAAGATTTTAGGTAGGCCAGCTTCTCACATATCTTCTGTGACTCATCTGCATCCCTGAGCAGCTGCCTTCCTTCCCAAGTTCAGTTTTAAACCTAAAAGAAGGCTCAGCCTTGCCTCCCAACAGCCATTGAGTGTGTTTTGAAAAGCAGTGCCACTGCAGCTGCTCCTGCTCCTCTTGTTTATACTTTTCCTGACTGATAAGTTTCAGTGCCAAAGTACCGTACTTGTGAGTTTCTCTAGAGCAGCTCCAAAGCTGTGCCAGTGCATTTTCCTAGTTTATGCATCAGCTATTCAGAGAGGTGTCTAACAACTTGATTGACTATGCTTTTAGGTGATGCCATTGATTACTAAAGCAACATGTGCACTTACAGGTAAGACATGCTTAAAAATGTCTCGCTCAGTCAGGAGTGGAGCCCTTAATGTGCTCTGCATCCCGCAGGAAGGCCGGATGCTCTGTGGGAGCAGAAGCAAACTCCAGAGCACTGAAGAGGTGAATTGAAGAGAGTAATCACTGGAAGACTTTGCATATGAGATTTGATCACCTTGCTGAATTCTAGGGATTCTTAAGGGATGGGATCTGTGAGAAATCCCTGGCATGCTGCTAGTTGCATAAAATTGATATTAATAGTGAATTGTTTTTAGAAGGGAAGCTGGCATATTTTAAAAATATCAAATGATAGTGCTATGGTAGTTGGTATACAGAATGTGCATTTGCAGCCTGGATTGCTGGGTTTGCTAGAAATTTTAGGTACACCCTTACTAAAACTTTTAATGTGGGCAAAATACCCAGCAATATTTAAGTAAATTATTTGGAACAGGAATTGTAAAGTCAAAATAAATGGCTTATTTGCTCTATTACCAGGGACTACACATGTGCTGCAATTGGGCTGGTTTGTTAGAGCCAGATGTAAAAGTGTTGCCTTTGGATAACTCCATCCCTTGCACAGTGTCTTACTGTGGTATCTTCTGTGTATACCCATGTTGGTGTGGCATGGCTGCACTCTTTGCTTGACTGTAAGGAGGGAGTGCCTGAGTATTTGGGGATCTGGAAAGAAGCGTTTTTATGGGCACACAACGGGTATGTGGGGCATGAGTAAGCACAGCTATGCAGCTTTATAGATTGAGAGCAGTATTCCAGGAAGTTCAATGGTGCCTGTGCTGTTTTGGCTCAGATGTTTTGGTCTGTGTCTGAGTTTGTCTGAATTATGGTTATAACTGTGTTGAACAATGTATTGCAATAACATCCTGGGGCTGATTGTTGCAATGGGATAAAAGCGTGGATTGTGATAAGTGAAGGAAATTCTGGGCTTTAGTGCTTTTAGGAGTAATAAAATGTCTGCTCTGCAATATGTTTAGCAATATGTACAGAAACAAATAATATGTGCGGTTGCTTAGTGTTTTTCCAAGCTTTTATTAGGTTGTCAAAGGTAAAATCTTGGCCATCCTGAAGACCATGGAAAACTGCCTTTGCCTCTTTTGGATCAGGATCCCTCCCTTATGTCTGTGCCTACTGTACTTGGTAAATCACCAGAACCCCACCACAGCTAACCTAGGAAAGCAGAGAGCATCCGAGCTGTACGTTTGAAATTCAGTGCAGTGCCCCCAGACAGTGCTCAGGGGTGGATGTTGTACCTGGGCACCCCCATGGCTTTGTCTCTATGCTGAGGGTCTTCTGAGCAAAGAGGTGGGAAGAGCCAGCAGGAAACATAGCTGCTTGAAAACAGGGCTCCAAGATGGCAAGGGACTGATGGCAAACCAGGGGCAGAGCTGGGGAGAGACCCTGTTGGCCTGACCGCCTCTGATCGTGTGGCAGTCTGTGTGTGCAAGGAATTTAGAAAGGATCGCAAGTAAGTAAAGTTACATTGCATTAAATGTGTTCCAGAAGAAAGCAACTTCTGCTCCAAAATCCCGACAAACAAACCAACCAGAAAAAAAACTCTGAATTGCCCAGAAGTCTTGCTTATAATGGGCATTAGTGCATGGAAATTCTCCAAATGTAAGTGACAAATCTTGGGAGCTGGAGTGCGTGAAAGGGTGCCATACCTCATTTCTGAGCAAAGCAAACCTGGACCAGTTTGATTATGGGCACGTCTCCTCTCGTGCCTTAATTTTAGGAAGATAGATGACAGTGACTATTCCTGCTTTAAATGCTGCTTTTCCTCTTTTGACCTCAGAACACTTTAAAAAGGTGGGATACTGCTTCAGGTTAATTGTGGGCTGAGAATTTCTATACTGAATTTTAGCCTAAGGAGCAGTTACAAAGCCCAGTTTATAAATCTCTGAGAGGTCTTAAAACAGTGCTACTGATCTCAAATGATAGCCTCTTGGATGTTATTACTGAAACTTTCTGGAAGTAGTGCAAACCAGGAGGGAACAATTAATCCTTGGAGTAACCCCATTTACTCTAGCAGTTTGGCCCTGAGGGAGTAGGAGCACTTGATGTCTGACAGCAGCCCCAAATGTCAGTATTTCTCCACTTGTTCATTTGCCTGCTTGCTGTGGTAGATTTCATGCCGTTATAAGCTGTTTATGTACAGCCTGATCAAAGTACTTAATGACAGGGTTAATTTCTACATATAATGAGGAAGTCAAGACAGGAGACAGGTACTGTGTAATCGAATTTTTCATTTTGGAATTTGTTTCTCTTCATGTAGGGCTTAGCTTTGATTTTTATTACCATTAATGTCTGCATTTACTGTTCTTTCTAGTTTCTCAGATGAGCTAAACCTACTGCAGAAATAGCGGAGGCACTGAATTGTTCCAACAGCTTCCATGAAAGTATGAGGATAAAGTAAAAAGAGCCTACAACTTCTCTGCAACACCACCTCAAAGTGCAGTTTCGTTTGGGGGACCAATAAAATTGCACTTCTTGAACAGTCTACTGAGACATCTAATCGTCTTTTTCTGATGGAGTAAGTACAGGCACCAACATGGATGCTTAGGTATGTCTGTACACAGCCAGAGAGACAAAGACTGTGTTAAAATCTGGAAATCTTATTGTTTATGAAGTGTGTGTCTTCAGCAAGACTTTGCAGACGTAAGTGAATCCCAAGAGCATCCCTTTGAAAGAGCTGATATTGAAAAGGAACGGTTCTCCCTTGTCAAAAGATGGAAATGGAGCGTTAGATCTGCATTTGCCCTGATTATTTTGGTTTTCATTTTTAGAGGCACTGAGCACTGTGACTATATCTGGACATTCAGAAATCTGGGGGTACAGACGTGATGGAGGCCTTACAAAACATGTCTCGCTGGGTTAGCCAGCTTCAGGAATCAAGCTGGAAGTGGAGATGAAATTAGACCTGGGCATATCCACGCTACCCTGCATCCACCGTTTTTCTCTTTTTCTAGCACTCTGTATATTTTAGAAAAATACGGATTTAGAAGTTCATGCTAAATTCTGTGAACCACATACAAGTTTCCTTATGGCTGAGGTAGAAATCCTTCTTTGTGAGGAAAGTGTGCACCTCTATTAGCACCACTGTGCAAGCTGTAGTTTGCAAATGCGGTGGGAGGCTTTGCTCATGCTAATTTGGGCTCAGTCATGCACCTCTTTTCCTCTTTTACATGCAAATAGCAGCTGTGTCAGTCTCTGGGATGCCTGCTTGTTCCTTTAACGGAGAGATTCCAGTTCATACCTTCAACCAGTGCATTTGTGCGTGGGCAGAGGTATAGCGCAGTGGTACAGTTGCTGACAAGGAAAGAGCTGTGATGGAGGTTGGAACAAGTTAGTGAAATAGAGAAGTCTTGAAAGAAGACACTGAGCTCTGCTGGTATGTTTTCATTTATTTAAAAAAAGAGGTGTGAGGGTGGAGAAGAGCAGAGATCTACACAAAATGACAATCCATAATCCTGCCCCCGTAAAAAGGGATCTCTTGACTGCCAGAGAGATCCACTTCTTTATTCTGACCCCAAGGGTTCAGGCAGCAGCCCTGAGGCTGGAGCACATCAGCCACCAGCCTGCGTAGCTGGGACGGCTGTGGGCTGAGTGCAGGTGCTTGGATTCCTTATCGTGGTGCCCTGGTGCTGAGGGAGCTGGGCTGGTGAGCTGTCCTGGTGGGATCTGCTGCAGGCACCATGCTCCAGAGGGTGCCTGGCCTTGCCAAGCCTCTGGCTGTCCTGTGCTCTGCACTCCCAGGGTTTTCCATGGTGCGGTGCAGCACAGCTGCCCTGCTGTGAAAGAGAAGGGAGTTCATGGTACTTGCTTGGACCAGCAGGCAAACTGAGTACAAAGCATATTGGTATGATGTTATTTCCTCTGTCTTCAGTCATCTCCTCTGCTTTATGGTTATGGCTACCTGAACCTAGCCACCACCTTCCTTTTCCTCTCCTGCTCTTGTCACAGAAGTCAATGCAAAATAAATCAGGTGAAATAATTTTTATGACATCACTTCTGATGCTGTTGAACTTACTGAATAAAGTCGGTTATTAGTACCATGCAGGCCATGGAATGCAAGTGTTGCACAAGGACCTGTTTAAAAGGGTGTTTGATTTAAGGTGCAAGGATTTCCAGAAGTTTGGAGTACGAAGTTTTCTAAGAAGGTCAGCTCAAAGAAATATGCTATCCCTGTGAAGTTCTCAGTTAAATCTGTAGGCAGCTTGTCACAAGAGTTTTCAGAAGGTGACAGCTCACCTTTTGGAAAGCCCTGTGTTTGTTTTCTCCCCCAAAAAGACTGCCCTCAGTGCCACAGCAGGACTCAGTGTACAGCCAGGACTCAGCTTGCATTCGCTTCCATGTCTGTCCATGGACAGCCTTGGGGGCTGTAACATGATAACTGTGAAATATCTGTGCCTCTGACCTGCTTTATAATCTACTTGATCATATCCCCTCTCTGTGTGTGCAGGTGGCAGAGGTGGGGTCGGGGACAGAAACACATGTACATGCTTTAGTCATAGTAATGGCATCAAAGTGATGCCACCTTTATGTAGGGAAGGCCCTTAAACCCCTCTCTAGCCTCTCCACTGATCCATGGGGAAACAAGGCTGTGACCTGTAGAGTTTCCACTGACTTGAGGCTTGACAATGCTACATTAAGTGGGTAATATGTTATGACACAATAGGATAAAATTCTGGCCCTAGTAATGACCGGGGATTTTGGTATTGATTTTGGAAGTATTTTAGGATTTCAGCTGTAGAAATTAGTGGCAAATTCCATGATGAAATAATCCAGTTATTTCCTATCAAACAGGCTCTGCAGCAATATGGCTATTCCAGAAAATGCTTTTCATATGGAACATCTTGAGCTATTGACCCCACAAAGTAATACATCCATACAATAGAATTACTTCCTGTCTATTTAAAACTCGTGTGTAACAATGTGAGTGGGTCTGGTTATGCTGTTCTCCACCATAATGACTATTTATCCAAAGCAATTTGTGGCCTGGCCTAAATTTTGCAAAAATGCCTAGTCTTTAAAACCTTTTGAGAAAGGGTGGTATTTGCACCTGACATGTCTACAAGTAACTTAGATCAGGTTATTGATCGGTCCTGTATATGTTGCTTTCCAGTGGGAGGATGAGATGGAGAGGCCAATCCATTACTGCAGCCATCTACCACTGGAAAGCAATAGCACTAATGATACAGGTTTTCAATAGCTGATTTATATTATCCTGCAGTCAACAAGAACTCATGATTTTGTCACTGTACTGTTTAAAGCAACACTCCCAAAGGCTGGCAGGCCCCAAATCTGACCCACCGTATCACAGCTGCTGTGTTACGAGCTGGAGAAAACTGAACAAAACCAGTCCTCCAGGGTATGGTCTGGACAAGCTCTTTGCTTGCTGAGCGGCAGGTCCTGTGAGCCCCTGGTTCGTATGAGGCTCATTCTAGGGAGTGATTCCTGTTAAGATTCGCTTTAGTTCCACCAGCTGCTCCCTGGCATTGTGCCACCTAGGGGGGAGGATGAAGGAGTTACAGTCCTTTCTCTGGGCAAATATTGCACTTAGAATCTCAGTGACCGACTGCTAATTTGGTGGTGATTAATGAGAAATGCGTGTTGGCTATAAAATGAGAAGCTGCTTCTCCTCTTCTTCCCTCTAGTGATACGAGTACTTTGGGCAGCACAGAGGAAGTGCCTGCAGAATCCAGCACGGAGCAGAGCTCCTGAGGGAGACAGTGGCAGCAGCGAGGAGCTGAGTTTGCTGGAGAAAGCTTTTGATGAGCCATGCAAGAGCTGGCCTGGGCAGTCGGTGGGCACAGCCCCATCCTCTCTTTGGGTCGTATTTTGAACATGGCAACAGTCGCATCAGCTCAGGGAGGCCGGGGTCTTGTTTTGGGAGGTGCTGGCAGTTCCCAGCAACACGTGCACGAGGGAAAGGCTGTGTGGAGCATCGGGGCACTGAGACAGGGGAGTGGAGATACCGTGTGGAGCTCTGCATGCTCAGATGGGCTGACCTGCAGGGACAAGCGCTGTCTTTTTGGACTTGTACACACCCTGTTTTCACACAAACATTCATGTAGATTTGTAAAATGCAATAGCTGCCGAGCATATTTTACACAGTCACAGTCTAGTGACTGAAGGATCCACTAATTAAGAAGCCTCTAATTAGGCTTTTAAATGATAAACTGTAATAGCTCTAGTGCAGCTGTTGTAAACTATAGAGTAAATTATATCCAGTTGAAAGAGGCTTTAATTACGTAATTATATAACACACTCTAAAGACTTTGAAAGATAAAAGAATTTTTAGTATCTGCAATTAAAAAAAACAAGGGAGTAACAATAGAGCTCTTAAACCAATGAAAGCAAGGAAATTCAAAGTTAATCTGAAAAGCTGTGCTGGTACTTTCTTTTATTCTCATGGTGTTCTAATTTTTGGAGGGTTGTTTTTGTTCTTTTTTGTTTTCATGATGGATGAGATAAAGAAGTATTGTCAGCCAGGAGTTTATGTCCCCTGCTTTCATTTTTCTTGCTTTTATAGGTCCATGTACAGCATTAATGATACTCAGCAAACTTTCTGTGGGTTCATTTTTGCAGAAATCCCTAGCAAGAACACTCTTATCAGACAGCTTGTCTCCTTGCATTCTGATTTACAGAATGGTTGGTCCTCACACATGCTTTTCTGAAGTCAACAGGACCTCAGAAGTCGGTCACATTTGGCCCTCGGAGACCATGTTTAGGCCCAATCTAGCGTGCATGTTGTTGTTGCAGTGTTGGCAGCCATTCACCATGCTGGGCTTACCAACTGGAGAAAAGGTTTGGATCTATCTGGGACAATCCAGCTATGTGGAGGTCGCACTCTGGGCTTCTTTTTTACAGGGCTTAGTCCTGCTGCCCTGAAACTGAGGAGAGTTTAGCCCTTTCCCACACCGGGGCTGGGCCAGACTCCAGTCTGCCTTGCCTTTAGACACCAGCACAGTTCCCCTTGCCCCCGCTGCACCTGACAGTGCCTCCTTGGGGACCTCACCAGCTCTGTCTCCAAACTTGCATCTGCCCTCAGCCTCCCTCGCTTACCCAGCCCTGTCTGCTGCCCTTCCTTGCCACTTCCAATCACAACTGACACTGGTGTGCTGCAGTGAGCAAATGCCTCTAGAGAGAAAAGGAAAGATGTCTCTGATGTGCCATCCATTGCCTGGTGGCTCTGCTCATCTGTTGCCAGTTCTTTTTGTTTCTTCGATTACTGCTCCTCAGGACAAGGGCTGTGCTTTTTGTGTCTGTGAGCTGCCACCACATCGAAGATACAGACAGTAGGCTGTGATGTGGAGGGAGCTCAGTTCCTATAGCTGTTCTTAGGGACTGGCCATCACAGCTGTAGGACCAAGCACCCCATGACAGCCAACGAGTCCCGCTTTTTTTGCTTATTCCAGCCACATTCAAGTATTTTTATCTGGAAATGTGACAGTGAGGGAAATAAGGAATACAGTTCTCGTAGTTAATTTTTATGGCTGATTAATTAGCCCAAAGAGTATTAAATTGTGCTAATGTAGTTTGCCTCTTCGATGCTGTCTTTTGACTTCAATGGAACTAAATACATGCTTAAAGTTAACTACATGCCTAAGTGCTGTGGTGAATCGGGGCCTAGGGCATTAATTAGAACTTGGCTCAGATTTACTTTCAAGGCTTTTCCCCCTCTTTTTTTTTTTTCTTTTTTTTACTCTTCAGCGCTCAGCAGTTTAATTGGTATGCAGATGTTCCCCTTTATTGCTGGCAGAGGCCTCTGTCACTGTTCTGAAGGTACTCAGACTTCAAGGCTGGTACAGTGGGCAGGAAGAAACCCCCCCTGAGGGCTTTCAAGCTTTGTGGGAAATAATGATGTATGAGACAGGGATTCCTTTGGAACCTGAAGGGAACATGACAGACAGAATAATATGGGAGGAAAACATTGTCTTCGCAATTGAGACTGATGGTCTCATCTTGTCTCCTTGTTATTGTTACCAACCAAGACTGAGATGAGCTTTCTTATGAAGAACTTCATTTTGTGGCAGGTTCTATATGTTGGACACACTGCGCTCAGTGGTAGCTTTCCATCCAAAGTACAGATATTGACAGGCTCTGAGGAACCCTTTGAGGTGGTGGTTTAGCTTAAAACCTAAAATTCCTTCCAGCATTGAGATGCATTTTGTCAGGAATGACAGTTGCAATTTGATAATCTTTTACCACTTTGCCTGCCTATCTGAAGCCTCTAGCTGGAGGGGAGAAACCCAGGGTTGTTGGGCACAGGAGTGTCAGCTTTATGAATCAGCTTTTCTCACACTTTATTAATTTCACTTTCCAGTGGTTAGTGCATGTTTGCAAGAGACAATTGATTTGTACGGATCTGTGTAGGATGGAGCAAAGCTGGAACTAAAGCAGGGGTGCAAGTTGACAGCAATGCAATAGCTCTAATTGACAGATACCAAAGGCACTATTTAAAGCAACATCTCCTCTGATGTTTAAGTTAAAAATTACCCTCAATTTGTCCTCAGGTTGCCATGTCCAAAAAGAGGTGTTTTTATGTATACTCATTTCAAATGGATTAGCCAAAATATCAAGTGCTCGTTTTCTATACTTGTATTTTCAAGTTAGATGATTCAAACTGCTGTTGTGCAAGGTACTGGAAGATGGCTGTTTCTTAACTCCTCCAGAGTAAAAGCTGTCTTTCAGGGGATGATTTGCACATGTGATATGTATGTTAGTATTTTTTGGCACCCACAGTTTGTATTCCAGCTAATGGGAGGCAGAAGGACTAATACACATGCTACATGTTGTGGGTGCAAAAATGCAAATAGAAATTACACCCAATGTGGAAAGGGCTGGGAAAATGTACCTTCTTGGATGTGAGCAGGGCAGGTTAGGAAACATCATCTTCCTTTTACAATTGTCTGTTACTCTTTACATTTCTGGAGAACTGGGATCTTGCTGTTAATCTTACAAAAATAGATGCTGTGGTGAAGCCTCAGGCATGAATAAAATTGGATGTTAATCTTAAAGCAGATTTTTTACAGCTATGCACTCAGAGCAGTGAATCCAAATGATTTTGGAAACTCTGCGGTTTTTACTTATTTAGATCAAAATGCTGTGGGGAAAAAGGTCAGTGGCACAGGTACATATTGTAACATTTGGGGCTTCTGAAAGTTGAGCAGATAAGCACAGCAAACATTAGACATCTCTGACTTGACACAAATAATAGGCAAAGCTGAAAAAAGCCTGCTGACAAGAGAAGTGGGTGTTGGTGGGTGACTTGCTGCAGTTTTAGAGCTGTTAAGTGTAGGTTTTTTAGCATTTTCATTATTTAAAAGTGGAGTGGTAGTTTCTTCACTCCCTCTGAAAAGTTACTAATTTACTCTGAAATACAGGGTAAGCCACAATGATTTAACAGATTTGTAATGTGCTTTAGAGTGATTTTAAGTAAGACACCCTCCTTCTCTCTAAGCTTCCCACTGTCTCAGCTCTGCCCTCGCTCCTTTCTCTGTGTACATCTGCACCAAAATGCAAAGCAGGGGCTGCCCCATGCATGACTTTCATTTATATCCTGTGTCAGGTGGAGTGCCTGGGTGGCTCTGACCACTGGTGCTCATGCCCATTTGCCTCATTGCCAGAGTTCAGAAAGACTGACAGTATCAGGCTGAGCTAGCTATGTTTGGATATTGGGAATAGCATCTTAGACTGCGGAGTGGTTCAAAAGCTGCTGCTCTGCGGGAACTGCTGCAGGTGGAAAGCCCTTTCTTGGAGGAGCCCTGACATACAGAGCCTGCCTTTTGCCTAATGCATGGAAAGTGCCTAGTGGAGCATGGCTAAGGACCGTGATTAAGGTCCCCAGGATGTTCCTGGGATACAGGCAGCACTAATTAATCTGTGGTCCTCTGTGTCTGATTCTGAGAAGGCAGCTGAGTTGTGTTCCCAAGGGGCTGTCCAAGAAGGCAGGCAGCCTGCAGGGATGGAAGGTGCTCAGGGCATTTTCTTCCGTTGTCAAGCTGAAAGGGTCTCAGCTGTGCCATGCCCACAGCTGTGCTGAGTAGCCATGCCCATGGCAGGATGCTTCAGCTGCAGGCCTTTTGCATGGATGATATTTAAATCTGATGGAGCCTCGCTGAGAAGGAGCTGGCCCTGCATTTACTCAGAGAGCTCTCTAGTGGTTTGTGGTAAGGAATTGGGACCTGGGGCTGAAGCCACAACGTCCAGGACCAAACCACAGAATTTACACAGCTGCCAAGGCCTGCCCGTTTGCCTTCCCTGATGAAAGTCTGTCATCACACAGCTTTTGTGCTTCTGCCTGCTCTAGTCATTGTTGGTGGAGGGAAGAATCTGTTTTGTTCAAGATAGCAATGATGTCTAGCTCAGTTTAATTTTATTAGCTGCTGATGATTTGTTGCTATTCAGTGCATCCATGGGTTTCTTTAGTATCAATAGCCAAGGGTAGAAATACTTGAATAGAAAGCTAGGTGGAAAAAAGCTAGGCTGAGTTTCTGGAGGACTCCAGGATTTATTTTGCTCTTCTTTATTTCCCTGTTCTAGGAGGTGTGAAGAACACTTGTCCATTCATAGCTGAAACTGTTCAAGATGCACAGGCCTGAAAGGGCACTGTAAGTTTCTGTTGCTCTCTGTTGTGGTAAAGGTCTTGTCTTCTGGCAAACATTATGGATGAAAGCTGGAGAGATGGTAAGTTTGTGTACTCAGCTTCTATTTGGAAGAATATTTTGATGTGAAACCTTTTTTTTTCCAGAGGCTTGAACCAATTGCTTTTGATCTGGGAGCTTACAGAATGGGTATGTGCAGCTGTATTGGGCTGGGTAGATGTCACCCTCTGGGATTTGTGCATGGATCTCTCCTTGGCCTGAACTGGAAAAGGGCCAGAGTTTGTTCACTTTCACTTTCCGTCACTGAGAAAAATGAATGCTGTTCTATATAAGCTATAATTTCTTCCCAAGTAGATGATGACTAAAGAAGGCCTGAACTGAGTATAGATAATCTTATATTTACTTGAAATGAATGTAGCTCAGAACTCTTATTTTAGCACCAATCTGGAACACTACTGTGAACAGATTTACAATGTCTGCCTCTTCCTTACCTTGGCATTCTGGCATTTATGCACTCACTGCACTGATAGTGCCCATTCTTGCAGTGATACTTGAGAGTTAATGAAACCCAGGTGTCTGAAAGGTGAGTAGGTAAAAGGTAGATACTTTCAGATCTAAACCTATTCCTTTTGTGTGCTCCATAATCTTATTTTAGTTCTTAAATATGGTTTCATTCTTCTGATACTAAGAGTCAGCACTGATTTCAGTATGTGAGTCATCAGGAGAGTTATTAACTATTTTCTAGTTGCATGGTCCTTTGTTGTAGCATTGAAAATACCTAACTTCAACCATGTGTTTTTAGACTAGATACTTACAGAAAGCCTTTTCTGCAATTATAGAGGAGCAGATTTAATCTGGAAGTCATTGAGAGAAACCAATAAAGAACTTCCTTGATGTGATTTTTGGAGTTACTTGCTGGCATTGAATTGCAGGTTTTCGGGTATTGGACATAAGGGCACTTGAAAGCTTAAACAAGAGTTTAAATGTAGATGATAATGAAAATGTTATTGGTATTTATAGGTCAGTTGATAATGTCAACATATTAAAGTGATATGAAATATCTCCTTGATTTAATGGACAGTGCCTTACTCTATATAGTTTATTGTAATAACATGATCCTTGATATACACTGATGAGAAGTTTAGCTTTATAAAAATTTTTTTAGTAATCCAATTGCCCTGAAATGCCGTATCTAAAGTATGTTTATTACAAAACATATACAGCTGCTCTCTGCCAGCGTTATCTCTATGAAAGCAACCTCAGCTAAGAAAGCACATTTGGATAAAACGTGCCAAGCAGAGGTGGTTGGGTTTTTTTTTTCTTTTGTTAGACTTTCTGGGACCATAATAGTTAATAGTTGGAGATGTGGTCTTTCAACTAAATTTCTTTCACCCAGATTATATGCAAATTGCAGGATTCTTCAAGCATAAAGTCATATGCCATGAGTATGGTATTCACATTTCTTTTAATAAAAACAACTTTGGAATAGGTACCTTGTTTGGTGAATTGCCTTCTTTGTTATTCATCACTGTGTAACATCTTTGTCGAACTACAGTAACTGGAAGGAAGGAAAACACTGGAAAGTGTTTCTTGGAGCTGGGTTTGGCAGAGGTCTGCCTTTCTGGAAAAGAAATGCTGATTTTGGTTCTTTATTTTGCCCTTTCCTTTTTGTGCTGTTGTGTACTGGAAAAAAAGAATAAAAGTGAGCACTAGATGAGCTGTGAGTTCCCTACGGACCAGACTTTGGGAGTCTCTGCTCTGACACGTATTTTGGTGTTGCTTTATCCTGTGAGACTTTATTCACAAAATCTCAGAATATATTCTTCCAATAAGATTTCACATAGTTTGATAAATGTTTGGATAAATTTCATACCATCTTATCAAAGCAGACAATAGTTCTTTCTTGAGGAACTGAGCTTAAGTGAAATGCTCATTTATGTTGGTGGGTAATAATTAAGAGTACAGATCCAAATCAGTGCTTTGTTATTCTCTTGCAGGAGTAGGCTGAATCAAGCCTCTGTCAAGAACCACTGCTGAAATACTGAATTAACATGCCCAAGACCAGCACATCAGGAGTATAATCCTCTACCAAGAACAGTGTGGAGATATATCTTGCTCACAGAAGCTCTGGAAGCATTGTGAGACTCGGACAGATACAGTGCATCCTCAGAAGGGAGAGATGCTTGTTGCTGCTGTCTGACCACTGAACACTCTGTGTTCATGACTGATGGAAATAATGCCCAGTTTTGGGGGAGCTTGGTGGTATGGGAGACAGTCACAGCAGCTCTGATAGGGTGGCTTATCACTTTCTTGTGGAGCCAGGTACAGCTTCTGTTCTCTTTTGCACCTACAAATCTGGTATAATGTTAATTAGATTGTCATTAGGTTTCATTAGTGAAGCTCCATGAAACAAAAAAAGGAAAGGTTCTATAGTCATGCTAAAACTTGGTATGTCATTTATATAAAGTGGGTGAGCAGAGATCAGTAGCCATGAAACACTGCTTTTCCAGAAATATGAAATATTTAGGTAAAATATCGAGGTAAAATCTAACAGAAATTTGATTACTGCATGATAAAATGGTGCCTCTTCCCTTCCAGATAGGTTTGATCATCTCCTTAATGCAAGCCCTGCACCTTCACCTAGATTCCTTCCCAGGCAGCTGTAGTGGATCTGCTCACCAAGAGAATTGGTCCCACTGGATTCCTTTTTTTTTCTGTGCAGTTGAATGAAAAGTGTGTGTCTTTTGAAGAACAGCAACTGAAAGAAATATTGATGACTGCCAGGGCATCTACAGAAAAGGATAAGAAAATTAGTCCAATACAACAGTGAAGACAAAGGGGCTTTGTTAACTCTTTCTTGTAGGTTGTATATATTAATAGTAACAAGTAAAGTTTTGTATTTTTTCAGAGAAACACACAAGGCCTTGAATTGTATTGTTTTAATTGCAGCTAACTGAATGAATTAAGTGGAAAATAGCACACAGTACTTTGATTGTCTAATTCTCTGTATGTGAGGCTTTGGGAACAGTTTGTTACTATAAAAGAACAGCACTAATCAGAAATCAGCCAACATGTAATTGCTAGGCTGAGGGGCAGTTTGGGGAAAGCTGATACTTATTTATAAATTATTAAATAAAAGCACATATGAGGATCATCTCTCACTGCCTCCACACTTCATACATTACTCATCTTCCTAAATTTCATGGTTTTGTACTCCCTTAGTACATTGCTGCTTATAACCAGCGCAGGCATCAAAACCACCCACATCCAGGAAAGGAGATGCCTGTGCATTTGTCATGATAGCAGTTTTGGTTATGGGACTCATCAAAGATTATGAACCTTCAGTTCAAGGAAAGGAATCTTGACTAGACTTTTAAAGGTTGTTTTCAGTACCTAAAATACACCTGAGCACCTGGGACTGTTCAGGTGGCTGAAACTCTGTCCGGTGTTTCCACTTGACTATGTACCTTTAGAGATTATAGTCAGCTAGTACCCTAAGCAGAAAACTTAAGAGCAATTTTGGCATTAAATTTGAGAGAGTTCTCAAAAAACCATTGATTATGTAATTCCCATCAGTTTTGGTAAGAATCGGCTAACTTCTGGTTATCTTGTGTGGTTCTCACTGCTCACTAGTGGCTTACTACCATAGGAAACAGCCACTTGCAAGACAGAGAGGAGGTAGGTGGTAGTTGGACTCATCAAGAAGGTAGAACAGTACTTCATCCTAAGTGTTTTTAGCTATTTCAGCTCTTTGGGAGCATGGAGCTGCCATTTGTTCCTTTAGCACAAATTTGAGGGCTTTCTTCTAGGAAAGCAAGGTCTGTTTCATGGGACACAAGAGTGGTTCCTCATGTGCCACATAACAAGGGGTTGGGTAATGTCTGGCCTCACAAGTGAGATGCATGTCTTACAGACCAAGAGGCCCTTGGTGGTCTGCAGCAGAGGGTCTGTGCACAGAAAGGTGGGCCAGCACCTGGGGAGTTGGCACTGCTGGACACATCTTCAGACTTGCTGAGCTGCTCTATGCAATGACATTTGTGCTGTACAAACAAACCCCACTATTAAACCACTTAAACACTGTTTATGCAACTTTAAAATGGTAGAGGCTTGATTTTATGACTTCATCTGCAGGCTTGTTGAAACTTACATGTCCATGCTGAAGTGGTGTGAAGATTAAATTGCTAATCCTAGTTACCAGCCTAGACTCTTGCACAGAAGGTGCCTGAGAGGTGGAACTGGGCAGAGTTTAACTTTGCACAGCTCTTGCCAAGAGTTATTTGGTATCCCTGTCACTGTTTTTTGAAGTCCAAAAATATTTTCCCCCAAATAACCCATTTTTCTGCAAGAGAACACAGCTGCATTTATGAAAGGTCTCGGCTTTTCCAGTAAGTCTGGTTTGTATAGTTTCCTCTCTCTATGTATGTTGTCTGCATAAGTACCAACAGTCATAATGAAAAACACAGTTTTGTTACAGGAATTTTTAACAGTGGTTTTCAGTAATTTAGAAAACATTGGAGCTACTTCCAACAAATGAAAAAAAATCAAAATAAAGCAGCTTTGAAAATGTCAATACACTTTGGCAAATAAATCTTTGGTTTTAACCCTGCTCTATTATTCTTTCTCTGATACTAAAACCAATATAAAGCACTATTGATTTTGACCAGCTCAACAGAAGATACCATATGGCTTTCACCCCACTGTCCCCTGCCTTGGGAGGCTAAATCTCGGCTGTGCTTTTGCGCAGCCTTTGGCTGAGTGTTCTGAGACAGCCTCTATTCAGCGCTTGTGTGCACTGTTAAAGCTGTCTTCACTGCACCTCTTTTTCCAGTATGACGTGGGAAAGTTCCTGGATTGAATTGTCCTCAATCACAAAACTCATATGGGAGGCACTCAAAACGTAAGGCCTTTCAAACCCTTGTGAGTTCACAGCATTTAAAGATAAGAGCACAGTATTGCCAAGAAATGTGTCTTGTTGAGGCCCACAATTAACTTTATCAAAAGAAGGAATCTTATTTTTGCCTGCTGCAGATAGAGGTTGCATCTCAAAGCAGCCTAAAGTTAAAGATAGACATAGCATCTGGTTCAGATCACGATATGATGAAAGATTCAGGTTAATTAGTATTTATTCTTAGTTGATAGTTATTCCTTTTGGCTTGAGCTAACAAGCAGGAGTTGGAGTCCCACAAAGTTGCGTCTCCTGGGATGAGAGATGAATAAGGGAGACAGTCTCCGTGGTGAAAATGTATTTAGGAATAGGAATGTCAGTAAGAAAGACTGGCCATTGCCTTGGGCTCAGATAGCCTGAAGGGAAGATGCTCTGAGGGATGACTCCGTGCCAGCAGGGAGGATTGGATGTAGGCATGGACTGAAGCATCCCACAGGGCCATGGACAGGGGGAGGTGTCCCAGTTCCCTGCTTGATCCAGTGCCCTCACACCTCCGTGCTCACACAACCCCTATCCACCACCTCTTGCCCTAACTGGGTGTTTTTGGCCACAGGGAGCAGTCAGGGAGCAGCTGTGGAGAAGGTGACTTCCCAGAGCCCCTCCAAGGCTTTCAATTCCCCTTTCTTGCCACTGTTTCCTGCAGCACCACACGGGCTCCACCAGCAGAAACACCACAGTGTAAGTACAGCTGTTCATCTTAGACAGAGCTGGTTTTTTCCTGAGATGTCCTAGCTGCTTTTGTGGCCAGGAGGAACCCACTAGCTGGAGAGCAGCTTTCCATGCTTTTTCAGTTCCCATTTTTATACTTTTTTTTTTTTTTTTTACCCCTGTTAATGTTCATTTGGTGTAGGGACATTTCTAGCAGGATCTCCTATGTATCTGGGCAGAGTTCCTCTTTTCCAGTAACCTCATGGACTGTTTTGTTCCTTCAGGCACTCACAGAGAAGATAATTTCTGTGTTGGTGGGAATTCTCTTTGCAGGTTCCAGTGGTCTGAACGAGGGCAGTCCCACAGTGGGCAGGCACTGGGCCTCCTGCCCTGCAGCCATAGGGCTCCACTTTCCCGCTCTCTCACACGACAGTCTGGGTCCCCCCAGCAGGCGAGGCTGCTGGTATGGAGGGCTGTGGGGAGGCCGCTCCTGGCCTGAGGGGTTGAGGCGATGGCAGGAGGGCTGTGAGTGTCTCTGGGCTGAGGTGATGGCAGGAGGGCTGTGGATGTCTCTGGGTGTCTCGAAGTTGAGGCAATGGCAGGAGAGCTGTGGGTGTCTGAGGTGAGGCAATGGCGGGAGGGCTGTGGGTGTTTCTGGGTGTTTGTNAGGGCTGAGGGTGTTCCTGGGTGTTTGTGGGCTGAGGCGATGGCGGGAGGGCTGAGGGCGTCTCTGGGCTGAGGTGATGGCGGGAGGGCTGAGGGTGTTGCTGGGTGTTTGTGGGCTGAGGCGATGGCGGGAGGGCTGAGGGCGTCTCTGGGCTGAGGTGATGGCGGGAGGGCTGAGGGTGTTCCTGGGTGTTTGTGGGCTGAGGCGATGGCGGGAGGGCTGAGGGCGTCTCTGGGCTGAGGTGATGGCAGGAGGGCTGTGGATGTCTCTGGGTGTCTCGAAGTTGAGGCAATGGCAGGAGAGCTGTGGGTGTCTGAGGTGAGGCAATGGCGGGAGGGCTGTGGGTGTTTCTGGGTGTTTGTNGCCTGTGAATGTCGCAGGGGTGAGGCCATGGCAGGAGGGCTGTGGGCCTCTCTGGGTGTCTCTGGGCTAAGGCAATGGCGGGAGGGCTGCAGGTGTCTCTGGGCTGCCATCACAGCTTGGAGCATAGCGTGGATGCAGTTGGGCAGCTTTTGCTTTGTGGACATGGCTGCACAGGCCAGCCAACGTAGATTTGTGACTCTCTCCTGCCCTCCTCTCTGGAAGTGTTTGCTTTAAAGTCTCAACAAGACCTAAATTCAATTCCCTTAATGTGCTTTTGGCCATCCCTTTTTCCCCAGCCCTGTGGAGGAGCTGGGGAGGTGCAGACCCCTGCACCTGTGTCAGGCAGGCTGTGAGATGGGGCTGAACTTGCAATCCCCTTCCCCACTCTTCTCTTTGTAGGGGCATCACTGAGGAGCTGTGGGGTTGAACAGAGATAGAATAGCACAAACTGGGGTTTTGGATGCAAGAAGGTGGGTACAAGGACTCCCAAACTTGCACATAAGTAAAATAGGTGATAATTCTGCCTTGGAAACACCACGGTAGTCTCTGGAGGGATTCCTGAGCAGTGAGCTCCTACCTTGGAGCACAGTGCTGGGCTTTGCAAACCCCTGGTCTCTTTCTGCTTTGCAGCCTGTGGCAGCCAAATAGGACCCTCAGTGGACAAAGCTTGTTGCTTTTAGCACAGGAAAATTCTAAGCTTAAACCAAACCATGTATAAAAAATGTTAAGAGCACCAATTTCACTGCTTATGCCATCATAAAGAAACTACGAAAAGAAAGAAAAGCAGGAAAATAGTTTCGTTGCTCACTTAATTGTGGAAGCTTTATTATCTCCTGCTGTGCTGATGATAAAGGCCTGTTACCAAGGCTGAATCCCAATTAGATCAGGTGTGTTGTATGTCATTATAGTCTCGAGCATCAGCTGTTTCAGTAGTTCAACAAACTATTTGGGATAAGCAGCCCAGTTCTTTGAGAGTTTGCCCATGTAGAGGCATACACTCTGTTGATTTGGCCACCACTTATTGTCAGCATGGCACACTTACATGGCTCTTGTGTATTCAAAGATGGGGACAGACAGCTTGGAGATTATTAAACTGAGTTAAAACTGGCTCTTTTTCCCCTTTTCCTGCTTCCTTCCCCTGGTCATTAGTCAAATGACTGAAATGTGTGTTAAATAAATACCTACAAACCACCAGTGTCTTTCATTTGCTTCCCAGAAAGAAGAGAACAACACTCCTACCTGTTACTTCTATGATAAAAATGGCAGGACAGCTATGGATCTGCAGCAAACTCCAAGCTGTGTGGCAGCTACAGGTAATCTCAGAAACGAAGGTGTTACTATGAAAAGCACAAAGCTTGGAAGCAATTTATCCTTTGTGTTGTTTGCTCCGCATGTTGATTACTGGAAAGTAAATTCAGTTTAATGCTGTGCTCAGGTACAGTCTTTTCCATAGACTAAGTATTCTGCAGGTTTGCTGAACAGAATGGACTCTGTGCTTTGGAGGTATGGGGAGGCTGGAGGAGCAGGGGTGGGAGATGGAGTTAGGAGGTTCTGCCACCCTGGAAAGCATTGGAGCTGGGTTACAGTTATGAGATGCTAGACTTGAAAGAAGTTCTCAGTGTGCCTTGCCCCACCCCACCCTGCCCCTCCTTATTAATTCCTGCTCTTTGTTGTTCCAAAGAAATGGTGGTCCTCGTGCAGCCTTTGCAGTGAGTCTGAGAGAGCACAGACCTGTTCCAGGCCCGAACACGGACATAGTCACTGAGTATTAATGTCTAGTTATTAAAGCTGGTTTTCAGAGTGAGCCTTTCTTTTAATATGAAATGTATATTTATATGCTTTTCTGAACTGTTGTCTCAGACTTTGTACAGATTCAGGAAGACTGTATCAAATGTTGGTAAGTACATACTAAAGAGGATGTGGTTAAGTTCACATTTTGAAATAGCTTTTCCACCACAAGGATTAGTATCTACTGCGTTCCTTTTAATTGATGACTTTTATTCTTAGTATCAACTTCTGACAGTGTCTGTGGAATATATTTGTAAATATATTTGCCAAAGCTATATATTGGATGATTCCTCTGTTTCTAGCATGTCTGAAATGACCACATACGGAACAAAATTAATTAACCATGATACACAAATTGCATGCTCTTATCAGCTTTTTAAACATCTTACTAGGAACTACTTTTTCCAGTTTTATTATGTCTTTTATTTAAATTACTAATAAATTAGTAATCAGTAATTTATTTAAATTACTGTTTAAATTGACATGAGGAAAATAAGCACATGTACTAAAGGGGGCTGGCTAAAACTATTTGTTTGTGTTAGAATGTTAGGAAGGATTTTCACACTAGCAGCCATTACAAAACCCAACCAATCCAATAGCTTAGGGAAGCCTGTGGTTTTCAAGTAGTTGGGATGTGTGGAAAGGGAAAGACAGAAGAGGCTTGGGGGAAATAAATGGGGGGGAAGGGGGAAGAGGTTGACTTTTCTGTATGGTATATTGACTGGTTGACAATTTACACCATATATATTTCTCTGTCCTCCCATGGCTGGTCAGGATAAAGCTAAAGATGTCTTGGAAAAGAAGGAAGATGTCTTAGATTCCCAAACATGATGAGTTTCCAGGTGGTGATTATCATATACCTCGCTTAGTAGAGTGCTAAGTCTTTGATTTAGTTTCCTCTACAGAGAAATGGAACATGACTGAAGCCGAGACTTACACTATGGCAGGTTTCAGAAGGTCCATGAGCTTTCAGCAATGCCCTACACAAACACAACACAAATGCTAAAGTGTTTCTTGAGATAATGCTTCACCAATATAATGTTAATTTCTGAACTTGTATAATTACTGAAAACACTTGGAAAAAAAAAAATCTTTTTCCATAAGTTTTCTGCTGATGATTTTGATTGAATCTACCTTACCATACAAACATGTTGTTATTAAACACTCTGTGTAAGCAGAGTGCTCCCTAATAACAAATATATAGCAGGACACAAGGGATATCATACTGTCCTTTCCTTCTTCCTTTTGTTTGAGCTTTCTGCCATCTTGGTAGGAGGTCTCCTTTTTTATGTGTATTTCTTAATACTTAGGAACTGAATGTAACTTCTGTCTGATTATGGGTTTTGCAGCTTTTGGAAGATGACACTTTCCCACTGCACTGAATGCTTTGCTATTCTGCATGAATGATGCACACAGTGTTGGGGTGTATCTATTATTTTTCACCAGAAATAAGTTCTATTTCATGAAAGTAGAGAATTATAGCGAAAATTTGCTGACTACTAGTGCAACTTAGGCAGATGCATAACAGGACAGTACCATAATTATGTGCTTTGAAATATTTAATTTTCTCTCTATAACTTTCTTCTTAACTTTGCTAAAATTCAGCCTGTCAGTGTTGGTACCCTGTCTTGTTGTTAGCCCTTCCAAGTGTGCTTGGTAAACTGCTGAGCTGAGTGCATTCGGGAGGGTGGACACAATGCCAGTGTCATTGCAGTCTGTGATAGAATGGAAATTGCTTTTGGAGCAGTATGCTCAGTGTTTCTGTGGAGGCCCCTGTGGAATCAGGAGTGGGCAGATGCTCTAGTGGGCATGTAGCCTACATCATGCTCTGTGGATACTCACATGGATGAGGCTGCCATAGTGTGGTGGTTACTGCTGCAGGCAGCAGTCTCCTCCAGTGCTGTGAGCCCTGCTTTGTTTGGAAAGAGGTAGAAGAGAGGAGATGGAGATGCAGAATCTGCCATTCACTCCCAGGCTTTCCTGTCTTCAAGGAACCATCAGAGCAGCCCATTACTTTCAGGTACTGCCAGTATACCAGCCTTAGAGACAGTGGGTGTCTCGTTTGAAACACACCGCTCTCTCTTTTCAAAATGTCTCTCCAAGCCTTGTGGACTGTATGCTTCTGTCCTCACCAAGCAACTGCAGAAACACCGAAGTGTGCAATCCCCTCTCTCTCTCTCCATATTCTTGGGAGAATGATGGACAAGGAATTCCAGTAAAGCTGCTCTTGTGCTTAGGTAGTCAGGCTCTACCTGTCCAGACATATCTGTGAGACCAAAGAGCTAAATGAAGACTCACACTCCTGGGACTTCTGTTTCTCCCTGTTAATCTTTCAGCCTGGTAAATGTATCCCTGCAAGAGCCCTGCTTTTTTACTTGGAGACTGTGGTGTGCAGAATGGAAACTTTTAAGTGTTAAAATAGTCATTCCACAGACTTTCTCTGAGCTATGAACCCCTTTCCCTAAGTTAAGACACTTCCCCCAATTCTCTCTCTCCCCTAGCACAACAGAACTATTTGCTTCAGTAAATCCCTTGACTCCATTGCCTGTTGTGTGGCCCCTACTGCACCATACCCAAACTGTTCAACATCTTCCATGAATTTTCTTCATGCTGCTGACAACAGTTAGAGAAGTGATATTTATGGAGAAAATATTAAAGCAACTGAGGCTTATAGAGCACACTGAAGGAGCATTGCCAGTGCTGTCCTGGCTCCCCAGATGGGATGTCCTGGAAGCTGCAGCTGCTTTCCCACCTTACCTTAACTCTCTGAACAAGGGTGGAGAGGAAGCAAGAAGAGAGAGACATTTCCGCAGTGATTGCAACATGTAGTGATAGGCAAATTCCCTCTCCCTGCCCTGTGACAAGCATGGTGTAGGTCATAAAGTGCTGCAATCCTTATTGGGGCTTTTCGGGCCGTTTTTAAAAATAATTTCATCTTTGCTGTCACGTCTTCCTCCCTCGCTGAACAGGGACTGACTAATTAGCAGTGGTTCAGTGGCAGATGCTATTGTGAAAAGGGTTTGATGGTGATCTAACTGGGAATAAAACTGTCTTAAAGGTCCAGGCAGACATTTTCTAACCTCTCTGTGATACAGGCTCTGTTGGCTGGTGCGTGAAACCAGCCCACACAGTCATGAAGGATGAACCCTTTTGCATGCAAATGGCTGCTCCTCTTCCAAGATGATACCTGTGGCCTTCTAGTTGCATCCTGCACTAGTCCTCCAAAATTATTGTATTAGAAGCAATAATGGTGTTGACTGATCTACCTACTCACATTTTCTACCCGGAGAATAAAATGCCAGAGTTGATGGTAGTTAGTTACCTGTGTCACTCCTCCAAACACAGTTAGCAAGCAATCAACATTAGTTGTTTTCTTCTCAGTCTGAAATCACATTAACATTAGTCATGTAAAAAGCTATACTGTTTTGAAACAAATATTTATCAACATATCCTATTGTGGTTTATTTTTAGTCTGCTGATATGTTTGACTACTATCTCATATGACCATGACATTTGTAAACAGAGCAGGGAGAGTGTGTCACTGCCCTTTAGGTTGGTGTTTTTCTGGTAATTGTTATCAGATCATGATATTCACATATCAAACCCTAAACTCTAATTTTAACAATGCAGACAGGAGAACTAAAACTTGAGTTCTTGTGGTTATCTGCTTTTCCAGTCGTTTTTAGTTTGTTTTGCAGAGGAATGATTCAAGTGTATAAATGTAGAGCACTAATGCCTTTTGAGGTGCCTGAACTTCAGCTATTGCTGTAGAGGAGCCAGGGGCCTCCCAAGTGCCCTGTGCCATGGTCTCAGCCCAGTGAAGGTCTTGTAGATGCACAACAGTGGCTAAATTGTGTTGGACAACCTGTGAGGCAACTGTCCTTCACCCTAGGTTTCTGCCAGCTGTTTCCCGTGGGTGTCACCAGGGAGATACCTTCAGTACCCAGCCATCTGCTGACACCTTGTGAGGAGATCCTCATGCCTCCCACTGAGCAGGCACAGGCTCAATCCTCTCAGCTACTCCCCAGCTACTGCATCACTCGCTGCAAGCTTGGTGATTTGGGCGTTTTACAGAGAATGATGTACATAAGTTGTTGGTTTTTTTTTTTCTCAGCGATACTATTTGGGAAAGCTTCCTCACATGTATGAGAAAATACAGTGGTCTTGCCAGCAGAAGTAGGGAAAAGCCTAAAAGTGTTAGGTTGAAACTGCCATGCTTTAATGTGTAATGAATTTGGCTTTTTATACATAACTGAAATGTATCTATGTAAGTCAGCTATACCCATTGGTTGGAGGCTCCTAGAGCTATCCTGCAGAAGATCAGTGAGGAGTTTGGAGGTGCATTGGCTGCACCAGTGGTGGGCTGTGGGAGGCCACTGTGAGACCCAAGAAAGCAGCTTGGCCTCTTGTATCCCTCCTTGTTTCTGATGATAAACTGTAGAGAGATATTTACTGTGGTACTTTCTCGTCCTGAACTGGTTTTCTCCACAGTAACTTCTGTCACAGCTGTCACAGGAGTGGAATGGGCTTTGAGACGGGGATGTATCCTTCTCTGAGGTGATGTTCAGGAGTTAGGCTGAAGATTTCATACACCAAACAAGAGGCTGAGGCCACCAGTGGGAACATTTGTGCAGTCATCTCACAGCACTGGACACAGTGTGAAATTCTGTCAGGCCTCTCTGAAGGACACAGGTCTGGCAGTGCAGCATGGACATCTCATCTTAGGTACTTCTCACCAGTTGTGTCCTCTCAGGAGAGGGACAAGAGCTGCCTTGGTGGGGCAGGTCCTATGTATGGGACTGCTGCCTTCTGCTTGTGCCACTGCTCACAGGTGCTATTGCTGGCACATCCTTCCAGGCTGCAGAGGGGTGTAAAACTGTGGGCCCGCTCTATGCACGGCCAGGCTGCCCAGGAAACAAGTTTAACTGACCATGGGTGGTGTTTTCAAAATAAATCAAGGGATCTGTCCCCACTCATCTCTATTTTCATCCTGCTACAGATTGCCCAACACCTTCTCAGCTTTTGTGAGCACCCAGATGTGTCATCCAGGCTGTGCTGTGTCAGGGCAAGTGTTTACTGTGCCTTTTCTAGCCTGGCTGGTTTTGGCAAAAATATGCCCATCCGCTGCTGCAGGGGAGGTTTAAGCGCCTAAATCCCTTTGTCTGCTTCGAAAAATCATAAGCGGCAGAAATAGACAACCTAGTAGATGCAACTGCCAGTTATGGAGTTGAGAATGAATGAAAAAAACCCAAAGAAGTGTCAATCATGGAGATAGTCAATCAGTTTGTTGCCTAGGAGAGGAGGATTTTTGGGATGCCAGAGTTCCTGCTGCATTAAGGATATGCAGTGACAGACCAGCAAGGCAAGAGAGAGCCAGAGGACCTCGTCACTATGTTGTATTGGTGGTTTGGTTCAGATCTCAGCCGGGGTGAGTGGGTGGTGTCTATCACCTTTGCTTAACAAACTCCTGATCACCAAACAACAAAGTGCGTGTTAAGACACTTCAGAATATTTCACAGGGCCTGCATTTCCCCATGTTTATTGTAATTTTTTTAAGCAGGAGTGCTTTGGTAGTCTCTATTATTTCAGGACGGAATTCCTCCAATGTTTCAGCCCCTGTGAGATCAGGGAGCTGCTTGGAGGCACCTGTGCCAGCAAGGAGATGGGTGCTTGGCACACAGCCCAAATTCTCTTGGTTTGCAGGGCATCCTGACTGGCCCTCCTGCAGTTCCAGCCAAGCTGAGAATGGCAGGAAGAGCCACACTCTACTCCCTGAGGAATGGAGACTTCAAAATTCATAATGTCAGTGCCATTCTTCAGCTCTGCTTAGCTAAACCCTAATTGCCAAAGCCTTTCTCAGTATGAATGGGCATACATCAACTCCTGAAAAATGCACTTGCTGATTTAGTTAAAAAATAAACAAATCAATTCTTGGGCTTTTGAGCATTTAAGCGTCCTTAAGTAAGCAATAGATTTTTCAGAAGAGAAAACTTAGTACGAGGCAATCCAGTGAGTCCCGCAAGGAATAGGAGGAGCACCAGGAGACCCAGATTCAAATCTTAGTTTTGCCAGCACTTCCCAATATATTCCTAGAGAAAACCAGCTAAATAATTTGTTAGACCAGAATTATCTTTCAGTATATTCATAGTATACCTCTCCGATAGACCCAAAATGATGACAGGTTTGTTAAAGCAGGAATAAAATCCACCTTGCTGATGGGGTAATGTGACAACTAACTAGACAGAATGTTTTTGTAGTGGTTTTGTACCAGTGAAAAGGCAGGTGCTGTGAATTCACTGGTTGCCTGAAATCACAGAGGAGAATAGCATGTCTTGAGAAAAGCAATTGCTGAAATGACCCTGTGGTGTATCTGTGCTGATTGAGTGAAAGGATGATGCTGTCCTCATATTCTTAATATTTTTGTTATCTGTCCTCAGTGAACTGAGAGGGATGATGGAGAGGCACTGCCTGGTAAGTGCTCTTGCTGTACAGTGAGATTTTGGTTGATGGAGGAGAGGTCCACTCTACCAGGATTAACTGGATACTGGAAGAAAAGAATAGGGAAGGTCCCAAACAGAGGAATTACTTTTCAAATAATCAAACAAAAAAAACCACCAAAGGTTTTCGTTCAGCTTGAGGCAGCCATAGCATTTGTTTCATGGAAACCTCTGCAGTTGATCAAGACAGGCGATGAGTAAGACTGTGCTCTGTTCATGAAAGCACCTTCTTCCAGAGACCACTGCCTGCTCCTGATCTGCTGCTAATTAGTCTCCACCCTGTGATACTGAGTCATTATATTCTTTGCCCTTTTCCATGCCTGCTTTTGGTGTGGAAACTGAGACAAATATTGCTCCCCTGCTGGAAATCGTCATGTCATCAAGTTTATCAGTACCTGTAAGCCCAAACAAAAAAGGAATAGATTTTCTTTTTGGCCAGTGATCTCTGACAGGAATGTTTTGAGGTTCAGACATGTTATGTGTTATGGTGATGCACCATAGATAGAATCTGGCTAGTTTCTGTAATGTCACAAATTCTTTTATTTGTTAAAACATCAAAGCTATTAATCAGCCTTTAAATCTACTGTCAGGAAAAGGTGGAGGGATTCCACTCTCAAAACCCTTCAGTGCTTCTCTCAGCAGCAGGTGCCTGTGTTTGTGCTTTCCTGTAGCCTACTATGAGGTGTATTGCCTCCAGCCACGACTTCCCAGTTTATAAGACTGTGCAGGAAGTTGCCCTGCAACTTTCGTGCATCCTCTTGTTCCATGCATCACTGGATTGAACGCCTCCTGCCTCATAGGTCAAGTTCTGCTTTGGTCTGTTTTCTTGGTGGAGGCAGAATGGGACAAGTTTCCAGGGTCACCAGTGTCTTTCCCTGGTATGACTGACTTCCTTGATTTGGCAGGCATTGCTACCACTGGGCTATTCTTGACAACATGTCTTTCTGCTGAACTGTGCTCAACCGGATCTGGTTCAAGCATGGTACAGTGACTCAGATGGGCTGGAGAGAGACCCTCAGGACTTATGGAAGCAATTAGCTTTACATGACTGAATTGGAAAGTTTCTTAGTGGGTTGCATAGTAGGTTTCTGTAGCAGATGCACAAGCATTCCATTATGCCTTAACCTCTGAAGTGGGACAAGATCTCCTGGCTGTGTTCACTGTGATAGGTGGCTGCAAAGCTGTGGCGGGTATGCCCAGGCAACAGAAGCAAAACTGGGTCATTAAAAACTTTAATTAACAAGTAACACAGATAACAGTTTCCCAAGAATCCATGTCCTGTACTGTACTGTTCCTTCCCCAGTTTTCTCTAATCCTGTGTCTGCTGTTTTTCTTTCTGCAGCACTTTGGGCTAGGTAGCATCTTACCTTCACAAATGGGCTTGTCAGTTGGAAAAAGTAATTTGCGTGGATGGCATGCATGTACCTCTGTTTTGGTGGCTGGGAATCCCATGATGCTCTACCTGTTCAACTCTTGGTGGGGAATCAAAAACAGCTAAACATGTCTGGGCAGTGCAAGGAGCGTAAGGGTGCTTTCCTAGAGGGCTGGGAGGAGTCTGCTGAGCCCTCTGCACAACAGCAAGTTCCAGCTTTTTTTCTCTGTTGTACTTTTGTGGGAATTAGGATGGCTGTGCCATTCTGGTAGAAGCAATTCCACGCAGTACATGTACTGGACTGATGTGGACTGTGTCTAAAAATGACACATAAATGTTGACAACTGCCAGTGACCTATTTGAGGATAGGATAAGAAGATCATAGTAAAATGATTTCTCTGTGGTACAGCAATTATAAGAGTTGGGGTAGACCAAGCATCCAGTAGCATGCCAAAGACTGGTGGCTTTTTCTACTTTCTCCACATCCTTTTCTTAATAAGCATCTGCTGCAACAAAATCGAAGATGCAAGAAGAGAGAAAGAGAAGAAACTTCTACACTTGTGTGAAATGATAAAATAAAGATGGATTTTTTCAAACACGCTTCATGAGATTGTTCTGTGGAAACACCAAGAGTTATGAAAGGGGCAAATCTTCACCACTAAATATTTGTTCCTTTTACAGTGAGCCTTGATAAAACTCAATTCGTCTCTGACCTTACAGAACTTAATTTACAGTATCAGTAGTTTCCTGCCATGACTCAGTGGCTGGAACAGTAATATCTGACTGTCGTTTTTTTTCCTCTCTATTTCCAGATCTCTTTTGAAGCTTCTCAGAGTGGGCGGGGAGAGACGAGTGACAGATATAGTCCTGGTTTTTGCCCTTCCTCTTGTACCCCCCCTTCTTTTTTTTTTTTTTTTTCCTAAACAACCTTCTCCTGCATTCTCTGTTCCTTTCAGTCCTCTTATCCATCGGGTTTCCCTTTCATACATGTCCTGGACCAAATCTTACTTTCCTTTTCATTCCTACTGGTAGTGTCTATGCCTGCTGATAATGCCTGGGAAATACTGAGATCATTCCCCTGCTGGTTTTTTTCCCCTCAGTGGTAATTTTCTACTCCAGATCAAACCTCTTAATATCCTCCCTTCCTCTGCAGTTATCTTGCTGAGCCTGCACCGCTATAAGAAACTGTGCTACCAGCAGAGATTGATTGAGTTTTGTATAGTCTGGGCTGGATATGGTCTAAGAATAAGGTCGGAATAAAAATTGCCTAGAAGATTGGATGCAACCTGGCCTTTGTCTTTGGGTCCTCCATAGCTGGGATAATGAGAGGTGATGGAGTAAGACAATGGCAAGCCCCACTTGTGTGGAAATGGTCTGAATTCTGCCCCCTGGCCTTGCTATCACAAGATTCCTCTGCCTCAAGGCTAAGAAGCAGTAGTTGATGTTTACTCCTGTCAGTTGTCAGCAAGCCCTGAGATCTTCCCTGGAGCTTAGAGTGAAATTCACCTGCTGCTGCAGCCTCCAGTCTAGAGGTGTCTGGCGCAGCAGGAAGCACTGGCTCAGGGTTGGGGCAGCTGGGAACAGGGAAGGTGTTTCATCATGCCAAAGGGAGTCTTTGACCCTCCCTACTGAAGGAGTAAAACCTACATGTAGTCCTGACTGTGCCTTCTGACCCTATGTAGCCTTTTGGTCTGGTCAGCAGAGCAAAATGACCTACTTCTCAAAGTTAAGAAAAATACTCCAGAGTCCTGATGTACTAACATGTCTTTAACTCCCAGATTTTCCAATACTGTCTAGTACTGACTCTTTATCTTCTCTTCTGGAAAACTCTCATCCTACACCTCTGAACAGCACCCTGGGAACTTCCACATTTAAGAAGTCCTTTGAATTTGCAAGTGATGTTCTTCTTAAATGTGGCCTCTATCTGTTGTCGGTCTCTCAGATTCACACCTCCTGAATATATTCAGCAGAGCCATGATTATTACTCCAAGGCTTCAGAAGCAAGCTAAATTTTCCAGTAAAGATGGGCTCCTAATCCATATCCTACGCAAGAGTTAAGTTCAGCAGAAAAAAAACCAACACAACTCAAATTATTAAATAATTTTGCCAGTCTAGAAGGTTGGCTCAGGACCAAGATGTGCAGCTTGTCTGTTATTTGCTGCAGAGACCCCAAGTACTACCCTGGTAGATGAGATGTACAGCTGAGGCCAAACTGGAGCTCGAGGTGTTCGAATCTCCTGATAGCTGTCAAGCTGACCATGCTCTGGCAGCCTCTGTTTCTGAGATCACTCATGCTCGTATAAGCAATAAGTTAGAAATATGTGTCAGACCAAACATGTGAGGGGAAAATCCACTGACACAGTCCTCCACTCTTCCAGTAGGACATATAAAATTTGGTAAAGTTCATGGTTCTCCTCAACAAAACTCTTGCACTATGCCTAATTTGGAATCAGCCTAGGTCTTCTATGTTTTGGTCTGGAGAATCGGAAGATGAGTGAGACTGCAGGTGCTGACGTTGGGAAACATTCAACATCATTCCATAACTTTTGTCCTACATGTTCTGTTCTAGGGACAGAAGCTATAATTAACCTTGATTTTTTTTGAAATGGAATTGTAAAATTGACCCAGCTCTGGACATCACATCAGCAATATATTTCAGGCCAAAATTACTTGGAAGTTATCACAATGTTTTGTTTAGGCTGTGATCTGAGGATGTTTGTGGGAAAAATGTAGAAAGAATTATTACAGGGTACTGAAATTGGCCCTCAGGTCAGCTGTGCAGTATTTGCCAATATGAGGTGTATTCTTGCCTTTGTGACCTACGTTCAGGAGAATGCCTAATGGCAAAATAGACAGCAGAGCAGAACAAACTGCTTTTCATGTGGAAATACCAAGAACAAGTGATATCTGTGCACATAGACCAGACTTCTCTTTAACTTGCAGGAGACTATTCATTTGTTTTTCAGCTGTGCTCAGGGGAAGTCTAGAGTAATTACTTGGGTGAGGAAGGAGAAATGCTTTTCAGGGCTATGAAATATAAACTAGTTGAATTTGCTTTATTTGAAACTGAAGAGGCCAACCCAATAGAAAAGGTGAATCTTTCATAAAATCTGCAATGGGGCTTGGAAATCTTTACTTTTGTGGAGTCTTCCTTGTCTCCAAATGAATGTTCACACTGCTGTTTGGGATCTGATGTCCCTATGCTGTGGTGGCTGTTGGAGCTGCCTTCTCTGACTCCTGAAGGGAGAGGCTGTGAGCAGGCAGAGCTGGCCAGCAGCTCTCCTCTACAATGAGTGTGTGTTAGGCAAAAGAATTGTTTGAAGCTGTTTTCAGTGTCCCTAGACTAGATATAAATACGTGGTGAACGACTGCGCTTTGAAAATTGCTTTTTTGTTTTCTTGTCTTACACATCTTGAATGTGGTTTTTTTTTTTTCCTTTTTTACAATATGTGCAATTTCCTATGAGAATTCAGCCCTTCAAAGCCCTGAAAGATGCTTGTGTATATAATTTTTTTTTTAAAAAAAAAGTCAGTCCACTTCTCCGACTTCCCCTTTCCCATGACTAGGATTTTCAGAGGATTCTCACCCGGAGCTGTGAGCGCACCTGCCCGGCCCCGGGCACCTTTCAGACGGGGATCTTTCTGTGGAGCGCCGGCCCCGCCGCTGCCTGAGGCTCCAGCGCCCTCTCTCGGCCCCGCCGCCGGGGCTGCGTGCGGGAGCGGGGTCCGCCCGCGTCCAGGGAGCCGGCGGCAGCTCCCGCCCGCGGCCCCGGCAGCCTCGCCAGCCCCAGGGCCGTGCGTCCTCCGGAGCAACGCCCACTTTTCCCGGCTTGCGCCTCTCCTCGCCTGGATGCAAAGTACACGCTCTTTTCAGCTGGAGAAGGACCAGGACAGTAATGCCCAAAGGATGATGTTTTGTTTCCTGCTTGTGCATACAGTAGCTCTGCCTGAGACGGTTCCCTACTTTTGGATCCTGAGGGATCAGGTATGCTAGAAGGAATAGAAACCTTCTGAAAGTTTAGGTCGTGGTTAAGTTGCTCTGGACAACAGAGAGAGGCTTCTATGGGAAGTTGGTTGCAGAATTTCCCTTGCAAGCCCTTTGCTTGATAGCGCCTTTTTTCCAGTTACTTCCTCAAAACCAGGTCTTGTTAGCAGAGGTCTTTCCTTCTGAATAAGGAGACAATTTATCAGCACCCTGAAGCCTCTCAAGTATATATACAGATAGACCAGTCAAGGGAGAGTCCTAGAGAGCTCTCGGAAGACATCAGATACTGAAAGTGAGCGTATCAGGTCTGGCCGATAAATAATAGCCAATTTACTGCAAAGCACTCTTCTACGTAGCTTGAAATTTTGGGTTTGCTAAGTTTTTAAGTAGTGTGAGGTCGGTAGTATTGTGCTGATTTCAGAAAATCTTTTCCTTGTTTTACTGTCTCCAAATTTATTTCTCATGTTGAATACAATGATTTGCCTTTGAAATCTTTTATGTTCCTGAAGGTTATGAGAAAGTTAAATTGAGTCCTGTCATTTCAGAGCAGTATTTTGTGATCAGGAAAGTGACAGGTCTGCTTTTTCAAGCACTGTGTGGAGCATATTAGGCCCAAGCACTGTGGAATTATAAAGCAGAAGTCAGACATCTCCTTCGGATCTTATCATAAAGGTGTCTGTGTGTTTCTGTGCCATGGTTACCATCTATCCGATGTCCTTCCCTGACTTCTGGTCTTTTGGAATCACAGTTGCTTGGCATGGCCCCATAAGCTGCTCTGAGAATGATTCTCTCACAACGTGTTGGGTGCTTGCACTGGACGTTGTACTTGCTGTACTACAAAAAGATGGATTCTGTGAACAGACCTTTAGCATGGCAGCACACAAAGGTAACTTGCAGGCACAAAAGAAGGCTTGTAAGTGGGTGCTACATCAACCAATAGTTAATATTTTGTACGTTATACTGCAGTTTTTATTATAGCTTAGATGGAGATGAACAGTCAACTCAAATCTACACCTTGACTCATTTCTTGTCTTCAATACAGTACATATATTTCTGGTATAATTTTTCTTGTTGCTGTAGATCCTGCCTTCATCCTGCTATTCCTATGCCATTAAGGGACCATGAAACTGGTTTAGGAAGTCACCCAAGAACTTCTGTGGCATGGCCCAGGCTCAAAGGTATCCAGACTGCACTTATTCCCCAGTAAGGCCACTATCACAGTGGGCCTTTGCTGTTGTAAGGGTCGTTTGAGCCTTGCTGAAGCCAGCCCGAGCTCCGCAGCTCTCTGGTGGTCACGAGGTCTAAGGTCTCACACTGGTATCGTTCCTCTTACCTGGTGTGTTTGAGGTCTGAAAGTTGGTGAGAGAGAGACTGTGTCCTCAGGACCAAGTGGGATCTATAAACTGTACAGAAGCTTTGCTGCATTATCCCAATCAACTTTTGGGTTTAAACTGCTTAAAAAGCAAGTAAAATCTGTTTCTTCTGGCTAAGAGCTGAAGTGCTTAAGCAAAGGACTGTCTTGCATGGAGAGTGGAGATGCTTATACTTCCAATGTTTTTATGCTCCAAAAAGGTATATGAACCATGTTTTTACTGGGAAAAATTAATTTCCCAAATGATTCCCTGGATTTTGGGAGTGTTTTAGGGTTTTGTTTTTGCTACGCGTCGTTTAGTCTCTTGTCCTGTTCACTAGCAGGAGATGGAAATAGTTTTGGAGGAAACATCTTTGTTAGTGATCTGGATGAAGTGATCAAGGACACTCAGTGAGTTTGCAGATGACACCAAGTTGGATGGCAGTGTTGATTTGCTTGAGGGTAGAGAGGTTCTTCACAGAGATCTGAACAGACTGGATCGATGGTCCGAGGCCAATTGTGTGGGGCTCAACAAGGTGAAGTACTTCATCCTGCCCTAAGGTCACAACAATCCCATGCCTTGTTACGGGTTGGGGTAAGAGTGGATGAAAAGTGTCCCAACAGAGAAGGACCTGGGTGTGCTGGTTGACAGTGGCTCAGCGTGAGCCAGCACGTGCCCAGGTGGCCAAGAAGGCCAATGGCACCTCGTTCTGTATCAGAAACAGTGTGGGCAGTGGGACCAGGGCACTGATTGTCCCCCTGTACTCAGCTCTGGTGAGGTGCCTCAAATCCTGTGTTCAGTTCTGGGCCCCTCTCTACAAGAAAGACATTGAGGGGCTGGAGTGTGTCCAGAGAAGGGCAGTGGAGCTGGGGAAGGGTCTGGAGCGCAGGTGTGATGAGGAGTGACTGAGGGAGCTGGGGGTGTTTAGCCTGGAGAAAAGGAGGCTCAGCGGGGACCTTACGGCTCTCTACAAGTACCTGGAAGGAGATTGTAGCCAGTGTGTGTGTGTTTGTGACTCTTCTCCCAAACAACAAGCAATAGGATAAGAGGAAATGGCCTCAGGTTGCACCAGGAGGGGTTTAGATTGAATATTAGGAAAAATTTCTTCCCAAGAAATTGGAACAGGCTACCCAGGAGAGTGGTGGAGTCACAATCCCTGGAGGTATTTAAAAGATTTGTACATGTGGTGCTTAGGGACATGTTTTAGTGGTGGGCTTGGCAGTCATGGGGTAATGGCTGGACTCAGTGGTCTAAAAGTATTTTCCCACATAAATGATTCTATGATTATATCTTAGCAGTTTTCATGTTGTGTCTTCACTTCTTACAGAAAAGATAGAGGGCCATGAAGTTTTGAATCTTTAACCTTCTGGTCTCCAGAGGATTTCTCTTGGCATGTGTGTTCTGGGGGCCCTGTGTCTCAGTCATCCAAGGAAACAGAGGGTGGAATTGGTGAATGTGGATTTTTTTGCGCAGTTTTCTGCATAGACTGATATATCAAAATGCCACCCAGTATAGATTGTCAGGACTTGGTGTGTCACCTAGTAACAGACTTTGCAATTAGATCTCTCTGTTACTCTTGCACGTTAAAAAATCCTGCCAACCTTGGGAGGACTCTGCTGTTGTTGTCTCACTTGAAAGATGTGCTCTGGCTGATGGGCACTGAGGGTTTTGCATTGACTCCAGTGTTCCAAAGCCATGGAAATCTGTGACATGTCCTACCCCAAATGCCTGCCTTTGGTATCTTTTCCTCCAGCATGGTCTGCATGCTTTCCCCTGAATACCTTTGGTATGTTGCTATGCAGTGGGATATTCCTTCCCAGTTGCTTTCTGGTACCTGCTCCCTTTGGTGGGAGCTCTTCCAAGCTCTAAAGCATAGAGAAATTTTGCTTCAGAAACTCTTGTCACTTTGGGTTGAGGGTTGCTTAACATCTGGAGCAGCAACCATATTTGTGTATGTGTCTACATACAGTGAGTCGCCTTGGTAAATCATCCCAGTTAATGAATTTTCAATCTGGCTTTAGGTAGTTGTTGTTTTTGCAAACAAATGGCTTTGCTGTGCATATTTCTCCATAAGGGGGATGGTTTGAGCCAAGTGCTGCTGACAGTTGTGAGCAAGTAGCGGTGCCATTTCAGATGTTTCTTGTCCCTTTGATGTCACACACTTTGTGGTAATGCAGCACAGTGGTTGTTAAAGAGAAACTGGGGTGCACTGTCTCCTGTCATTCCCACACAAGAGCTTCTGGTGCTTGCACGTGTCTTTAATTTTGTGTACGAGCACCCTGCTGAATCAGTGGGCAGCTTCAGTGAGACGCTTTCGAGTGATTTGTTTTATGCAGCAGCGAACAAGCAGCCTGGCTCAGAACAGCTTCAAAGAATGACATTTTTAATATTTTGATTGACTCAATCCAAAAAGGGATGAGACTCCAACAGCTTGGGAAGACGCAGTCACTGTGGTAGGTGTTACCCAGTGATTAATGTCTCTTACTTTAAATACAAACCTCTCAGCTCCTTTCAAACATTTTTGCTAGCAACAGCAGATTCTGTGCCAGTCTCCTTGGTCTGAATTTCTTTAGGTGCAGACACTATTGCCAAATTTGGTTTCTTGGTAATTTTGGGCTTAGGAGTTCAGCTCTGACTACGCATTCAGATACCCAAGTATTCTGCCTGGAAGTTGTTGATTCTTTGAGCTGATTTATAGAATGTGTTATTCTGCTTTCCTGCGGCATTTTTACTGTATTGAAAACATTTTGTGCTTATTATCACTTGCCACATGCATTTAATCTATTTTTGGTAATTCTTCAGGGCCCATCACCATGGTATCCTAGCACCAGTGAACATAATGCTGATATCCATTCAATGTGAACCACTGATGCACAACTCCTTCTAATATTACCACAGCTTTGTTATGCTAGTGCTTTTTCATTTTTCAAATACAAAGCATTTGTGCTTTTTTAGAAAAGGGTTAAAATACATACTGCAGACAGAACAATTTCTAAAGGGCCAAATGGAATTAACAAAAGCAGTGGATCAGGCTCATCCATTGCTGCTGGCTGCACCTCCTTGCTGTCTTGGTGACACACTTGAGATGGCGCTTTTTTTTTTTTTTTTTTTTTTTAAATAAAAATCTGTGTCTCTACAGTGACACAAAGTGGCTGAGTGCCATGGATATCCATGTCTTGTGGCACTCTCTATATAACTTTTTCCTACATGTAGAATACTCTAGTCTGTAGAGGGTATAACAGGTTGCCCATGTAAGGAGAGGCACTGGTCTAACACATAGGGGCAGATGGTCACTAAAGCTGATGCACAGCAGTGGATCTAGGTGTGCTGACTGCTGTCAATCACCAGCGTCACTCACTGTCCTACTTCCAGCCCAGATGAGTGCAGAATAGTAATTTGATCATTTCTAGGTTTTTCAGAGCTCACACTGTAGGAAAACAAACTGTTTGGGGAACTGTGTAGAAGATAACAATGTAAGATGTGATTCAGCTCTGTTTTGTCGAAGACAACACAGAATTTTACTGAGGTAAATTTCTCTGTGCAAGACAATAATACCTGTGTTTAACATGTCAGCAACAAGAGAAATACTGAACATTTACCTCTTGCTAAATCATTATGCAAATGATTCTGAACTAAGTGCTTCACAACTAAAATATGAATGAAAACAAGGCTATGTTTATTCTTTTGGCAAGTGCAAACTCAGGATATATTTAAAAGACATCAAAGTGGACTGCGTGGGAAAGGTGTAAACACCTTTAGATCAAAACCAAAGCGGGAACCTTGCGCTGCTGCAAAAGTCTGTGGTGGGAATGCTTGTCTCTTGTAAATGCTAGGTAGGTTTGCAGAGAAAAGGCAGTTCTGAGAGCCAAGACGTATCTCCTGGGGCTAGTGCTGATGTTGAGTCTCAGCTGGGTTCTGCTCCTAGTGTACACATCCTACCGAAAGTGTAAGGGAGGGCTTGGTATTTTAAGGCAAAGATCCAAAAAGGCTCCAAATGACTTGCGTGCCAATAAAAAAGTAACTCTAAAATGGACTCTCTTTTTCATTCTCAAACAGCAGCAGGTCTCCCCTTCCACTTTTTGTGGCTTTGTGGGGCATTTTGTCAATATGAGGAAAGTGGCTTTTTATTTACATGTCTAGCTGTGGTGTGGCAACTTACTGAAAGTAATACACGTGTATTTTGTTATGCCTAGAAAATATTTTTTTGAAGGAAGTTTAATCTCTTGGCAGAAGATACTTTAAAAAGTCTCTCTCTAGCCATAGGTGTCCAGTCTCTGTTAATTGTGTGTCTTCATGGGGAGAGGGTGAGCACAGCCCCCATCTGTCTCAGGGCTGGACAAGTTATGCTCTGTTTCCAGCTACTGCATGTCCCAATGCAAGCTCTAGCTGTTCTTCTCCCCCTTCACCTTTCAGAGGGTTAATCTCATGCCTGAACCACATCTTCTCAGCTGTGCAATAAACTCATGACTTCCTACACTCTTATTTATATTATGGACATTAGAAGGTAGATTATTTCTTTCCTCCAACCCTTTACATATCCATAACTGTTTTCATCAGTCCCCCAATCTTTGTTTCTTTAGATGAAATAATCTCTTCATCTTCCCTCTTTTCTTTGACTGAAAGGCTGGAAAACAGTACCAACATTTTTCTTGTTCCCTATTCTTTCCAGTCGTTCTCATATTTTGTCGACTGCAGTGCCCAGCCCTGGAAACAGGCATGAGGAAGATGGGACCTGGGAGCAGGGCTCTGTGCACTGGATGTGTGACTTCATGAGCCATGGAGGCTTCTAGCTCCATTCATGCCAGTGCAGTGTTTGACTCTGCAACACTGTGGTGCAGCTGACTCCTGGTTTCCCTGGTGACCCATCCACCTCCAGGTCCTTCTCTGCATAGCTGCTGCCTGGACAAGTTTTTTTCCTCCCTTAGCGGTGAACCTGACTCTTCCTGCCTGACAGAAGCATCTTTCAATTTTCTGTATTGAATTTCCACCCTCCCCTCCCTCCGAGCATTTCTGCAAGCAGTCAAAAAAGTTTTAAAGTCCAAACCTGTTGTCCAAGATACTGACAGTCTCATCTGTCTTACCTCCTGGCTTGTGGTGCCTTGAAAGGCTGTCGTCTCTTTTCTTCTACCTGTTTGTATTTTTCTATCCTCAGTGCAAAGCCCAAACAGCAAACTACAGCCTGAACACAGCTTATGAGTGTCAAGCCAAGCAATATTGATCTTGCTGCCATTTATTTTGGCAAGTAAGTGCTGGAAATGGTCAGGACTCAGCAGTCTCCTTGTTAATGCAGCCAAAAGCCCAAACCTCATGAGCAGCAAGACCTGAACAGTCCAGCACTGGTGTGTAAAATCCCGCTACCAACAGTAAAACACCACAATAGTCCACTGAGTGATGGATCAGTTTTTCTTTCCACTAATACCAAAACTAGGTATGTGTTTTGATTCAAACAGGCAGTCTAGAAACCAGCTTTCACTTTGCAGACATGTGAAACCCTGACATTTATTCTTTTCAATCGATGGCATGAAATTAATACAACTTCTTTTTAAAACGAATCACAGGCTAGCTTTTTCCTCTTTCCCCTGCTCCTGCCAGGCTTAGGGAAAGTGTGCCATGTAGTTCACGTGAGAAATTCACACTGAACACACAAGCTGGGCTCGAAGGATCCAGTCCACCACTCTGCCTCTGTCACAATGTACACTGCTGACCCACTACTGTTCAGCTTCACACTGTTTCCGCTGGAGTTTGGTGGTGGGTAATTCACTGGGAGCAGCTGTAGCTCCAATAAGCCCTGAGTGCAACTCAGACTCCCAAGCACTCATGACAGTATTTTTCCTCAGTTAAACAAGTGTTTTTGTTGGATTTTGTGGTTTTGTATTTTGCTATTTTAGTACCAGAATGAACTGCTTTGCTGGGGCACTTACTGCTTGTTGTTGGGGCGATATTTTGGTAAGACATGTGTTGTTTTAAGAGGAGATTTGTATAATTTCGATAATTTTGAGCAGTGGTCCGGGTCCTTGCAAAGACTCAGGGAGACAGTTCAGAAAACTTAAGGCTAAAAGGGTGACTCCAGCAGGTGTGACCTGAGTGTTACACAGCTCTCTTGCTCACTGCTGTTTCACCAGCCGTGCAGGTCTGCTGGTAACCTCACAAACAGCGTCCTCAAAGGGGAATAACAATTTCCAGCAGACTCCCATCAGGCGGTAGAGGACAGTGAGCTGTGATCTTGGGCTCTCCTTCTGCCATTTGCAAGCTGGCATCTTTTCCTGAGCACTGTCCATATTTTATCCTCACGTTCAAACTCTATATTCTTCTGTTTTCTGTGTTCTCCGTTGAGTCCACAAATAAAAAACCCTCTTAATAATTTCTCCTGTAACTATGTAACTGGAAATGCAAGTGTAAATGGAAATGTAGTTTCTTCCTGTTGCTTATTAGTCAATGGAATAAATTTTCTAGTCTCAGAGAGATTACAGTCGTATTTCTTGCCACCTTTTTCTAATCTGCTTTCTCAATTATCAAATTCCTTGGAGGAGAACTTTTCAATTCAGCCTTCAGAGTAGCCAGAGTTGTTTTATATGCTGTTTCTGTTTTCATTACTCGAGCCTGTATCAGGAAGGACAAAGAATAAGACTTGCATGAGTGTCTATTCACAGCCCATCAAGGACCACAGCAAAATGTAGGCTGCCCAACTGATGACTCAGCCAAAGTCCAGGGCTGTTGTACTGTTCAAATCCATGTATTTTTATTTGCTCGAGTTTCAGGCTTTCTTTGTGTGAGAGAGTTTAGATCTACAATGTTACTTTAAAAGTCTGTATCTGAGAGAAGGAAGCAAAGATCCTAAAATAAGCCCAAAGAGACTGCAGTGTGGCTTGACTGTTGTGGTCCAGTCATTCTTTCCATTAGTCTCAAGGACTATAGATTGATGACTCCATTATTTATTCTCTTTTTCCTCTCACTGAAGCATTTGGTTAAGCCCATAAGCTGCATGAGTCTGTAAACATGGAGAGACTTGGCATTTGATGCCTTCTGTCACACCAGCCAGGTTGCTGGTTTCTGTTTTCCTCTTAATGTTTCTGTTCCTAAACCACCTTTCTGTACACTCCTTGTCCCAGGATTATTTTGAGGTGGTAGCAATCCTTTCCATGTCATTCCAGGATCTACTCATGCTGAGGGAATTAATGACAATACTTTCTTTGCCTTGCAGAAGTGAAGTAGTAGAGGAAGGAGGTAGAGATCACAGGTGGATGCCAGGCCTGGCTCTTGGTGGGTTTTAGTCCAGAGATGTGTAAATGATGTGATGTGCAGTGGCTTTTTTTCAGGGTAGTGTGGTTGTGAGAAGTGATTGTTGCTACCTGAAACTCCACTTGTGAACACCATGGCAAGGTGTGAGCTTCCTAGCCCAGGGCAGGAGCAAGTCTTGGCTTTGAAAGCCAGGCTGTGCTGAGATCCACTGAGGGACTCTGGGTTGGTAACACCAGGTCTAGGTTTTGTGGGAGCAGGGCCGAGGCGGGAATAAGGAAGGAGGCAGAGGACACAGTGTGTGGGTATGACTTGAGGTTAGAGTTTTGGTTTGGACAAATGCTGTAGTGAAAGTGGATACTGGCTTAGGGGATGCTTTTGGACGGATGGGAGTGGTGGAAAAAAAATGTGGATGTGGGTGGGAGGCCTTGGAGCTGGTACTCACAGCTTGGTCAATAGCAGAGCATGCTACAGTTTTAAACACTTGTTTTACTCTGCTGTGACACTCTCTGATATACATATATAATGTGGAAGCAGAAAACCTTTACATTCAACCCACAGAGAAGACAGATGTTTCCTCATGGTAAGGGAGGCTTTCAGATGACAGATATTGCAAAGCATGCCTTTTAAAAGAACTCAATTGGGTGCCAGTTAGCCATAATGAAATAAGTTTAGTGTGGATGTTTTCCTAGGGGAGTGAGGAGTAGGTGCTGCAATGTGCAGTGTGAATGGCAGTATCCTGCGTTACAGGGCCTCACTGTGAGAGGGTCAGAGATGTGATTGTTTGCAGCTGCTCCAGGCATGTTTCCACTGTCAGTGTAAATACTGGGGATGAGTGCACCGGCTGGCTAGACTCTGGGCTGACCTAGACAGCTTCTGGAAATTCAGGATATGCCATTCCTACAAGGCTCTTAATTTTTCCCATCCCACCCTGATTGAAAACATTCTTCATTCAGCCAGAACGTGACAGAGAGAGAGAAGAGTCCAGTTCAGTTCCTGTTGAGAGCGGTAACCAATCTCAGCCAGGGCAGGAGATGGCTGACAATGGATGACAGCATCCTGCTGCATCAAATCAGTCCAGTCCTGGCATGTAGAAATCCAGGGCAGTGTCTCCTGTATCCATGAATTTTCTTTAAAACTCTGGAATCAGATTCTGTTCTAGTGCTGGTGTAAGGACTTGCCAATTTAGCAACAATTTCCTTTACACTGTCCTAAGACCTGGTTCATGGCACAGATCTGCAACAACAAAAAAACCTAACAACAAAAGGGCTCTTAGGTGAAGCACTCCATCCCCTGCAAGGTGAGCACACATAGGTCATAGGAACAACATCCTTTGATTCATTCAAAGAATATTGTAGCGTATTTCTTGTGTAAAGAAAAAAAATATTTTAAGAAAGGAACAAAGAATGAAAAGGGTTTTATTGTAAGGAAAATAGTTTGAAATGAGCCTGGGCATGGCAGCATCTGCAAAGTTGGTGTTTACTAGCTGTAGTAATCACATCTTGGCCACAAATGGGTGTCAGAGGAAAAGCTGCAGTCGGTACAGTTGATTATTTCTAAGGCTCATCACTGGACTTCTTAATTTCATGCTATTTTCATAAATTGGTCAATTCTAGGCTTGTATGCATAGACAAGACGGATTTGTGTTAGATGAGCTGTCTGAAAAGTTACTTATCCAGAGGGAAACAAATGGATCAACCCTTGAGACAGGTTATTGAGAGCAATGAGATCACTGTGGTCATCTCCACTGATTGCAGCAGATGCTCTTAGATCTGTTGGAGCCTTTGCATGCTAAGGTTTTAAACAGCTGCAATCCTGGAGATGTCTCCAGGAGCCTCTTAAAAGCTGTGTCTCGCCTTATTTCTGCTGTTGGGGTGGAAAGGTCTGGCAGCACCCATGCATCCTTTCAGTGCAGCCTGGGGATGTTAGCATGTTAGGGAGCCCTGGGAGAATGAGCCAGGGCTGCTGCATGTGGGTGCTTACTGCTACTGCCTACACTGAACATGCTGCTTCTCAGCCCTGCCTCTTACTCTGAGGACTTGACCTCTAGAAATCATATTGTACCTCTGCAAGAGTTAAAATCCATGAAAAAAGGTTATACAGTGCTATTGAACAACATGTATTATCCACAGTAATACATTATGGCCATAGGGCCCAGCCTGGGTGAAAAGAGACCTGGTGCATGTTCACTTTTAAACTTGATTTCTGTTCTCTGCTACACTGTGCAACAGGAGCGAGCGATTCTCTATAAACACACCTGCCAGTTAACACCTCTGATATTACTGTCCTACTGTGCTAATGAGGAAGAGAATGTAAGATTTTATACCTCATTTTCACCACGTGCAAGCTTTTATTTTTGCAATAGGAACTTCATTTGAACAATGTGTTTCTGCGCATGCTGCTGCCCTAATGCTTGCAGATAGCAACTGCTTTGATTCTGGCACAGGCAAATTGGCACTTCTCCTTGCAGGTTCCTCCTCTCCACTTATCACCTGTTTATGTGGAAATACATTCAGTTGGCTATACTCAAAGTAGAATTTTCAATGAAAAGGTAAATTTATTTCCCATAGTTAAATTATTCCTTAGCGATATGAAAGATCTTGCTGTTTGCTGTGAGGTATAGAAAAGGCTTCTCGCTAGCATTTCAGGATGGAGGGAACCAGGAAATGTTGGTGAGTCTTTCTGCAAGTCAGAGGAACTTGGCAGCACACTCCTACATGGGAATGGAATTCTTCCCTGCTCACTGCTGGGGTAGCCCTTAAACAAATAAATAAGAGGACTAGTCAGACTGAAACTAGTTCTCCACCCTGGTGTGGAATCTGCTGGATTTTGAAACTGCTGGTAAGATGATTTCTGTTAGCCCTTAACTTTCTGGTCACTGGCGGGAGATCTGTGTTGGGTGGAAGTTGGGGTGTAGTTGTAATCTTGAAGAAAGAGGATTGTGCCTGCTTCTGTGGGGGCAGCCAACATGAGAGCTTCCAATTCAGGTAGCAGAGGAAGAACAGGACAGGCAGGAAGCCTCTGTGTTGCACCAGCTTGGGCTGCCACCTGGCTTACGACAAAAGGTGGTCTGAAACCTTCATAAAGTCAAGGTGTCTCCCACCAGCCTCACAGGGGTCATCACGAGGTTGTTCAAAGTGAGGAAGGTGTGCTCCAGTGGTGCCCTTCATCTTGCATCAGAAGGGTTTTACAGAGGGTGCTAGTTGAGCTCAGTGCCATCAGAGCACCTCTCCTTGGTAGTGCCATCCTCCTCACACCGCTGCCACCAGTTTTAGGGAAAAAAAATCAGTCCATTGGTTAGCAATTTCCAAAGGGCATCTTGAAAAGGGGCACGAAATACACCGAAGAGGTAATTTAGATGGTGGTCATTTAGGTCCTCTACAGCGGAGCAGAGAGGAGCTGCCCCATGTCCTGGCAGGCTGCCCAGGGACAGTGTTCACAGTGCCTTTGGTGGGCAGCACCTCTGGGTCCCTGAGTGCGAGTCCACAATCAGCTCTCCCCACCAAGGCATGGAGCAGCTGTGGACTGGGCAAGACTCAAGGAGTCAGGAGACTCCTGAAAATCTTGAGAAACACTGATGTTGTGCAGCACAGCCTTGCACACTCCTCTGGCTTTTGCTTGTGTTTGGGCTGCAAGGTGTGATGGCAGCAAGCTGATATTTCTTTGCCTGTTTTTTAGGTGGACGTGAGTTTCTGCTGCTTGGGAGAGGTGCACTTATCCCTTAGTGGATGTGTGTGGCACAGCCAGACATTTTGTTTGTTTTCTACCTCATATTGGGGTGTCAGTTCCGGGATGTTTGCAAGCACAGAACCCATTTAAAACAATGTACAGTTTTTGTTCCTTTATCAGAATCACATAATAGATTCCCTCTTTCTAATATAATTTGCAACTAAGAATAATTTATATATTGCCAGCCAAAATGCAAGTAATTGCTGGAATATGGATAGAATACTTGAAAAGTATACATGCATGCTTTAAAAAAATCCTTTTGCCTCAAAAATTGAGCCAAAAAGAGAATTAATTTAGCATCTTAATATTTCATTATCTCTTGAGTAGAGATGATTTATTTTCAAAATTCTGTGTCAGTGGATAATCAAATTTCATTTTTAGATCACACTATAGCTTTTTAAAGTTGTAAAATAGAAATCAGTGAAATATGCTGGCTTTTACAAAGATATGTTGTCTGTGAGGATGAAGTAAAAATAAAGATAGAGAAAAAAATGTATACTGGGCTGCTTCTTGATGCAGTCTCTGCCACAGCTGACTTCCAAGCATCTTGGCAATCTTCACCTTAAAGAATTTTAATGATTCAGTGTCACTCCAAAAAAATATTTTTTTTAACCCGATTTTACTAAAAGACTATCTTGACAAATTCACAAGAAGGAAAAGGTTACACAGTGTTGTGGTTTAACCCCAGCCGAAGGCAGGACACACAGTCAAGTAAGAATTCATTCCTTGGTTATACATTGCTTCGTTCCTATTTTTCATAGAAACAGATGAAACTTAAATTCCAGAGCATGATGCTAATGAAAGCGATAGTCTAGTCACAGAAGTTTGTTGTTTTGTTTTTTTTTTTTTTCCCTGACTGTGTCTCTTTTTCCAATCGATGTTTATTTGTATTGCTGTCTGAATTGGTTTTGGACACTGACCTTATGATGTTTCCCTAACTTGAGACCTCTCAAAGTGAAAGACAGTTTCCTTAAACCCCAGAAGGAAACAAATTAGATGGGACCGGGTGTTTAGATCACATTGTGCAACAAAACTGAAGGGAAAAGTGTTTGGCTTAGCTCCAGGCCAGCTGTGGCTCCTCGGATGTAGCTGACTCAGAGCATATCAGACAGTTCGTGCTGGAAGACACGGTGACAGAGTGGTTTGGGAAAGGCTTCCAGCTTGTGTTTGAGCAGGCAGGGAGAAGAAAAATAGTGTAAAACCAAGGAGTTTCTTCTATAATTCGAAATAACCTGTGTGATGGGGGACCCACAGGTTAAAACACATAATTACAACACTGAACAGTTACAGTTTGTGCCTGAGTTGCACTGGCCAAAGCTTCTGGACTCGTGTCAGGAGTTGGGCTGTTAAAGTGGCTGGAGGCCGCAGTCTGTTGTGCTTCCATTTGGAGCTTGCTGAAGCCATCCCTAAAAATAGATACCTGCCTGTGAGTCACAAATTACCAGTCTGAAAAGAAATTAGATTAGTAGCCCTGAACTTTAAGTATGTTGGGAGCCTTCCCCAGGATGTGTTTTGGGGAGAGGGTCTCATCACACATGAATAGCCATGGGCTTGGCAACACCTTGGGCTGGGGGCTGTATGGGTTGCTGGGTGCTCTGATTTCTCCCTGGTAAGTTCTTTCATGGTATCATCACTTTCAATATGAGTTTAATGCCAAAAGAGCAAAGACTCCGGGCTGTCCGTGAGAAGCAGCCACTTCCTGCTCATGGTTATTGCCTGTGCACCATGAGCACTCCGCATCGCTCCCTCCCTGTGTGATGGATATGACAGTAAGAATTTGGAGGAAAAATCCTCATAGATTACTTTTGGCATATGCTGTCTCCATTCCCCCTGAAACACTGTTTTTCCTAAAAATTAAAGTGCTTCTTGGCATAGAAAATTGAAGGTCTTAAAAAATTCATCTCTGTTGGTCCATGTCATACTGTGTCTTTTTGGCAGGGGATCTAAGAGTGGGACTCCTTCATTTGGAACATGGGGTTGATTGAACTGATAGGTGTGAATAATATTTGCTTCTAATTTGTTCCACCTCATTTAAAAGAGACAGTGGAAAGGTTGAGTGGCTTGCCTCTCTCAGGTGTATGACTTGTTCCACACAGTAACTCCCTCTTGACATTGGCTGTACCAGTGACTAGAAAGAGGAGGTTTAGCTGCTGGAGTAACTACACCATTTGTTGGGGAAAAAAGTTAGTACGGAAAATATTTAGCCCTGAGCCTCAGAGCTGTGGAAAGAAGTTGGCTGTTTCTTTAGGAAAATGAGTGCTTTCAAAGAACAAACAGATGATTTCCAACACCCTTCTCTTCTGATAAATAAAAATATTGGCAACAGTGTTTTTCAGACTCCTGCTTGTGTAGTTACCCTGCTGACAGGGGGAGCCAGGCCCATATTCTCAGGGTGACCTGTGTCCCACCTTCCCGGTGCAGCAGCATCCACTGGCTCAAACCTTGGTGGAGCTGTGATTTCTGCATGGGGTTTTCCAGAGCATCCCAGAAGAGATGTGCACTTATGATTCAGATCTGGGGTGTGACAGGCTTTGGTTCATCTGGATTCTGGATACCATTCAAAACAGCTTGTGGCTTAGCAGCTCAGATTGATCCTTCTTTTCTTTTTTGGTTTGTATGACACTCATATTCAAGTCCTTCCTCTCAGAGCTGTTGGTGCATTTCTGAAATTAGTATATTCAGGAACTATTTGCTTAGTTTGTGTACCATAACACATATGTTTTCCCATCAGTATATTAAGGTACTGGATAAATATATGACTATTTTGTAAGAATTCAGTTCTGTTTCCTTAAGCTGTTGTAGCTTAAGGATCTTCTATTAACCTTCATATGCAAAGCAAGTCCGTAGCTGGAATTCATATTAAAGGAAACATCCAGCAGCATTATCCATTTCACCTCTTCAACTGTGTTTACCATTTTTAATAATAGTGGTTACATATCTGTGGTTCAGTTTTGCAATTCTCCACATATGTTAAGCATACAATTTCCTGTTATATTTTAGTTGGCAAAAATAGAACTGACATTTTTCACACAACTTGGTTTTTATTTGCTAATATCTGTATAGAACACTAGATTTACTGACAGAATGTTTCAGAAGGACATCCTGCTTCCCCCAGACCTGAAGCCTATAGAAGTTTAAAGTGCTGAGGAAAGACTGACATCCTTCTCCTACGCTGACACCTTCAGCACTGTAAATAAAGCCCTGCTGACTGTCGGGACAGACAGCAAGAAGCAGGACACACCCTCACTTCACTGAATTAACTGTGGGCAGCATCTCAGAAATGACCACAAATACTTAATTAGCTGAGTAGGTCACTGTTGAAGCTTTTGAACACAAGCTGTGGGAAGCACAGCATTGTTTTTTGTCTACTAGACCCTGAGAAAGGGTGGGTTTGGACTTCCAAAAGTCCAGATGCTGTCTCTGAGAGAAGGAAATGAAGTCAGGGACAGACAGCAGCCTAGGTAGGAGCTTCTTGCAAGGGAAAGTGGTACAGGATGGAGAATGGAGAGAAGAGGTACAGCTGAAGCTGTTTCCCATCCTGTTCACAGCATGGCCCTTCTGCCTGAGCTTGGTCTGAGGTTTGGTGTTGCAAGGAAAAATTCCAGACACATTACTCATTTATGTTAGAGTCTGTTGACCTGATACTGTAAGCTGGGAAAACAGACTTGAAACAAAGAGGCCAGACATGAGCGAACAGAATAGTAATGACTTTACAGTAAATCGTGTCGTTCTGAGGAGGTTAATAATATGCTCATATTTTACTGAATGTATTAAAACTCTTAGTTAAATATTGTATGTTACTGGAAGGGAAATAAAATTTTATTTAAGTGGGAGCATTTTAATTTTATCACATTTCCTTTGATTTCCTTGAAGTCTCCAAAATTGATTTTACAGGATTTTCAAAGTTGATAGCATATATGGAGTTTTTTCTAGGTTTGCTGCTGAAAAAAAGAAGGCAAGGCTTCAAGATTAACATGGTTAAAAACCAAGCCCTGCCAAAACTTACACATGTGCAGCTGAAAGCCTGCAAGTATTCTCCATGCTCTAATTCAAGCTACTCACATGAGTAAAGTTAAGAGCTTAATTGCATGCAGGTATTGTTTCCTCAAAATTAAGTAATTTGGTTTCTGAGACTGTGAAGACCTGGTGTTATGCAGCTCCCATGACCCCTGAAATAAGAAAGCATTGTAAAGACTGCATAAAATGACTTCTTTTGTTAAAATATTACTGAGATGAATGCTCCCCTCCCCACTCCAATCGATATAATCTGAACGTTACATCATTTCATCTAAAAGAGCTGCAGGTTTATAAACTTCTTTGTGCAGAGCCATATGAAATGAAAACTAATGAGGTTCAAAAGGTTTCTGAACATTTCAAAAAAAGTTTCATTTCAGTTTCCCATCTGGAAACTACCAGAATTGAGGGGGGAAGGGCTCTTTATTTTTCTCCACAAGATTCTCTTGCGATCTTTTGTTACTGTGAATTCGCCCTCAAGAACCCACAGAGGGTCTATTCCCAGATGTTTTCCCACACGCCTTTCGGAGCAGACCCCTGGGAGTTTTCCCACTCGCCTTCCCCATGGTCCCTGCCATGGCACAGGTTAATGCAGGGGGTGAATCCCATCTCGTGGACGGGGCTGAGTTGTAGCAATAGCTTTCTGCAGCACCAGCTGACTGGCAGTGATGGGCTGTGCCTGCCTGCACTGTGGGCAGGGCTGTGTGGAGGCAGCAGTGGCTCCTGCTGTTCACCCTCCCTCCTCAGGCCCCAAGGGAGTCAGTCCTGTAGATATACCTTCTTTCCTTGCTTGTTATTTGGGTTCACATAAAACCTCGGGGTTGGACCTCTTGCATCAGTTTCAACTGAGACCACATTTATCTCTTTTCTGTGAAGTGATTTTTCCCTGGAAGCAGTTCTGAGTCCAGTTATAGATGACCTTCTTTCCTGAGTGATATTGTCAACTGTTCTTCAATTCTTATGCGTCGTCTCCTGATGAAAAGCATGTTCTCAGACGCCTCATCAGGCCAGTGTCTGTCCCTTCCTCACGGGACAGGAGTCCTCTGACAACAGGGCTCTCCCATTTCAGACTAAATTAATTACTTTATTTAACATCTGCTGGCTCCCTGGAGCAGTTAACTTTTAATATCTCTCCCCAGTTTCTGTAAGACGGCTGTTTTTGTGTCACAGTTCTGGCTTCTGGGAGCCTTTTTTCTTTCAGTTGCAACACCCAGTACTCTTCAAAGCATTTAAGCAGAGGATGCTTGTGATCTACTTGTGACAGAACCCCCATCTTAAGCCAAGATCCTTTTAGGTGTGTATTTTCAAGGTCGAATACTTGAAAATTTTTGGGGTAGCCAGTTTTGGCCCTCAAACTTAAGCTATCTTAAAGTTGGTCTGAATTTTTGGAGTTCAGTGACAGGAGTTCATCCTCCAGGGATCTGGAAATCATCCATTATCCCAGAAAAAGCTGTTTCAAGTTTGATCAAAGCAAACAAAATGCTTTCCCTTCCCTTGCAGCCCTTCCTGCTGTGTATGGACTTTCACACAGATAGCGTGTGCTGAGGCTGGAGGTGGGAAGACAAGTGAGGTGCAAGGAGTCTACCAAAGAGACGAGTATTTTTCCTGGCCCACCCATGGTGGAGGGAAGCTCTCTGCCTGCTGCCTTTCTCTGTGCCAAAGAGGGGAAAAAAACCCCGCCATCACTGAAAAATGCATCTCCTCACATGTACTAGTTAACTCATTTAAATGTCACTTAGCAGGCATGTAGACACAACCCTGCTGTTTAAAACACTCTAGCTGCTCGTAATCACTGCAGGGAGAGTAAAGGCAAGTGTAATGAGACTGTTGGATCAATAATTACTCTTAGGAGTGTGTTTCTGCCTGCTTCTACACGCTGGCAAATACAGAGAAATGCCCAAGATAAAGAGCAATAGCTTGACTGCCCACTTTGCCAGTGCTAGTGCTGCCCAGAGCCAGAGTAGCAGCTGCCTTGTGAGATGGGATCAGGGCACATGTAGCAGTGGCTATGGGTAAGGGAAGATAATAGACCATCCCAAAATATACCTCCCCTTCCTCCCTGGGGGTAGCAGCAGGCTACGTGGCTCTGGGCTGCACTACCTCTTCCCTAAAGCTGTGAAATCCCGTTCTCCTTGACTTTGCACACCCCCCAGCTTCAGTGAAGAGTCAGCCTCTTGAAGTTAGTGTATCTGCAAGAGTGTGACAGCACTTGTGGGTGGCCAACCTCCTCCTTTCAGGCCTGCTCCATACAAGTGAGCGTGACTTGTCTGTCCTCTGCCAATATCTGCCCCAGCTACAGTCTGGCATCTGCTTTTTTCCCCCTCCTATTGAAGCTCACATCTCATTGTTCTTGCAAATCTCCAAGTTATTTAAATCATTTAGGATTTAAATTACTTTAAAAGTTATTTAAACATTTAGGATGTATGGCTCCTGATACTTGATATACCTGTTAGCTCCTTGTCATTCACAGACAGCTGTCAAATTCACATATTCCACCAATAAATAACACAGAATAAGTAATGTTGCTGATAAATAGGGTGAATGGCATTCACTCAGCGCTGGTACCGGGGGAGCTGAACTGATCCTGCTTGCTGGCTTGCTGCAGCACCCTCTTAATGACTTACTGCTTCCGGGATGTCAGCTGGGTTTATATTCACCTTTATTGTACTAATAACTAGACAATAGTTCTTTGCTTTCTGTGAGCCATCTCCATGTCAGAGATTTTGTTAAAACCTGACAAATGACTGCTATTCTGCCACAGAGGTCTTCATTTTTACTATCTCTGCTCAGCAACTGCTAAGCTGAAAAAGGGCAATCACTGGAGTAATAGGTCCTAAACACAGAGTTAGTATTTGCTACATGAGTAAAAACTGCAAACAAAAGCCATAGGTGACTCACTAACACTTTGGTGTGATGTGTTTCCAGAGGTTTGGCAGCCAGCAGAGCACTGTAGATGGCTCAATATATGACTGCAAAGGAAAATAAATTAAGTAGCAGGAAACCAAGGAGAGGCTTGAAGCAAGATGCTGATAAAATTACAGCAGAAATGAAACCCAAGCACTCTCTGAAGAGCTGAGTAACACGTATGGTAGAACTGTTAATGTACCTGACACAATACTTTTAAAAGCAAAATCCTGTTCATTTCCTCCAGTAGATTTGTTTCATAGCAAACAGGACATGTAGTCAGAATAGAGTATTTAAGGCAATGCAAGATGTGCTGGCAAGTGGCCAGTGGCTGCCTTTCCTCCTGGCTGGCCTTGGTGCTTGGGGTGAGGAGCTGGTGGCTGGCAGGATGCTGTCTGTGATGTAAGCAGCTGCAGGCAGGGCCGTCAGGTAGGGCTCCTGCAGGACACTGGGGTCCCAAGGAGGCCTGTTGGCCTCCACCCCACTTGGAAACAGCCTGAGCCTGCTGGACTGGCTAAGGGGCCAGCCAGATGCTGCACCCCAACAAGCCAGGACCATGTAGCACATCTGAGCAGTGATTTAGACAGCAGCTATGCAGTTGCCTGGCTTCTCCCTTTGTCTGGCAAAACGTCTCTGCAGCTCTTGAGAGAGGTTTTCTTTCCTTTTATTCACCTGATTTCCTCATGCTCTTCCTTTTCTTGCCGGTGGCTCCCCTTTGGTGTGGATTGCATTTGGCCCCATGCCACTGGCTGCCTCCCTGCCCTCTGTGGCAGAGCCTGTGGTGGGTCTGGGTTCTGTACCACTTCAGGGAGATCTGGGGAGCAGCAGAAGAGAGGGATAGCACAGGCCTGTGGTCACTGTTCTCCCCAATTGTCACACATAACACATGTATGTTTGCTGGCTGTGGTATCGCCAGCACAGCTCTGTTGCTGGGCTGTGGTTTCACAGGCTGGAGTTTTACAGTGAATCATGTTTGAGCATGTAATTGCTTTATCTTGTGGTAACAAATCAGGTTGGACAATGGAGCCCAAATGATAAAGTACCTAATAAAGAAAAGTGAAAAATCATATTCTGTTACATATTTGGCTTTATTAAGTTGAGGAGCAGCAGAATTAAGGCATCTATTCTCACTGCTGGTATTTTTTTTTTTCCAGCAGTCAAAGCTGGAAAGTCAGACTACTGGTACTGTAAGAAGAGCTATTACAGTCACTGGGGAGAGATAAGGCAAAAAAAAAAAAAAAGCAGGGTTTGGGACTATTATCTCAGCTGCAGATTGTATCTGTCCTGAGCAGCAGCGGCTGGAGACAGCAGTGACACAGGAGGTGTAGCCCTGCCTTCACGTGAGCCTCTCATGTGTGACCGAGAACCCCTCATAAACAGATGGAGAACAGGTTAATAAATCGTACTGGCCAATGAGGTTGTTTGATTGAAGTACAGATAGTTGTAGTGACAACATATTCCCTGATTATTTTATTCTTGATGCAAACTAGCTCACCTAGAAGTTGCTGCTCTGAAATTTTGCCCTCCAGAATTAATCCCCAAGTACTCCACAATGTGCCAGAGCAAGGCAGTCACTACTCCCAGCGACCTTCGCTTGCAGGTACTGCAGGCAAAGCTGGGGCTCTCGGCAGCCCGGCAGCACCGCTGCTCCTGTTGCCTGGGCCCAAGTGCTCAGCCCTGGGCAACACAGCACGAATGCTTCCCACAGGGTTGTGCAAAATGCCTGGAGGTAGAGGTTAAACCCACGTGGGGAACCGTGAGCACAAGTGACTCTCTTCTTCTGCTTTATTTTCTAACCAGCATCATGTAGAGGAGGTGTCCCTTGTTTCTCTAGGAAATCATGTCCTCAGGCATGGAGATTTTTTTTTGAGGGTAGGCAAATATCGCGAGCATTCATTTTAAATCTGCTGGGTTTATTTTTAGACATGGGGCATTAATGAAACAAAAACATTTTTCAGATGTATGAAAACACTCTTCCTCTTAAATGATATGCAATGTACTAGTATAGATTAATACCATGAGGGAAAACAAATAACAGCAAATAGCATTTCTAATTGGTCTTCTGGACACTTGAACATGAGAGGGAATTAAGTGCTCTGGTATATTTTTAAAGGACGATGCTGCTGTTTTCTGATGGTACTTTATATTTGTCCACAATGACTTGTTTGTTTGGCAAAGCCACATCTAATGGCCTGTGAGTCAAGCCCTCTGGTAGACCTGCAATGTTTCCTGAAAGTACATACCTGAGGAGTCTCTCAGGGACTCCGTGCTCCATGTTTTCTCAGAAAATAAGCTCTACCAGTGTGACTTTTTGAAGAAGAAAAGTTCTCAGGTTAAAATAAGACTCTTTTCGTGTCCTTGGAGGGTAGGTCCTTCCCCTGTCTTGTTTTTGAGTCTGGTGCCTCCTGCATTACAGCCTCTAGCCCACTTCTCTGTGTCCTCAGGCAAGCCACCATCACTTCATCACTACTGAGGCTTCAGGGTGCTCCCCGCTTCTTCCAGGAGCATGCCAAGCCCTCAGGGTGTTGAATCATCTCTGTTCTCTGTCACTCTCCTTCTCCAAATTGTGGGAGCTGTGAGCTCTCTGAGGAGGGACAATTCCCCTCTCCTCACAGAGGATCCAAAGTGCAAGAGGGAGGGCAAAGCAAATTGGCAGCTCCCTTCCATTACCTCTATGTCCAGCTGGGACAGGCGGAGAGCAAAAACACAAAACAGCTGAGCCGCTAAATTTGGTTATGTGGATTACTCCCTCTTTTGCAGAGTGACTGTTTAATGCATTTTTAGAGCTGAATTTTGGAGCCTCCCTGAAGTAAGGGCATGGAAAAGTGATAGGAGTGAAGATGACACCATGGTATTGCCTTGGCAGTTGTGTTGTCTCTTGTATGTTGCCCCTTTGTAGTGAGAGATCATGGCATTTGTATTTGGGGGGGAGTAAATACAAATTGTTGTCAATCTAGTGTAGAAACTTGAAATTACTTAGTAATATCTGGCTGCACAAGGTTGTTTCTTTGCAAGTTTATTTACACTTGTTTTATAGTCAGAAGCACGAGGAAGTGCACTGCGGAAGGCAACCAGAGCAGCTCTCGATCTGCTGGTATCGGTTGAAGTGCCTAGACAGTAAAATTGGATTTCTATTTTTTCTCTAAATAATTGAAAGGGGAAAAAAACCTGATGTTTTTGTCTGTAAAGACTTTGTTTATATGAAGGAAAGTTTACACAGCTTGTAGAGAATTAATTTGTAGGAAATGAAACCTCTGTATCTTCTTCATCTTATATACATGGTCACCATCTCATTCCAAATCACACTGACACTTGGGTTAAAACTTCAGGGTTATCAGGAAGATTTCAGGTTTCAGAAAGAAATGCTTTTAATCTTAGATTAAGAAAAAATTAGTAGAAAGAAGAAATGTTTAATCTTACTTTATAGACTTTTTAGAGGAGCTCAACTTAGTTAATCAGTAAGTCCAGTTTGTCCTACTCTTTGTTGTGGCACACAAATAATATTGGTGCCACCAGGTGCAGCTGGGAGTCCATTTTGTGCTGGCCTTGCTCGGGCAAAGGTGGGCAAGGGCCACGTTGGTCTCAGGTGGCAGCAGCCCTGCTGCTGAGTTTGGGACATGGTTGCTGTGGGGATGCTCAGCTGTGCTGGGTAGGGACGGGGAGGCATGGGCAAATCTGTGGCCACGGGAACTGGGAGAGCTGTCAGAGTCACTGGAAAGTAGCATCAAAGTGATGGCCTGGGCTCTGTCTGCCGCTTCCCACCAGCTAGTGGAGGGTCAGGAAAAAGCCAAACTTTCCAGTCAAAACTCAAAGGGAAGCTTACAGTGTTTGGGGTCACTTTAAGAATGTAAAGAAGACAGACTCCTGAATGAACTTTTTATATCCTGTGATCCTCTGCCTCTGCACATCCTGCTCCCGTGGGCAGTGGGAATGACAAAAGCCTGAACTATACTTGTACTATTTTTAGGTCAGGCTGCAGCAAGAGGTGCTGAACATTTTATGGGAGAGCACATTTCCGTGTGCCTTCAAAAACATTTGTTTTTATCCATAAGGCTTGGATAGATGCCAGCAGCCATCTGAAGTCTCTGTGTAGGTGCAGCAGTTAGCTGACACAGGTATGTTTGTGCTCTTGAAAGGTACTTGTCATAAACAAACACGGTACCTAAACTAAAACTGCCTCCAAGGGCACTTGAAATCTCTGGCCAGTGAAGATGTTTTGGTGAACGTGCAACCCTTCTCGAGGTGTGGAGGAGGAGTAAATGAATCCAAGGGTTCAGGTGCACAGTCAGGAGTGGCTCTCCATGGCTTTGGGAAGCTGCTGGGCTGTGTGATGCTGCAAGCCCTTGGCACCCCACACTTGCTGCCATGTGGGACTCTGAGCATGGCCCGCTTGCCAGTAGCCTCCAGCCCTTCTGTGGTGCCATGTGAAACCTCCTGTTGGTAAAAACCTGCTTCATCTCTGGAAGTAAAACCCCAGCTGGGTTCATGTGATAAACAGGAAGGTAGCAAAAGCATCATTTCAGTGTTTTCAGTAGATTTCCCTTGCCTTCCCTGGGGAGTTCAAGTGCTTCCTTGGACTTGGCTGGCCTCTGCTGCTCTCCTGGCCTTCCTTGTTTAGCCTGGCACAGCTTGAAGTTTTCCACTGAACCATCACCAGGCACTCATGGTAGCATCCACTCCCCCCACCACTCCATTCCCTCCCATCCCCAAGTTGTGGATGTCTTTTAAAACCAAAATCAGAGCAATGATAAATAAATAGTGCAATCCAGGATTCCTGTGAGAGAGAAGGATACAGACTCAGTAATAATAAGGGTCAGAAACATAAAGGAAAGACAAACAGGAAATAATGGGGGGTACAGGTCGAGACACAGCAGGGGTTGGATGTGACCGGGACATGGAACGGGCAGCCGCATTGCCAGCTGATGGCTGACAGAGCTGGTGGCCTCTGATCCAGGTTGCAGCGGGTCATGGTACTCTTTCTGCATGGCCTCTGCGTGGTGGGGGCCCTTGTGCCAAAGAGAAGTCCATGTGGTGCTGCTGTGCTGCCCCAAAGGATCACCCCAAAAGCATGGTCAAGAGGTGCAGGCAGTTCCACGTGGAGACTTGTTCTCCTGCAGACCATGCTGGAGGTCTGCCATGGAGTCAGTCCAGCACATCTCATGAGTACTGAATTTATTGCATTTTCTAAAGAAGAAAAAAATTAGATTTATTTTCAAGATGGATCATCATGTCTTTAACTTTTTTTTTTTTTAAATAAAGACCAGTGCATAGAGGGAGGGAATCTCTGCCACACAAAATCAATATCAATTACTACTCTGTAAAAGACTGGGCCACGCATACACGCTGTGGCAATGCCCAAACTGAATCCCCTTTGTGCAGGGAGTACTTAGCTCTTTCATAGCATTTGTGGCTGTAGTGGTAGTTGAGCTATTACAGGAACAATTGATGAGGCTAGCTGACGTCAGTACTTGAAAAGAACTTCACCTGTTTTAGAAGTAAAAATAAAAATGGATGTCTGTTAAAAATATAATTTAAGGTAATCAGAATGCCATACAATAAGAGCTCTGTTGCACATAATTGGCGCTCCTCTCTCATTTAGCATTGCAGTTTGTCTGTATTCAATTTCCTCACATGGTTTGATTATTGCTTTTGATTATTATTATCTACATCTAATGGCAAGTAAACTTCTGGTTTTTTTCCTCAACCCTTTCAAAATGACCTTGTGCCATTTTGCATTTAAAGGGAAAATACACATGCATCTGGCTGGGCAACATCCTAGATAAGTTTTGCAGTCACAGATTGCTACTTCAGTCAATATTCAGGCCATTTGGCTGGTTGGCTTTGCTGAGAAGCCATGTGCGAGCACAAGGAAAGACGCAGGATTTCACCTCAGAGGTAAATCTCTTGTACCACACTGGCACGCTGGTATTCCAAAGGGTTAGTGGTCTTCTGTCAAGGTCAGGCTGCAATTCAGCATTTGAGGCTGAGCACCAGAGGCCCCATCCTAGTCCCCCAATCTAATGTGTCACCCAGTATTTCGCTGGATCTCCTGAACTGTTCTGCAAAACTCAATACAATACTTGGGACTCCACAGTTACTGTTTAACATTGCAGTGACTACATGAAAGCTCACAGAAGGATGGGTTGAAAGGAAGGTTTTAAACCCTTCCAATTAATGGTTAAAGAGCCTTTCAAGCTGTAAAGAAAAGTAATTTTTGTCCTTGTCCCCAGCCATGGCAGAGCTCCCCTTGCTTGGCCACCCAGAGGTGGTGTTAGAAGAACAGGGAAGGTAAGGGAGTGACAACCTATGAGTGGGTGTGGATGTGAGCTCCTCTCACCTGCCTCGGCTCAGGTGGGAATTTCGGAGGCACCAGGGTTCTTCTTTCCCCTGGTGCTGGCTGCAGCCTCTTCTGCTTCTCCAAAGGCAGGCTGACCTCTCTGTTGCTCTATGAGTTTGGGAAGGGGAGGGTTTCTTTTACAACCTCCCTTCGCCAGAACACTCTTCCCCCACAGCCCTCCATCGCGGCACTAGCTGCTTGTGTTATCACAGTTCGCCCCCAAATAATCTGTTACTTGGGTCTCTGTCCAGGGAATATTAATTTGAAAAAGAGGATCATCAACTTTAACAGCTTTCCTTTCCTGTGCCAGTTGCTGTAATTTCTCCTGTCACCTCTGAGGATTTTCACTCAATAGTGAGACCAAGCTGTGCAGAAAAGGCAAGGAAGTCCTCCATTTAAAAAGGGCTCTGCTTAAGGAATGCTCCCCCTCCCCAAGCAAAGGCTGAATTCAATCCTTGGGTGTGTAGAAAAGGCCAGCTGAAATGTGCATATTTAAGTACCATATTTTTCTGAATGTTGATTCTTACAAGATTTTTGATGAGATTACTAGATGACCTCTTAAAGCCCTTTCCCACCCAATTATTTATTATTCTGCGTTGGTCTAAGATTTCATAATGGTTCCTTTATGACTCCTTACATAGTTTACTTGCTATTGAAGTTAAATGAATTGCTTAGTAAATTCCTGGATGCCCCTTTTTATAACTCAATTGAGTGCTGTATTTTGTGGCTCTGAAATCCTCTGGCACCTCATCTGTTCTCCATGAACTTTCAAAAATCACTGCTCAAGGTATCTCACTTCCCTCCACTAGCTCTGTTAGCAATCTCCGATGCTTGTCATTCAGTCCCATGGGTTTATAAATACTTTCCCAGGAATTCTTTTCATCTTTCCTTTTGATTTACTCATGATTCAACCGAATCATCTGTAGAATCCAATCCTCAAAGTTGTTCCTCCCTCTCCCTCCCCCCCTCCTTGACTGTAAAAAGGGAGCAGTAATTGGTATAGAGACCTCAGTTTCCCAACGTAGGAGAAATGCTCTTGGTTAAGGCTGTCAGCTAAGACCCAGAAAGACTAATTCCTGCTGTACATTGAGCAGCTTTTCTGCTCGTGATTGCAAACAACACATTGGCCAGCACGCAAATTATCCTTCTACAAAGGAAAGTTGGTGAACTACAAAAAAATATTTGGTCTGAATATCAAGACTGTCAGTGCTTGAAGAACTGACTGCTCTGACCACATCTGATTAGATAATTTTGCTTCAAAATTCAAGTTCCAGCAGCTCATCAGCACATCAAATGGGCTATAACGAAATGAGATTAGACAAGTTATTGTCACAATTGGAAGAATACTAATAAAAAGCCCATAACACATGTAATGATCCACTGATCAAATATGTTTTGAATTCCCTTGACAAGAACACTGATAATGATATAAATGTGATCAAATCTTTAGTGAACTGGGCTTAGTAAGGAATTTGTAAGCAAAAGTTCCCTTGAAAGTCTGAACAATCTTAATTTGGACAAAACTGTAGTAAAATAAATAATTATTCAGATTAGTTTTACATGGTTCCCATATGCCACAAGCTGATGTGTAGTTGAAGGCAATTCTCTATTATATAAAGGTACATTTAAGCAGATAAGAAACAAGTTTAGCTGCAATCAAAAAATTAAATTTAAAAAAGTGAAAGAATTCCTAGTTATCAGGGGCACTTTTGTTGAGGGAATCTTGTGACAAAAAGCCATATGGACCAATCATATTTCTGACTATGTGCTGGTCTCAAAACACTCTGGCCTGTAGCAGAAGCTGTTTAGTTCTGCTCAAAACCCTTCCTGCACGTTTACAGTCAGAAAAACTTCCATGTGATCTAGAGAAGAAAGGCACTGAGGTCCTGATTCTACGCACACGCATATGTTTACACCCATGAATTAGAGTGGGAACATTCATGTGCAGAAAGCTTAGCATATGTGTTAATCTTTGCAGGACTGACATGCCCAGTCCTGATACAGATCCTTGATGGAGCTTGCTTTCCTGCCAAGTGTTTATCCTAAGCTCCAAATGGGCCAGTCCTCCCTCACGGCAGGGTGTGAGCTTCCCCCACAGCACGATCTGCCTGCAGAGAGATTTCCCACAGCAGCACCAAAAATACGTCCTTAGGAGAATACTTTTCCCCACCTTCTGCAAGTCTCAACCCATGTGACATTCAAAGTTTTTTCTTATGTTGCATCCCTCCTTTATAGTAGAGAACATCACTGGCTTGTTTTTCCCTTTCAGGCTTTTCCAGAGACTTGCCGTCCTTTCCCATTTCAGTAGCTTTTCAGTACAGCTGATCTCCACCTATGGATATAAGGTGCAGTGGAGTTTAGTGTCATCCATCCATATTTGCAGACCTCAAATTTTGCTCTAAAACTGGCAAGAGTGGAGTAGGACTTTTAGCCAAATATGATTTCAGCTTCTGGACTCCAGTAGTTACAAGTGACAATAACTAGATTATTAGATTTCACCAAATACAGGCAGTATTTTGATATGTGGGTGTCAGTTGAAAAATAGACCATGATCTTTAGAAGAGCCCATGCTGTGATATTTCTGAATAGGCTGAATCCACACCAAATTTGAGCTCTGCTCCCGTGATCACAGCTCTGTCCGTGTCCTCCCTGATGTGTCCCTTCTCTTTGAATAATTTTATTGTGAGAAATCCTATCTAGTAACAAACAATATTTTGCTGAGATCTTCAGTAAAGCATTCGTCATTTTCCCTCCTTCTTCCTCCTCCACACTTTCATTTGCTTTCACACTTGCAAATGTCCCTTCTACAGCTGATCACTTACTGTTAAATATAAAATAATGGAAATCTAGCTGGTAGATTTGCCTGAGAGAGATTGTAGGTGCTTAAACAAAACCATTGCTCCTGAAGACCATACTGAGTGAGTGATGCACAATTTCACCAACTGGTGTTTACAGCTGAAATACTGCTGAAATGTTTGCTGTGTATGTGAACCACAACAAACTTTCCATTGCCTATGTAAACAAAATCCTCTGCAATCCTGTGCATCTGTACAACAGATATCAGGGAATATCCATATTCATGAAGGTAATTGAATTTTTTTTTCAGTCAGCCATTTAAATGGTACTTAGTAGAAAAGCTGAATTGAAATCCAGGCACAGGGATTTTCTAAACAGGTGATAATACAAAATCTGCAATGTATTTAAACCTATGTCATTTGTATTCCTAGAAGTATCACAGTTTTCTGAGCTTCCTAAAAGTGTGAAGTGTATCTCTGTTTCCCACATACATTACTCCATAGACATAAGTCATCTGTTAAAATAGGCTCTATAATAGTCTGAGAAGTGCCTCTCTATCTAGCATGTTTATTTTGGCATTTGTGCTCCAGGCAGATGTGTGGGAGGAGGGGGTGATGGCTGTCCAAGGGGCCTGTGACACTTGGGGACAAGTAAGTAAAATCAAGACATTTGTAAGGTAAAAGTCTACTCTCCTAACCCTCTCATCTTTTATAAAGGCAAGTGGATCAACAAATCTGGGTGACAGGAATAGCCAGATTTGTGGGTGTGTTATGTGCATCCACATGACTTCAGCCCCAGGACCTTTGCTTTGGCACCTCCACAAGCTTTTCTGCTCTATTATTAAGCAGCACAGCGCAATGATTACTTTCACAGTAATAACAGTAAAAAAAGAAGCAGACGTAGGACACACAAAATTGCAGCCCTGACCCCTGGGGGCCATTTGTCCAAACCGAAGAGACATCCCAGTGCTGGGATAAGAATGTGCAGTGGCGTGTTTCGGAGTGCTTTGCTAACAGCTAAAGCCAAACTCTTCTGTTGTGGACTGCCTGAGGAACACGTTGCCCAAACCCAGGTATAAGTCTGCTGCTTAGCCCAGGATCTATCCCTTACGGATGTAGGCAGTGGTATAGTTAACAAGTAAATGTCACACAGGGACCAAAGAGGGGGAATTCTCAGAGCATTGTGTTTTTAATTCAGTCATTCTGTGAGTTCTCCATTGAATAAAACAGGACATCTCAGATATTCAATCCTTTATTACTTAGAGGAACTTCCTAGGACACTGGAAACTTGAAAATATCTGATCCTCACACTGGTGCCTGGTACTATTGCAGTGATTGTAGCTGGACTTGGTTTTTTGACAAATAGATAAACTGTGATCTGGAGTCAAGGAGGCACCAGCCAGTTCTGCCAGGAATGACTCGCTGTAGCCATGCCAGAGAGGTGAGCGGCTGGTCCTGTCACCTCCCCGTGCATTGTGCTTGGAGTGAAGCAGGCAGTAACCTGCTCTGAGCTTGCTCTGTCCATCAGTTCAGCAATCTTCTGAAAAGAATTTATTCCGGTTTGATTCTCTATCTGCACAGGCCTGATGAAGTCAGGCATGGGAAGGGCAGGGTTCCTTTGTAATTTGGTGAAAAAAAACCCCAAAGTTAAATAACAGGATGCACTTTGCATTTGTGTTTTCAAAAACTCCCATCCCAGCAATGGCAGTATGGACTGTGAAAGAAGATAATAGCTGTTACTTTCTGTTCCCAGATGGCCTTTAGCTGACTGGCACTTGAGTGTGCCTGGATGGCAAGGTGCACTATTTTAGCTTTTTCTTTACATTTCATCCAACTGTGCTTTGAAGGTAGATAGTTACCAGCATCAGTAGGAGCTGGTATGGCATAGTTCAGTGTGCTTCTGCTTCGAGAGGGTCCTGTTGAATTACTGTTTAGCAATCCAGAAGCTCACTGCATCACCAATATTTAACATGTTCAAGTGCCACAATCTTTGTAATTTGTTGTAGGATATTATTCATTGGTAATGTACCTGAAACAAGAAGGACAACAAAGAAAGCAGTGAAGAGCTCTGTAGCTCTCATTTTTCCCCATGAAAGGGATTTTCTGTGCATGACAGATTATCCTCCTGATAGAAATTGTAACAAACTTAACAAAATGCAGATCTGTTGAATGCAGTAAATCTTTGTCAATAGCACACCAAGGCACAAATCTTCTCCATAAGTCCTCAGCATTAAGAAGCAAATCCTGCAACTGTGTGTGTATTTGCCTTGTGATAGGCCCACACACCTACTTATGTAGACATTCCAGACGTGAAATTACCTGAAATTGGACAGATGTCTACACAAAATAAACATTCAGAGCTACAGAAAGAGAGAGAAATTAGGAGTTATTCTTCAGTCTGCAGCAGTCAGCCCTGAAAATAACACGGCACAGGTTGGAAAGCATAGCTCAGGTTAATAGCTTCTCTACTGTAGGCTTCAGAGGGGCACAGACTTTTCCTTTTGAAAAGGCTAAAGAGGAGCTAATTCTCCCTGCGCACCCTCCAGTTTTGCTGTTGCATAAGTGCTGCGACGTGCAGCCTTTGTTCAGCTATTTTAGGAGTGGGCCATGTTTGCAGAGCATCTCTGTAAGAAGGTGGCAGCGAGACAGGATTTCATTCAGATGTTCCTCCGCGCACAGTTGCATGCTCTGCTTTGCTGTGCCATCCAGCCTTTTTTTGGTGAATGCAGCGACCAAAATTAATCAGGGAAGTGGGCTGAGTTTTTTACTTTGCATTTGTTTTGGTTACTTTACTCTTCGTTCTAACTCGGCTGTTCTTCTTTCTTCCCGTACTCTCCCTTGCCTTTCTCATCCCTGCAGATGAGTAAGCACCGGAGGGAGCACCTAATGCGCCTTTTCCACAGGCTGGAGCCGGCCCCAAGGGCAGCAGAGCCCCTGCCGTGGCTGCGGCCAGTGCCCCGCAGTCCTTGCTGTGCTCCCTGCTGATGCTTGTTGCCCCGCCTCTCCCCGTGGGGTGGTGCACGCGAAGTCAGGCACCCACCCTGCTACTCCCGTGGTGGCCAGAGCTGTAGCCAGAGAGTGCGAAATGGTATTCCTAGAGTGGAAATGGGCTGCTCCCTTTTCCATTCCCGTGCCCAGGGAGGAGAGTGTGCGAGGAAGTGCCAAGTGAAATACTGTAACTCAGATCTGAGCCAGTGACCCCATGTGCCAGTTGATGTGCTAGGTTGAGGGGGTATGCTTGAGGCTGCTGAAATCGGTATCTGCAAAATGAGCTCCCACTTTTCACCTTTCCTAGCAAGGCATCTCCTTCTATATTCTTGTAGTTTTCGTTAATAATGCTATATGTGAGTATAATGCAGTCATACCAGATGCAAGGGTGCAACTGAGGTGGCCACAGGTCCAGCCCAAGAGAAGGCTCTCAGTGCCTTTGGAGCACAAGTGCAGGGAAGAAATTGCTGCAGTAGCTTCTGTGGGCTACTCAGCTCTCCCATCTATGAGCTGACCCACAATGTGCAAAGACAATTTCCAAAGTGCCCACATGTGAAAGCACAAACTCAGCTGGGCAGCTCTTGGGGTTTGAAATGCACTTGCCAAGATTATCCAAGTTTCTCGGTGATTTACACAGTGCTAATAGAGAAACAGCAAAGAAGAGTGGGGCTTCAGCAGTAGGAGGCAGGTCTGAAGCAGGTCTGTCAGCTGGCAGGTGCTTCTGCAGCGAGCAGCATGGTGTTGTGGGGCTCAAGTCATTGCTCCTTTGTGCAGACATTGCCCATAGTTTGGTACTGAAGTTTTAGCAATAATTAAGAAAAGAGGTGATGAAAGGAAATGCCTTGCAGAAGGGTTCATGACCAGTGATTTTTGGGGCAGGGAATTGTGTGAGCGGGAAGCTTTTGTTAACCTTTGGAGATTATTTTGTAGTACTTAGCTTGTGGTGTGTGTTCTCAGTGCATGTTACTTTGCCAGAGTAGCACGTGGGCACTGAGAGATGCATCATATGCCATGTTCAAAATTGACTTCTTGCCTTCTCCTAGCTTGACATGAATACACAGACCTGCTAATTTTACTGTAAATACCAAGATACACCGAAACAATCAACCAAGCCAGCCGCGAACCAGTTTAAGGAGCTTAGATACGAAGTGGTTTATGGCAAAGGCTTTTGCTGCTCACACCCAGTTGTCCATCAGCCTAGTTAGAGGGTCTCTGAGATGTCCCACGTGACTATGAAGAGTACGCAATGTCATGGAATAAATAGAGGCAGTCAAATAATGATAATACCTGGATGTCCAAGGGCAGAAAGACTCTTAAGACTACTTGAGAGACTTTTTGGTATACTAACCTGTATCCAGGATATCCAGGGATGTCATGAGGAAGCCAAATGCCTAACAAATGTGAGTGCAGAAATTGAATACTTCACGTGCAGCTACAAAGCAGAAGTGCCATCTGGTCAATGAGCAAATACCTGATAGATCTGGGAGCCAAGGAGAAATATCCCATTACTATAATATCCCCACTGCAAGGAGAAATATCCCATTACTGTTAACTATGTGAGAACTGTGTTTCAGGCACGATTTAGGCCAAATCATCCAGCATCAGGAGGGATGAAAACAAGGCAAATCCAGGCAGGCTCATTTCAGAGGTAGGCACAGTCTCCAGCACATCATAGTTTGACAGAAAGTGTACCATTTTTGCACAAGGCAAGAAAATACTTTAATTGGGGATGGCATTAAAAATTGAGCTGCTTTACTGGCAATCTAAGCATGGCCAGGGAGCTGCTGGCCTATGAAACAGTGGCATCTCCCTCAGCTGGATGGTAGGGAGTGTGTGACATGGAAGGAAAATCAAAGCTGCCTTTTAGTTATCTTTCCTTAAGCCTTTTTTCTAAATACTAGGTGTATTATCAGTGCAATAATCATGCACACACAAGGTTTGTGCCGTGCTGGTGGTCTGGAAGTTACCCATGAAGTTATTTCCACACACACCAGGGCATTGATTCAGCCCATTCACAGCCCCTCCCCTCTCTCTCAGCTTTCGTCCATCACTAGTTTTAAACCATATAAATGAGTTGTAATGCCAGTCATTTCAGCAACACAGATGTTTGCAATAAGCACGCAGCTGAGAAGTGTAAAGTGAAGATGAATGTATCATTAGTATGCATAAGTAAACTTCTGTGGCCCATTTGTCAGATCAAGCTGAATTGCATCCTGTCTTTCCAGATTACAAATGTCTTGTATTAAAGCAACAGGTTTTTAAGAAGGCTGGGAAAATGTCCTACTCCGATTACTCATTGTAAATACTTTGGTGCAGAAACTTTTTCCAGTATCTTCTCTCTCTTGGCTTTGGAAATAAAAGCTTAGGTAAAAACTCTGTTATTCCCAGTCTGAGACCTCATTGTGTGAGAGGCTTCCAGATCCTTTCCTATCAGGGAGAGGTTCCTAAGAGTTATCAACTACTGCATCTATGACAAGATGCTCAAGTGATATATAGATGTGTTCCTTCATTTGTTTTTAAGTTGCTCTTAAACACATTTTCTTTGGAGCAATGTTTCAGCCAAACAAGACAGGAAGGTAGATGATTTTTTTTTTGCCTTTAAAGTACTGAACATTTTTAAAAGTGAGCTATGCTTCAGTGTTTTTTGGCACACTGAATCCATCTTAATGTGGAGTACATGACAAAAAGTGCCATGCTTTCTATAAAGATCTTAAGGAGAATAACTGAGCCCCAGTACCACATTGTAAATTAACTATTGTCCTTTGTCAGCACTGAGTGTGCCCCGTCATGTCAAATAACCACAGTTGGCATCCTGTCTATGAGCATGACCCCCGTTCATTTCATTCACCCAGCAGTGAATAATTCATATAGCAAGTTTTACCCTGGGCAAAATACACTGACATCGAGTCACTAAACTATAGTCATTCACAGAACAAAATAGTTATTCATGCTTTCAATGTGAACCATTAAATCTTGCCAATTAAATTTGAGAATGAATCAAATTAATTCATTTAACGTCATCTGAGCTCACAACAATGTTGTTGCATGCTTGCTGTACTTTGCTTTACTTTCCCCTTTCCTTTTTTCAAATTGTACCTGGAAACTGATATGCTGTGCCAAGCAGGTTTTAGTAAGTCCTGTCTGGGGGAGGAACTTTGCAGGAAAGAAGATAATTCCTAAGTTGTGACGTGGATCCCTCAGCTTACAGAGTTAATCATCAATTACTAGATGGTAATGTGGTTATTGGTAGCATTTAATGCAGCTAAGCGAGCAGTGATTGCTCCCAAAAAGCTGTCCTTGCCTCCTGATGTGTACCAGGGCAGAGTGTGTTGCCTGCCAAGACCAAGGGGATGTGCCTGGAGCAGGATCTTGCCTTTCCCCTTGGTGGTGGCTGCTGTGCTCCTCGGGGCTGGGAGATGAGGTGAGCCTGCTTCACAGATGGAGGGAGAGCAGTCAAGCCCTCCTGCTTCCTGTGAGACCCTGCCTGGCACATTGCTCCTGAGTAATAAATAGGTAATAGCGCTGCTCAAGTGGCAGAGGAGCACATGCAAGTGAGCAGATGAGATAGGTGGGGACTACACAAAGAGTCCTGTTACCATCAACTCAAGCTTCTTTTTTGCTGTTTCCTTGCAAGAAAGAAAGTGGTTCTTGTGTGCTGGTGGTGGCTCTTTGTGGTCGTCACCACATAACCACAAGCACGCAGGAGGGTGAGAGCCCTCACAGATGGCTCCTGGCTGGTGGGCATTGGCAGGAGGCTCTCAGGGCTCTCCCAAAGGCCTTGGGATGGATTTGTGGGTGTTTTCTCAAAATGCTGTAACTTACAGGAAGAAAATGTTTCTATTGGAGGTTTATCGCAAGACGATAAGCTGAGGAAGTGAGTTTTCCTCTGCCATGACCAAAAGAGCTGGTGGATGGGTGGTGTTGGTACAGTCCTGCTTAGTCATATGGGGAGGAGATTGCATTGTTAAGCCTCCAGGTGTGGTCACTCAGTCCTTTGAAAGCCTGAGGTGGGATGGGAGTGGCAGCCAGTTAGGAGGAGTTAATAATTTACTCTTTTGTGAGTGAAGGATGTACTAACAGTATTTGCACTGCAGGCTCTCTTCCTTTTCAGCATAACTACTTTAACCTGTTTTGTGCTCGTAATTTCAGGGATGATGGGCATCCATGGCCTCACAGAAGGAGCATCTTCTGGTTGTGAAGAGATTGATGTGTGTTCTTTGGCTCTGTGGCTGACAACCTTTTCTCCCCAGCCTGCAGTAGTCTCTATGCCCCTGTGTATCCCTTGGCTATTTCAGTCAGTCTCCAACAGCTTATATAGCCCAAGGCCCCTCACATTTTCTGGTTTTTGCTCAGTTAATGGGTTATTTTTGGTCGGTTTTCTTCCCAGATGTGTTTAAGTTACCTGTTTGGAAAACAGCAATGGAAAGATGCAAGCAAAAGTGTGGTTTACCTTGCACTGGCTACAAGCTGTAGCCCTGGTGTTAGCAATTCAGCTGAGGCAGGTTAGATCCATTGCTGCCACCACTCATCCTGCTCTATGTTCAATGTCAAGTCTAAAATTTGGTATAAAATCTTGAGAGTCTTCTAAACTGACTAGTTCACTTTTGAGACAATGTGCTTGGTTTGGCACAAAATAATTAGCTGAAAACTACTTATCTTAACCTCCTGGAAAAATAGATCATGTTCCAAAACACCAGCTTCCTTCTTAAAAATCACAGCTTTTATCTGTGTAACGTAACACTGACAAATCCACATCGTTGCTTTTATTATAATTAGGGCTCTGTGTGCTGTGTTATCGCAGCCTCTGCTCACGGCCTGCTCCCTGTGCGCGAACAAGCGAGGGGGACAGAGATAGTGGAGAGGGTTGGATTTGGTGCCGGACACCACGTGGAAGGGTCACGTGGAGATAGGGCACTACTGTCATAGACTCCAGTGGCTTCATCACCTCAGCATGGTACAGCAGAATTGTGCAAAATTGGTCTGTATCTGTGTCTGATCCCCTGGACAGGCCTCGCCGCAGTAGAAGAGTGGTCTCAGCTCTATGAGCCCTCGTGCCTCGATGTGAACTGCAGCCGCCTTCACTGCAAGAGCTCAGGTTATCTCATAGGCGTGACTAACCCAGCATGGTTTATTTTGGGTCGCAGTTCACCTGGAAAAGCTCCCCTGGGAGCTGGAGGGAGCAAGGGGATGTGTGTGCGTGGGTCCAAGCTTCCCCATGTCCCCTCTCACTCCTCATTCCTTGCTGCCAGTGCCCATCCATGGGAGGTGGTGGTCCTTTGGTGCCACCTTCCCAATGTAATGCAGGCGGAGGAGCTCTTGGGAGGCTCCAACAGCTCTGGCGGAGACAGCATCTTCTCCCTGGGCGCTCACTGGATCTTAGCATGCACCTTGGTGATTCATAAACCAAACAGAACACAACTCCTTCTCCTCCAGCGATCCACTTGCAAGAGGGGTTATGTGCCTGTATGGGAAATACTGGGCAAATCTGGGTTATCTGAGGGCATGGGCTCTGTGTAGTCAGTCTTATTTTCACGTAATTTTTAAGCGTAAGGGGTATGTGAGCTGTGGGTTATTGTTATTTTTTAAAAAGGAAATTTGTACTGCAACTCATTTGTACTTCAGTAAACTGGCTTTCTGACCCTTTTTCCTTGAAATTGGTCTGGTTTCCCTCCAAAAATCATGCTGGTAGAGAGAAGAGCCCCTGCCCTCTCTGATGGCCAGCTCTGCTTCAGCTTCTGAGGCAGAGGCTGAGGGATTGCTGTGGCTGGCAAAAGAAGGCATGGGAAGAGGCAATGAATAAACATTAAAACTAGACAAATTCAGGCTCAGTAAAGGTATACATTTTCCACAGCGGGCAGATTTAACCATTGGAGCAGTTTTGGTAGGGATTTGGTGGATTTTCCATTACTTGAAGGCTTTAAATCAAGCCTGCAGGTACTTTGATATGCTTTAAGTAGAACTTGCAGACTTGATTCACAATTGCCTGAGTGAGGTTTTTTGGTCTGTTTTGTACAGCTGGACAGAGCAGATGGTCAGAAAAAGATCTCCCTAAGAGATCTGTGTTTAAATAAGCAAACAAACAACCCCCTTGAAAGTGATATCCACACATACAGATGGATGAAAATTACAAGTCCTTAGCAATACTAGAAAAGGAAATGTTTGTGTCTCCTGTAACTGACCCATTTTGGGATTCCAGATGCAGGCTAATTTGCAAGGAAACATGGTAAACTGTTCGTGCTGAGGACAATGTTAAGATATGGCACTTGTTGGGGGAATGACCCCCACACCCTGCGAGCCCCATGGTGTTGACAGGAGCAGCCCCCAGTGGTGCATCCCTGCTTCCTGACTTTTAGATTCCCACGCACACCTGAGTGAGGTGCTTCAGATCTCTGAGCACCCAGTGCCTGGAGGGGTGCAGAGCAAGGCTGTCCCAACTAGGCAGTGCATGGGGAGGCTGGGCTTCTCTGTAAACCCAGCTGCCCAGCCAGAGTCTGTCTGTGCAGCTCTCTGGGTGCTTGGATCGGGCCCCTCTCCCCTACTGGCCAACCTGGGAAGGCCCCAGCCCTCCCAGAGAATGTCAGTGAACAGTTGGAGCTCTTCATTAGAGAGAACCTAATTAGACGTTTATTATTTATGTGATTTTGCATTAATGGCCTGGCAACAAGATTTATTTCTCAACTTATTTGTTTCACAATGTGGTTTCTTCAGCAATCAATTGATATTTGGTTAGCTTAATAACTATCTTGTTAAAATTAAATTAAATGCTACTCTGATTTAACTGTATTAAAATAAATGTTGTCATTGTTAATGAAATGCAAATAACTATTTAAATTGTGGCAGTGCTTCATTGAGTTGCCACTGTTGGGTGGAAGGATGTTGAAGAACACACCAGTGAGGCGGGGGATGACAGGAAGTGCTGAGAGCTGGGACCCCAGCCAGCACCAGCCAGGCAAATGGAAGCTTCACGCTGGCTCCAGCAGGTCATGGATGATAACTACAGTGGTGTATGACAGCAGTTCCTCTGTTTAGATAGGATACCTGATCTTACAACTTTCACTGTCTTATATGCCCGCTGGGCTAGGTAAAACACTCTGGCTATGAGCATCTAAAAGCAGATGCAGGTCCCTCGTGTCTAAATAAATAACACTGAGTTAAAATGAGGAATCCTCAAACTTTCCCTGCAGTGTGGGACAAAACCTGACAGAACATTGGTCTCTGTGCTTACTCGTTTCCTGGCACCGTGTGTTCCCATGCACAGAGGCCTGAGCCCCCTGCCTTGGCAGACATGGATAGAGGCAGGGATAGCAAGAGGACTTCTCTGCCGGTTCCTGCTGTGCAAATACCTGCCCCTCTCACCTTCTCATAACACCCCCTTCCTCTGGCAGGTAGCAAGCATAGACATGGAAAAAGTAATCAGTTTGGGCTGGAAATAAGGATTTATGAGCAGACAAAGCAGCTCGCTTGCCTCTGCTGCTCCTTAGGTCTGAGGAGAAGTCCCTGGGTGCAGGCTGTGGGTTGCCACACACCAGCAGACTGTGGACCTCTGCAGACCTTTCCATGCCTGTAGATGGAAAGAACAATGCCCGTACAAAAGTTAAAATGTGTTCAGAGCTTTCCACTGATATGGATGCCTACATGAAGTAGTAGAAACAGTAGCTAGAGTTAGCTAGAGTCATTAGGAGAAAAGTCCTGACGTGTTGCCAAAGCTTTAAGCTGAAATGATGCGATTTGGAATATTTGGCGGGTAGAGTTGATCCAGCTTCCATTGTAGTGGGCATGATACCACTTGTGACTGCAGCAGGAGCCAGGGCAGGGCTGCTCATGTGAGACAGAGAGAGAGGGGGGTGAATGCAAAGGTCGACCTCCACAAGTAGGGTCAGGTGTACATCCCTGCGTTCAGAGGTGCTGCTCAGAACAATGGAGAAAATTAAGGCAATGGTGCTGCGCGAGCAACTGGTCTTGTCCTTTGCTGACATGTGCAAATAAATCTTTCATTTATATCACTAGCGGCCAAATTTGTGTGCACAAGTCCTTGTTACTGAGTTACAAGTACTGCAAGGGCAGTTGCTGTACAAAGTTGGAGCAATGCCTGCAGAGAAATCCTTGAAATAACTAAGTGCAAAAAAGAATCGGCCACAGGGTGAGTTCCCAGCCTCTCTCTCTGAAAGCATGAGCACATCCAGGCATTTAACATTTACACAAACCGTGTAAGCAGTTAACTGGGCAGCAAAGAGCAAACTCCTAAAACAAACCATGCTGCAGTTTGTAACACTTGTATTTTTGCCCATATGTGTTACCAGTTATCGATACAAGTGCAAGGAGCACACGTGGATGATGTAGGGAGGCATTATTCAAGATGAAGTACTGTACTGGATCTCTGTATTACCTTCACAGTTCAGATATACAGGCATTTCAACACAGGCATGATTTTAAAAAAATTATTATTTTATTTTATTTTTGTTTCTGGATATAATGATGCAACATATCTAAGCCTGGGGGATATAATAGATAGAATGAAGAATCAGGAAAAAAAAGGAGTTAGGTTTAGCTCAGTATGAAGTGTGCAAAGATTTAGACTTGGTGTGGTTTTTAATAAACTTAGATGAACAACATATGATGCCTTGTGTTATATTAATCTTGCAGTGCTTGATGTTTCACGTGATTTTCCAGCAGCTTTCATTTATTGAATTCCCTGCTTAGATTTTTAGTGAAAAGCAAAGAAGATTATGAAACATCCTGTTTGTAATTCTAATTTAATTGCATACAATTAGCTAAATACATCATTTGATACAACTCCAGTTAATACTTAGTTAAATGTAATTTTTACAATAGTGTGCCAAATGACATATTAATAATATTTGATATCATTAGCATTAGATTGCAAAAATATTTGCATACTGTTTATTAGGATGTGATATGATGCGTTTCTTCAATGGTTGACTATGTAGGTGACTAAGGATTATGAAATAATTCTCAACCCATACCCTGGATTTTAAAGCTTCCAGATTTGTTTATCTTAGAAAATAATAAAGTCAACTTCCTGACACTGTGTGGCATGGTTTTCTAGAATAAGTGCATTCAGCCTTATTCCTTGTTCAGACTACACTTCTGTAGTTATACTTAGTTGAACCCCAGTTCCCTGAAGTTTGGTTTCTTTATTTTTCAGTCTGCCAAGAATGATGAGGGGAAAATTGATCCTGCCTTGGGGATGAGAGACTGGAGTAAATGATCTCTGTGGGGCCTTTTCAACCCTGTTTTCTTTTGATCCTGCATATTTTGGAGCTGTCATACATCCAGCCAGATCATGGTGGAGTCAAAGCAAACTGGTGTCCACACTTGGCTGCCACATCTATACTGAGAAAAAGAGAGGAATGCAGCTCCAGCCATCACTCGGTGGTTTTATAACGATTGTGCTGGTGAGACAGGGAGATGCAGGGCTCTCTCCTGGCTTGGGTGTTACTGCCACTGCCCTGAGGGATTTAGTACTGGGTTAACCCCTAGCCTCCAGACTCTTCACTGAGCCCTGGGATTCTTGCTGCCTCCCAGCTGGAGGGGGCTGCTGTGGTTCCTGACTGTGCCGAATGCCCTTCGCTGCAGGGCCTGGAACATATGGCATTAGACAGTAACGCACTGTGCTGCAGTTGCAGAGAAATTGGAAGTGTTGTCTGGGGTTGTGCAGCACAGCAAACCAGCAGCAGCTTGTGCTGAGCTGTGCCAGCCAGCGGTGTGCTGGAAACATCAGGATATTGCAAGAGAGACTTGAGGTTCCAGATTTCATGCTGGGTTTGAATTTTGTCTCTCCTAACCCTAGGGATGGCTCACTCCAGGGCTTTGGTCTGTCCCAAAAGCAATGACAGGAAGCATTTGTTAACTTGAAATGACATTTGCCTTTCCAGGGCCACCCAGTATCTGGGCTTGCCTTTCCAGGGCTACAAGTACTTCCAGGTGTTTGGGGTAGAGCCATGAGTAGAAACATCCTTTTCAAGAGCAGTAGTGCTCTGCCACTTGTGCTGTCTGCAACATGGAAGCAGCAACAAACAGGAAACCTTAGGGATGAGGGTCAGGCAGAAATACAGGTTCTGGCAACTGGTTGGAAACATCTAATAATAATGACTAATTTAGAAAAATCAAAATGAGGTGTTACTTTAGTCATGGTGCCAAGTTCTGGGCTGAGTGGCCTGGAGGACAGAGCTCCTAGATGTGATGAGCAGAAGCTGCAGGAAAGCAGTAGGACTCTGTATGCAATATTATGACATTTGTGATTTGCTTTGAAAATAACTACAAGTAGTTGCAACTCAAGAAATGCACAAACTGTGCCCCAGAGCTGCCTTTACTTTTCTCAGGGATCACCTCTGACAAGAGGGGCGTTTGACCTGTGTTTTTCCTGGAGTCTTTGGGCTGGATACCTGTGTCTGTACTGGTGGTAACCCCAGGCAGGCAAAGGCTGTGAAGGCTGTTTGACATCTGTGGGATGTAATGATGAGCTCATGGAGGAAGAACAATTGCTTTGGCTTTCATTGTGTCCTTCTGGATTTTTCTTCAAAAGTACAGCTACAGGATGCTCATGGAGGGTTTCTTTCTTTCTTTCTTTCCCTCTTTCTTTCCTTCTTTCTTTGTCTTTTTAGCATCTCGAGACAAAACTGTTTAGCAACAGAGCTTAATAGAGTGTAAAGTAACAGCAAAGAGCAAGCAGAGAGAGGTGAGGTGAACATGAACTGGTTTCCGCAGTCTTTGACAGCTCATCTGGTGGGAATAATGAGTAATTTATGTAGCATTCCCCACTTCAGATTATCGAGTGGCTAGACTGAAGCTGGGAAACACTCCAGGTCCAAATCAGATACAACAAAGGGGATATTTGTAATCCTTTGTGTATTCCTTTATTTTTCTCATTTTTATTAATTTCCTGATACTGAGAGTATTTGGGGGGAGTGGGGGAGGGAAGACAAAGTTTCACATCCCACACTCTGTCCTCGTGGTAGTCGCTCAGGGTGTTGGGAGAAGCACATTCATGGCAGGTCTGTGAGGCTGCACCGTGAGGTTTGGATGAGATTCGGCATTGGGTCCTCTGCCCTGCTCTGCTGCAGAATCTGTCATGTCCTTGATTGAGCCCACCACTGACCAGTGAAATAAAGTATTTAGGTTTAGTTTACCAGTAGGGAAGGGTCACTGTGAAGTACCACCAAATCATTTGCTGGTTTACAAGCAAGTCAGTGTGCCTCTTCAGATCCAGACTGACACTCAGCTAGTTCTGCTTTGTCCCAAAATCTGGGCTACCAGAGGATGGTTGCCTCCTTGGTAGAAAGCACAGCGAGGGCAAAACTGGAGTCCCTGTCCCTGCAGTCTCAGCCAGCCCATACAGCAGCTCCTCCCCAGCTGTGTCTGGCAAACAGCCTGAATTTGTAACCTAGTGGCCTTGTGTGCAGTCCCATCTCACTCACAGAGTCCACATCACTATGGGTCTTGTCCTGCCCTAGGGAAGGATGGAAGGTCAGAGAAGAACTGGTCCAGGGGTATGACTTCTCCCAGCTGGCCAGGGCATGCTGAAGACTACTTCTCACCTTGGAGCGGTTCAAAGAAAGGCAATTAAATCTCAGTAAATTCAGAAAGCAGCATTTTCCTTGAAAAGCTCCAGAAAAAAAATCTAAGGGAGAATGTGGTCCGGATGATTCTAGATGCTGACCCCATGAGCTGCTGCCTCCAAAATGGTCATCCCAGCCTCATCCCTACTAGCAGTGCAACTGCTCTGTGTAATAGAGACACTTACTTGGGTCAGGATGATGCTCTGTGGCCTGAGCATGCCAGGGGAGCTGGGGTGACCTGTTCAGACCCCTGGGAGTGCTGCACCTGCCCGAGTCCTGCCTGCCCTCCTCGTGCTTTGAAGGGTTTGTGCAGCTGGGTTCTGGTTGCCTAAAGACAAATGATACACAAACTAGGAATTGTCTCTTATTCTGTAAAACCAAAATGAACCAGGAGAATCCAAATAAACCTCCTAGAAGCCTTTTCCTACTGCAACTATTCTAGTACAAGGGGTTAGGATAACTTTTGTTAGCGGGGAGGAAAAAGGGATTTTTGCTGCCAGTATATTTTTCGTGTTTTGCTGCTAATGAAATCACATGCTACCCATAACGGTTAAGGGCTTATCACCTTACAGATTGTAAATAACTTTTTTGGGTAACCATTAAACAAATTTAGATGTGTCCTACTTATATTATTCACATAAGCTAGGAATATTGGAAGTAGTGTTTCTTTTCCATCAGAAGTCTTTATAGCAATTTTATTAGTTTCTATTAGTTTCTAAACACGTATGTCCTTGAAAAAAAAATGCTATCAATTCCTCTGAGCGTGATACTCTCCAACTGCAATCCTTTTACACCATTGCACCCGTCTTTTGTAGACAACATTACTCGCTCTGGTTTTATACTAGTATGTCTAGAAATAGAATTAGGTCTTCTACCTCCAGTCAGCATTATTCGGCATTAATCCTCTTTGGCAGAGGGAGCAGCCAGCTCACTGCCAGCTGCTGGCAGGTCTCTGCGAAGCACTGGAGTTGATGTCAGTTTTAGAAGTTGAAAATGCATACACTGTTCAACAGAGGAGTGTCATAAGTTTCTTTAAGATGAGTGAGCACACTTAAAATTTAAGGCAGCTCTTAGGATGGGCCCTCTGTACTCCCATGAGCATTTGGTAGCTGCTAAGAGAGGAAAACGAAAGTGAATCATCTATTTTTTTCCATTCTTAGGGCAATTCACTGTGCTAGCATCTCAGTATCTCAGTTTGTCTGTAAAATGGACAAATTGCTCACCTGGACACTCCACCACAGAGTAATGAAACTTGTCTAATATCCTGCAATGATAATGTTGTAATTGTAGCAACTGCCATCAAAAGGGCTGAAAGTGTTCAAAGGAGAAGTTGTTATTCTATTTTTGTGAGTGGGGGAAGTGAAACAGAGAATGGTGATGACCTGGCAGGGGTCAAGTGGCAGGAGCCAGGCTTCCTGACACTCCCTGCCTCTCCTTCGGGGCATCAGGTGGGAAGTCAGGAGGAGCAGCAGGGACACTGCCATAACACAGGAGTCTTCTTATACCTCCTGAAATACTGTGGCTCCATAAGCAGCACATGTCTGTAGGATATTGGCTTGCCTGTGTGCAGGGGTAGCTCCTGCAGAGCCTCCTTGGGGGTCTGTGGGTGAGATCAACTGAATTTTCCTTGCTGGATCAGGACTGGGTCTGTCTATTGTAAGAAGAGAAATATCTGTACTTCTCTCCTCTAGAATCTGATATTTTCATAATCCCATTGCTTATACATGCTTCCTCACCTTGTTCTCCTTTTATCAATACAAATCTACTTTTCTCTCCTTTTAAGCAAAAGGCTAGTATTTCTTTCCATCCCACACAATCTAAGCCTAGAATACCTGCAGTTAGCTTAAACACTACTAACAAAACCTCTACATTTTACAAAGAGTTGGAGGCAAGATGATGTAAAATTCAAATATAAGTATATGAAAGCCAAACTAGCCTTTGGATAGCTATGGATAATTCTTTCTGTCCCATAAAAGACTAGTAGTTCATACTGTTTTTCATACTTTAGTTGCTGGGATTTCATAACAATTATGGTATTTATTTAAAATAACAAGCTATGTGAGTCCATCCAGTTTCCAAGAACCCCATTGCCACAGTTCATTACAAGCTATGATTAGTGAAAGGATTACATTGTTAATGTCTGCAGGTATTCTGAATATTAGACCTGCCTTTTGTGTGTAGTTCTCCTTTCTGGTTACCTGGGAGTTGTCTGCTTATATTCCGTCACCTCAAATCTTTACCAACCAGATATTATACACTTGTAAAACAGACATGCTGCTCTGTTACAGTGAATCAATGGCTTTGCTCTCAGTCCTCTTTCAGTGTGTTATTAAAAATAAAAGGTTTTCTACATACTGCATGAGTGTTGTGGCTGATTAAAAGTTTGCATCAGAGTTTGAACTGAATCCTCAGCACAAGAGTGAAGGTAGAAGTTTGCTGACAGCTTGCAACTTTATGGCATTTTTCTTTGATGCTGGAGGTGAGAGGGGAAGACACAAATATGGATCTGGGTATCCTTTTAGAGAAGGAGTGGGCGATGGACTAGAGTTTGGTCTCCAGAAGACTGAGTTTTATTTTCTAGTGCAAGCTGGCGTTGGCTTAGACTATGTTCAGATGCTCAGCTGAATTTTTGGCCAACTTGTGATATAGATCCACTGTTCTGATTGGTTTGTAACATCCCTAGAATATGGCTTAACTTTCCCACTAGCCTGTACTTTCATTCAGAAATCATGTATTTAAACAGGGTTTACAGCCAAAATTTATGGCTCCAGTTTCAAATTCTATAAACAGGAGCCAGCAATAGTGAGGTTTGCTGTGGCTCCTTGAAGGTGTAGAACAGCCCATACAACCCTGCAACAGCCGCAGAGGCTTGTTAAACAGCAAGGGCTTGTGGTCCTAGAGATTTGGTAGGTTAATTCACATTAGAAACACTTTGGAGTTTTAGGTGCAAGAAGTGTAAATCGTAGAAGGGTTTCGGTTGTAAGGGACCCTGGAGATCATCTGGTTCCAACCCCCTGCCTTGGGCAGGGATGCCACCCACTAGATCATGAATATATAAGTAGGTATATCCAGGCATGGAGTGGTTAACCTTTCTTCTTAAATGCAGTTCTCAGAAATGTGTGCACTGCTCCATACAATGGGTAGAGCAGTCCCTTTGTGGAGCTCTGAAATACTGGGTTTGGAGTACGGCAGCAGGGGGAGTAGCACTTGCCACACTCATAGGACAGTACTCAAATGACAGGTTTGAGCTGTGTCTGTTACCAGAATTTATTTCCAATTGAAACCTTAATTACCTGCAGCTAATCTAAACAGGAAACTTGCAGAAGATTTTAGTCCCTATATTGCTGCAAGAAGAAGGAGACAGTTGCAGTTCAAGTGAAAAGAAGCCCTCATTCTGAGCCCTGTATTAGCATATTTTTCATTTCTTTCTTTCCAAGTTGGCCAAACTGAAAGCAATCTGCCTCAAATTTCAGAGTCAAGATTTTGTGCCAAGATTAGCTATAAAGTGGGTCAACTATTCAAAGCTGGTAATTTATGTGAATATGGGATTTGTACCAATTTGTTGTTATCTAAAATGACTAATGTTTCATAAAAACAAATTTCTGCTTGTGGATTGCTCTGAGAGTGGCAAATACTGCTTTTCTACCAGTGTGTCACTCTGGCACTGCTCAAGGGTGACTGGTGACTTCAGCCAGGCAGGCCTGGCTCCCTCCTTGGGCACTGGTGGTTGAGGTGCAGAAAGGCAGGGTTGCCCTTGAAACAACCCAAGAAAGAATGGGAGTCCCTTCTGGAGTGAAAGAGGAGCTATGCCAGATGGATTACAACGATTTTTTAGGTCATCTGATGTTGTTTAGGGAAAAAAAAAGATAATATATATAATAATATATATTATATATATATTATATAAATATATATATAATAATATATATTTTCAACCATAAAGTCCCGTAAGACCTTCCTCAGGGCAGGAGACAGCCGATTGTCAGGCTTGTACATGTTGAACTGATCAGTGTAATAGTGAGAGGTCTAATGGGTACATTGAATTCAGCGTTAACACCTCTCCTAGCTGAGCTTTGCCGTAGATTTGGTCATTTTGCATCCCCCTGGGCCTTGAGCAGGAGCCCACCAGGTGCGGGACTGCAGAGAACACCCCCTGCCATGGTTCTCACCCATGTGTGATCCGTGCGCTCCCCTCTCCCTTCCTTTTCCCATGGCTTTCTGCCCTGGCAGCAAAGCTCCTTGCTGCAGGACAGGCTGTGAGATGAAGCCATCTCCCTGTGGAAGGGGTGGGGCACCTGGACTGCCTGGGTTGGTCTTCAGTAGATTCTAACACGTGGGCCATGGCAGAGCAGCAAGAAGCAGATGGGTGCACACTAAAAGCAAAGGACCTTTTGGCATGCAGTCATTAGCTGCTGCCGAGTGCATTAGTCCTCTTATGTCTTTCAGAAAGTCATCATTTTATAACAGAAAATTGCTATTTTGTTTCAAGTAGACTTAATTTCTATAATAAGACTAAAGCCTCGTAATTAGGGTCACGAAGAAGCATAATATCACGTGCTTAATTGGAAGGGCAGTAGCTGCTAAGCTCAGGGAGGGGGATGGGCTGTGGAAGGGACGATGGGGCTACTCTGGCATGGTGTAGGGTACGGCCCTGCACCAGGGTGGCTGCACGGGTGTCCCGCAGCCCGAGGGGCTTGTGGGGCGACAGTAGCTGTCCGGTGCCACTGGGACAGCGCTGGCGAGGTGTGCTTGGCCTCTTCTGGCAGCAAGGCTTTCATCTCTGTGTGCTGTGATCCCTGCACTTCACAGCCTGTCCGGCACCTCTGCCTTCGGCCACTGTTTCAAAAACCCTGCTTTTTGCCAGGGGACTGGGGGATGTTGTGCAGATTTGGCTCTATGAGAAAAACAAATTTTGAACATTTATGTTCAGTTGGTGTGATTTTGAGGTTGGCTCAGCTACCGATACTCTCTTTGGTGCTCGCATCCCGTTGCAAGTGACCAACTGTAGCATGTAATTTCTTGGTCTCCTCTTCGTTCCCCATTGCCAGTTAATTAAATGACACTTTGATGTATTTAGTCAAGTCCTGTAATTAACGCGTTCCTTAGGCTGAGGTTAGATGGAGTAGCCTGTCTGTGGTAACAGCAGGGCGTGTTCCTGTGGAACACGCACTGCCCCCCAGGGGGACGGGAATAGTGAGGGGGTGTGAGCCGCTCCGGTGTGGCGAGAGAGGGGCTGAGAGCGTCCTGCACCCATTCATTGTCAGCCATCACCACCTAGTGGCAAAAAGGCTCCGTCTGGATTCATCTGCCAGCTTACGTGTCTCTTGCAAAGCTATTTTTGCCTAAAATCCGAATTTTCAAATGGGGTACTCATTTGCCGGTCTTATCCTGGACTCAAACCAGCTTTTATAACTATGCAAAATTTCCTTCCGAGCAGAGAATCACTTCTGCCCACTGCAACCTGACATCTAAACCGACTCATATGTGTTGTCTCCTGGACGCCTCGAGTGTGTACACAGATAAATTGGAAGTGTTTTATTTACATTTTGCTCAGGAAGTGAACCGACCTTTGACATCACCCAGACTCACATACCCAGATTCACAGCACCAATCCTGAAATCCAAGGAGATGGGCATCTGTGGTGTACGTTTTCATCTACTTACATCCAAGGAATAGAAGCGCCAGTTCCTC
>VXBT01014194.1:127545-149145 GCA_013400235.1 Oriolus oriolus
GGTTCTTGTAAGTCCTTTAGTGGTGTATCCTAGAAAACGAGGGTGGTGATACTATGTGGTATTGAGGTGGGAAGGGCACCTCCATTTCGTCATTAAAAAGTGGTTGGCAAAATGAAAAACTTATTGAATCCCACTGAAAGAATAAATGGGAATAGAAACCGTGTTGCTATCCTGGTCCTTTCTTTAGCACAGGCCATGAGAATCTATTTCAACTGCCTTGGTTGTGTCTTCATTTTCATTCTCCCCACCCACGCTTCTGGAATCTTAAACTTAACCCTGTCCCCTGGCAAATGTTCCTCCTTGTTCACGTGGACTCAGCCTTTTGTCTTCTGCTTGTTGCCCTCATCTACTCCCTTGGAGGGGAGTCTACAGGTGAAATCTGGATAATGTCTGGCAACAACATTTTCTTTAGAAAAGGACTACAATAAAACTTGTCACCGACAGCTCAGTGTGCTCACTCTGGCAATTAAATTAACTGACAGTGGAGTTATGGCTCCTTCATTTAGTGGTGATTATTCTTTTTATTTCATTATTTCCTAATGGATAAAACATTTAATGCCCTTAAAAAGTATTTGTCAAGGTTTTTGCTGGCAGAGCAGTCTCCCTCTGCCACATCACTGAACTAGTTGGCTCCCAGCATGGCTGAAATATTCCTCTGCCTCTTGGGGACAAGAGAAGGGTAGGATGAGCTTGTGTATGCTCAAAAACTGCCCTTTGAGATGATCCCTCAGTGCTTTTTAAACCCTCTTTTAAAGCAGCTGTGTGCAAGAGAGTTTTTCAACCTACCCCCATGCCTTCCTTTACCCCAAATCTTCTTAAGGTTGGTGAGGAACCTAGGCAGGCTTGGAAAGTGCACAGCCATGCTGGCAGCCACAGGAGAGTCATGGTTCTTGTCACAGAAGCGGGTTCAGCTCTCATAAATCCAATTTGCTTTGCCTGCCACTGCCAGGCTTTGGGTGATGCCTGATCCATCCCTTGGTTCTTCAGGCTAATCCCCACAAAGGGCTTCTGCCCGGGGGTGGCCCCAGCATAGCTTGGCACGAACACCACGGCATACCCTGGCAGCATGCAAAACCAGTGACTTTCATGTGCTCCTCTTGAACAGGTGCCTGCACAAAGCTCAAGAGGGTGGGATAATTAAACCATGCCATATTTAGGAGGTCACCTCTATAGCCCAGATCTCAGAAGGATTGGTAGGCAAGGCAGGCTGACATAGAAACAATTACAGGCTCACTGCTAGGGGAGTTTCTTAGTGTAAACCTTGTGGATTTGGGACAATGCTGGTTCATGATAAAATACTCCAGTTTTCCTGCCTGCTTTTTTTCTTCCCCATGAGAAAAAGTTTTAAAAGTATCTTCAGAGTCTACTATTTTCTGCAAGGGGGAAAATTTTCTGGAGATTTGCTATGGATTAATATGTTCTGTGATGACAAAAGTGATTTTCAGGGAAAGGTGTATATACAGTTCATGGACTAGTTTGTTGGTAGTTTTATTTTGAAAAGTTTCTCTTGGGGTTTCTCTCTAATAGTGATAGAATATTAATGTAGAGCGAAATCAAAACAAAACCAACCTTCTTTTGGTTGTTTTCTTGACCCTCTCCTAGTGTGCACACCTGAGCATGTATGTGTGTGGTTCATATGACCAAGATTCAGCCTGCCCTCTCTTACAAAAGTACCCCAATCAGTGCTGGCGGGTGGGAGATCAGAAATCCCTTCAGGAGCAGAGATCTGTGACACCTGCCCGAGCTGTACTTCAACAAACGGCAAGTACCACGTGTGTAACATTTTTCATGAAAATACTTCTGAAGCGTAGGACGCTCAGCCAAGGTTACCCTTGTTCTCCAGCTGAGGGGTGATGGGCTGCAGACGTCCTCTCAGAAACACAGCCCTCTGACCTTTGGTCACTCCACCGCCTGTTTGCCAGCAGGCGTGAGGGGCGCGGATGGCGACAGGCAGACTTGTCACCCGGGCAGCGCAAAGCCGGCAGGACAAGTGGGAATGTGCCACCTTAGTGCAGCAGCTGCCCCCAGGCTGCCACAGAAAGCATTTTGCAAGCGTCTCTGGCGCGATGCGGTGACTTGTCAGTGAGCTGAGGTTCAGGGAACATGCCTGCTGCATGAGCCTTCTCTCATGTTGAAGGCACTGAGTTGGTAGAAAGGAGGGAGCTAGGGAAGCAGACAAAAAAATCAGCAAAGTTCTGTAAGGGAAAGCACTGCTGTGGGCACCGGCTGCCAGTCGGTACAGTGAGAGTCCGGCAGAAGTGCCAGCGCCCATCCAGCTGCCATCAGTCACTGAGCAGAGACAGGAGGGAGCAAGGACTGGGAGCACACAGAAATCCCCCACTGCTGACAAGCACCCCCGAGCTCAGGCTCCCAATGCAAGGCAAATACGCATGGCTTGAACAAATACTGGACAGAGTTTGAGTACTTTTTGGAAGCCTTAGTGCTAAAGTCTATTACTTTGAAATTAGTAATTAGGCTGAAAAACATGTGTGTAAAGCGTGATTGAAGGACTGAATGTGTCAGGCTGTATCTATGCTGATGTTTTGTAGGTCAAAACCCCTAAGAAACAGCAGGCAGTAATGAGGCCCCCATCCTTTCACTGCTGCCTTGTGTGTGACTCTGGCGTTCCCTCATCTCACACCAGCACACACTAAATTCCTCCAACCTGTCACATTTATCTTTAAAAGTGACTTCTCTAGGAAGTGGAGTATCTCTCTCTCTCTTTCCCTCCCAGCTCAGAAGAACCTCTTTCTCTTTCATAACATTCTAATTAACTCAAAATCCATTGTATGTATTTTTTTCCATGATTTTATGAAAAATTCAAGCCAACTTTTACCTGCTTGCAGTGTGAGATGCTAGGACTGAGAGAGCGAGAGGGGAAAGGCTTGTCAGACCAATGACTGCATTTAATTTATGCTGCTTGTTTCCCTTTCTCCTTGGAGAGATGTGCAAATGAAAATTCAAGAGACCAGAACAAAAAAAGCATGGCTAGATAGAGGGTGGCATTAGCAACAAAATGGAAAAGGACATTTTGTTTGTGTTGCAGCAGGATCTATTTTTAAGAGCTTTGTGTAGTAAAATCACTTCTGGGATTATTTTTTCTAAAAAACAATAAAAAATAATGCCTATGCTCACTGCAGAGAGCACTGAAATAGTCCACTCCAGCCACTTCAGACAGGATGTATGGAAACAATCAGCATTAGTCTGAGGTAAGAACAAATAGAGGCAACTATCTGATGACGCAGAATAAAGAGAGAGAAGAGCTGGATTTTGCTCAAGTAGATTGAGCGAGCCAGTGGCATCGGAAGGATTATTAGGCATGATAGAAGTGACAATTTGTTTGACCTAGTAACTGCTCTAATTGGTGGCCATCTCTTTGAATATGAATATCCCATTGAATATTTGCAGTAGCTCTCCTTGAAACAAAACAAATGTGTTCATATCTCCTCTGGGTAGGGGGAGGCTGTCGTTACTACTGAGTCAGAGCTGGGGGAAGGGATCAGATGTCATTAAGTGCTCTAAAAACTTGCTCTCTCTTCAACTGGCAGGAGCATCTCAAAGTGACTGGTTTTTTCTATGTATAACTCTAATTAAAGGTCTGGGTTTCAATTAGTCTCTTGTTTTCCTGGCCTATAATGTCACATGTCTGTCAGAACATTTTGTTTTAAGCAGAAAGCTCACCTGTAAAGGCCCAGCCAGTACACATACTGCTCTGAGATATTTTGAGTTATAAATGAGGTAGGATTTTAAAAATTTATATGGGGATGAGGCATCCAGGTCCTAATGAAATTCACTTTGATGTGAGCATACAACCCACCAAGGTGCCTTCAAAGCGTCTCAAAGAGCAAAATGTGGTAACTGTGCTTCAAATTAATTTTCAAAGGCGAGTGGTCAACTTCGTCAGAACACTTTTGGATTTAAAAAATATTTTACAATTGACATTTCCTGACTTCAGAAGTCCCCACAAGCTAAAGCTGGTTACACTCAGCCTGGTGCAGGTACCTATTCTTAAATGTTTTTTCTGTTAATGAGACAGGAACCTGGTTCCCCCACAGGAAAACCTCTCTTTCCAAGTCTAACCAGAGAGATACCTGATGAAATGATGGCTCTGCAACTGGCAGTGTGTGAGGGAGACACCATCACTGACATTCCCTGGCAGCCCCTCTGCCCTTAATTTCCTTTGCCTGACCCTTCCCTCCATATGCCCTGCCTCTGCTTTGGGCAGGTTATCTGAGCCTGTGGGTCACCTCAAGAATGATCTTCAGGCACCATTAGAGTAGGAGAGCAGCAGGTGAAACGTGTGAGCTGTGCAGGCAGGATGGAGGAGCTGTCTGCAGGTTAATTTGTATTGCTGCGAAGGGTCACAACCTGACTTCACTGACGTGAAATCTTTATCTGAGGGATAAACCAAATTCCAAACCAAAACCATGCTGCTGCCTGGCTTTTCCTCTGCTGTTTCCGAGGCTTTTGTAAGAAACATGTATTTGACACAGTTAAATGACACAGTAACTGAGAAATATATCTTTATTATTAGAATGTTTATATTCTAAAAACTTTTATCTGGGATTACAGTACAATCCAATTTCTTTCTAATTAACTAAACTGGCATTTGTTTAGCAAGTAAGTGTAAATTAGGCTTTGGAAAGTTTAAAAACATGCAACTTCTCTTACTCTTTTCCTCTTCCTCCCCGAAAAGGACAACTTACAGTCAAAATTTTGGCATGATAAATAATAAAATAAACATCTCATTTGTGAACTAGTAGTTGCACTTAACTTTGGTGACTAACAGAGTAGATAGGCATTTAAAAATAAAAATATTCTTTCAGTGTCAGGTGGATAAAGAAACAGATTAATATATTTTACTTTATTATCTTTCTAACGTTCACCCTTATAATATTCAAAAAAGGTCATTTTTTCAGGTTTGTGGAAGGATGTGGGAAGCAATAGAAAAAAACCCAAGAGTGCTTAAATTGTAGCTTGCCTATAAAAGTTGTTGTAACACACAATCTGACCCAAGCCCATGCAACACAATGAACAACTCCTTTTCACCACACACAATGCCTAGCATAAGGCCAAGTGTGGCCTTGTGACAGAGTTAAATAAATATTAAAATATCCTTACAACCTAAGTACCTGAATTGGTTTTACACTGTGACTTTCTACTGAAACAGTGTTGAGAAACTTTTAAACATATATCTGATTGTTCCATATACACTATTTTAAATAAAAGTGAGGAATAATACTCTTTCTTCACTCTGCTACTTTCTGGGAGCTCTGTACACTGACAAATGTATGACATCTGTAGTTACCTGATCCTAGCTGACTGATTGGTCATCTTCTGCTTTAAAAATATTGCAACTCGGGTGCTTATTGCAGCAGTAATCATAGTGATACACTGTCTTTTAATACTCAGTTCTGCTTACAGACATAGTTATAAAAAATGAAAAACATTTTTCACAAATCTTTGTACACATACTGTAAAAATCACCTTCCACATAAACAATTTACATCTGTTATGAGCACTTAAAAAATAAATCACACAGACCTGTCTCATCTATCCTTTCTTTTTCTTGAGAAAACAAATCTCATCAGTAACATCAACAGGATGTTCATATCTGTAAACATGGCATGAGGATTCATGTTACCAAAAAACTGTACACACAAAAAATCATCTTGATAAATAAATTCTCTGATAAATAAGGATCCTTTTAATTGGCACAAACCAGTGTAAACACACGCATTCCTGTTCTGCAGTCATCTCTAACTGCCTTGCACTTGGGTTCTTAGTTCAAAGTCAGTGATCTCTCAGCCCTGTAAAGATTCTTCTGAGATAAAAATGTGAAGGATTTGGGTTATAATCATGGCCATTTGGGCCTCTCATGCCTGAGACCAAGCACAGGCATTGAACGTGATGCCATGCAGTAACACGCTGCTTTAGCCTGTCACTTGCTGCACCACAGCTGACAACCTGCTGCTGGCACTTGGCACTGAAATTCCTCCTCTGGCCTGATCTGGCCTGTGCTTGCCAGGGCAGCTTCTGGTCTCCTTGCTAAGGGATACCAAAGGAGCCCAAACTTGTACCAATAGACAACGTGGCTGCTGGCAGAATCAAGTGGTTTAATGTATTTAATAAGAGATGGAAATGTGCTTATAGCCAAAAAACCCAGGGTAGCTGTAAACAGCCTTCAAGTGACTTTGAGTAGGCCTTTTGCATCCAAGTATATCTGTTAGTCACTGATCTAACACCTACCTCAGCTGAAAGACTGAATATTTAGGTGCCGATTAAATGGCTTCCTCTGAACTTCAGCAATAACACAGATGGAAAATAAATTAGCAGGCCACATGCTGCCCCTAAAATAATTAAACATACAGCCACAGTACTGCCCAGCAAGGTAACTGCAGTCATTTAAAATAAGCTCTATAAATGACTAAATAAATAAATAAATACATGAATAAATAGAAAACCCTCCATGTAAACTGAATAAAATGTCACTTCTTTTATAGCGCCCAAAGAGGGAATGGCATAACTAAATAATATAAATCTTCCATATGTATATATTTCTATATATTATATCTGATATGTTTTGGCATGGCCAGATGGATAGGAAAAAGTAGGATGACTAACTTCATTCAATATTTGTTGTGTTGAAGCCAAGTTCCTGTGTTACTGTATATTGCTCACCACTCCTATAGCGGTTTGGCCTTTTTACCCATCTTTGATTTTGCGCTGACTTTCCTGGCAGAACAGACTGGTTCACCCTTCTTTTGTGCTCTCCATATTTCTCTTGGGCAATCAACAGGTTCATAGAAGCATTTCACTGGCTGCAAGCTGGTTTTTTCATCCTTTGCTTTTTTCAACAAGATCCTTCCTTTTTGAAAGGAATGAGGCTTTGCATCAGGGATGTTATATGAAGCATGTTGACTTCCTCGGCTCCTGAAATTAGTAATAGTGATTATTAACAACTATTATTCAGTCTTGCAAACTGACAGGTCCCCAAAATATCTCAAACCCATACATTTCTGAAGACAAAAATAGTCTCATTTTACAGAATAAGGCTGCATGTTAAAAACAGAGCTGCAAGATAAATTCCACTTCTCAGTACTCAAAAGCATTCCTCACTAAAATAACCCCTACTTGTGTTACTGGTGCACTCTTCAGGCATGTTCACCTACACTTTTATTCCAGTCAGCATTCTGCTGATTTTGGAGTGCTGAGATTTTACTGAAGTCTGTACTTGGTGATCTGCAGGGATTTTAAAGATGCACATGTTCACATCAACCTTCTGCAAAGAATGAACATCCCTTGGTCTTTGGAAGACCACACAGCACCAGTAAGAGTAGAAAGTAGGTGCAGGAACTGTAGGGACTTCCTTGTGGAATCTCACTGCTGCCCTGGACTGCACCCAAGCCCCAGGGAGCTGCTGCTACTAATGGCCAGTAGCTCAGAAAACTCCATGCATGCTCTGCCTTTGTGCTGACCACCCATCTAGAGAAACTTTAGCTTCCCTTTCAGGCTTTGATTTAAAACAGGAGAAGAAGAAAGGGGGAAGAAGAACTGGTGGGAAGAAGGGTATGAAAGCTTAGAGGCCAAAGTAAGCTGAATTCTTTGTTCTCTCTGTGATGATTCAAGCCCAGCAAGATTTGCAGAAATTGGTGAGCTCAGGTGGAGTGATGGCGAAGTGCCCAGTGCTGCAAAAGCTGAACCGTGCACTCTGCTCTGAAATTTTACATTGAAACTGCAGTTCCACAGTTTAGCTAAGTAAGATCATTATAGTCCCTTTTAACATAATCTTGAAATGTTTTACAGCAGATACATGTAGTGTAATAGCAGAACTATGAACATAAGGCACCAGCTCATGTCTGCCCAGCTCCTGTGACTGAAGTGAAGAACAGATGTGCCGATGTACAAGTCGATCTCTTAAGGGATCCCACAGGGCTATCTTCCATAGCTTGTTATTTCTGAAAACATGTATCTGTATATATGTATATATCTGTAGTATTACTTCTTCTGGGAGCTAAATGATATTGCACACTGGACAAAGCCAGTTTTGGAAAAAGCTCTGGTTACTCAAGTGTGTACAGTGCAAACCCTCTCCCGCTCTTTAGGAAGATGAGAAGGGTGTCATGAAAGCCTGTATTTGTTGGTGGCAGGCAGTGAGGGCCATCTGACATTGTAGGAATTAAGCCTTACCTACACAACAGCATTACCTGGTTGGCAGCTTTGCTAACCAGATTTCACTAGGGGAAAGTTTTGGGAGTAGAAATACTGTGCAGGTCCAAGCTGGAGCTTGCAGGCACTGTGTTATCCTGGCCTGGTGCAGGCCTGGGCTCTGACCACTTGCTGGGGTTTAGGAATGACCTGTGTAAATGCACAAGTGTCGGCCACTCCAGTTTACCATCAGTTCTAAGGTACTGTTTGGTACTTAGTTGTTGTTAAAAGATGCAGAGTTCTGTTTTTCTCAGATGTTGTTATGGTGCAGAAGTTACATCATTCATTCCCAAACCGTACACAGGCATTACTGCAGGTGATGTTAGGCAGTCCTCTGCTGCACTGAATGATGCCATTAAAATCAGAAGGTCAAGGTCAGTATGATCTGAGGGGCTACCTAAAGGGGCTCAACTGTATTTAAATCGAACGAGTTTATGGTAGAGAAGACAGCTGTCTGTCTCCAATTCACAGTCAGGGTAAGAAAGTACCCAAGATGCAGGAAGATGCAGGTCACTGCATGTGAAATGCAAAGCTGCCCCCTCCAGATGTGGGAAATGCTTTTTTGCTAAAAGCAGCAGCTCCATGACGTAAGTGACTGCAAAAGAGTCTGAACTTCTACTCACACATATTCCTAATCTGTTGTGTTATGGAGAATGACCTGTGGTGTAATGGGAAAAAGCCTCAAACTCAAGTCCCAATAGGAAAGGCTGCCCTGAAGAAGGGTGCACTGCCTGACTGTCACTTGGCCAAGCAGCACGTGATGCTCCAAGCCACCTGCTGGAACTCATGACCAAGTCACAAAGACATGGGAGACCAGCCCCAATTAGTTCTGCTGCTCCCAGGACAGCTGCTTGAGTAACCTGAGATTGTTAGTGCCCATGCTTTGTTAGGGCACTTGTTTGGTTATATGATTGTTACTGTCTGTTAGGAAATGACAACTGTCTCTCCCACCTATAGAATGTTAAAGATATTTTCAACTGAAACTTGGACTGTGTTTGCCAAAGAGGTTCAACTCCTGTAGCTTTGCAATAGGCTATTATAGTCATCAGGAAGGAGGAATCTGTTTAACAGAAAATTAGTATTCCTTATTTTCTTTAGAGAATATCTGAATTTAGTTTTGTTTTAGCAGAAATCTGTTTTTACTCAATTACATGACATAAATATAGACCACATGTAGGTATAGGACCTGACCAAACCCAGCCTATAAGGTAAAATGAAAAAGCAGAAATGCAGGCATGTCAGCTTAGTGTATTTAAGTAAAAAAGAAAGGAGATATACATACAGGCATCTGGGTTTCTTATTTAATGAAATGTCTGTAAACTGCAATGAAAACAAAACCAGGTTATTACTATTACATTTTCAAGTAATTAAAGTACAAGGATAAAATACACACAATCTTTAAAATCGTATTTCCATTCTCACCTGCTGTTAAAGCTAGAACAACATTCATGAAAGAAACCGAAAAAACCTCTTTTACAGATTATTACTCTTATGTTTTTAAAATTCATAGTGAGTGAGTTGTTAGTGGTTGGATTTTTCCCATTATTTTTATTGTAACTATAACCAAAGAAAATTGCTAAAGAAGTGTGGGCTGAACAGAGATCTTTCATATTAGATTAAACAGTATGGATACAATGAGAAGTAATTATTGTGTTCAAGATAATTAACAAAGGGCAGTAGCTGAATAAGCTGTATGAAATTAACTTTCTCTCAGATCCTTTAATTTTTCAGTGATACATTTACTTTACATAAGTGGCCAGGAAACTCCAGCTACAAGCCCTTGGCTCTGCCAGACTTGCACTGAAGGGTGGAGGGCGAGGACACAAGCATTTCTCTCCCCCTCCTTCAAATCCTGAGACCAGCTAGGGACATCACAGCCTCAGTGCCAGCCCAAATTTGCATGACTTCATTTTTTACAACAGTTTGGTTCACAGTGTGGGAACACTTTGTCTAGTCCCTGTTTTGGTGGGGGTCAGAAAAGGAGGTGTTCAATGCCAGCTCAGCTTAAATCGATCTTAGTACTAAATTGGTTCTTTGTATTGAGAACTCATCAGAGCATCTACACTGAGCCATTGAATATCATTTAATGAAGTCACTGAGCCAAGCAAGTCAGATTTGGCATCTGAAAATGATTATGTTCTTGTAAATGTTCCCTCTGTCCCTGGTATTGTCCACACTTTGCAGATGGATTTTTGCCCAGCCTGACTTTGCTTGTCATCTGTCTTGGTTGGAGTCTGGAGCCATCTCATGGTGTACTTTTCTGTACCTCCTGAAGGTCAGGATGGTCAATATTTGGATGGATGACCTTAGAGGAATGCTGAAGTCACCCAGAAAGCAGGGCAGCTGCCTTAAAAATTAGAGCCTTCCCCAAGGGACACTGCTGAGCCCGGCATCACAATAAACACACTGAGAACAAGAGAGATGATTTAATTTTGAGGCCCATCTGTACAGTGCCCCATAATCTTCTCACAGATACTGTCTGAGATGTCCTGCACTGGACTTCTGCTCATCTACATTAATTCAGGTCTTACCTAAAGCTTGTTGTCTTCCAAGTAGCTCTGGGAACCTTTCCTTTCCACCACTGCATACCTGTTCAGTGCTGTGCATGTTCAAATGCCTTCTTCTCACATCCCAAGGTGAGCAACTACTGAGCACAGGCATGGGGTACTCATTTAAACTGAAACGTTCCTTGGAAGTCCTGTGCCTAAAACTTGTCATATAAATGTAATGCATTGTAGGAAAAATACTGAGTTTAGGTTTTAAAAATGAGAGCTTTTAAAGAAATAATGTATTTTAAAAAGCAACGTTCTTTGATTTCTAATCCATGGGGTACAGGCCTGTGGGAATCCATGCACCATTTCCAAGAGTCCCATGACAGGTAACTACTGAAAGCAAGATGATTTGCCAGCAGGCTGATACATCACCTATAGGGATCCATGTCTTTCCTGAAAATCTTTAGGCATCCCAAAAAGACTGCCAAGTCATATTAAAAAAAAGTGTTCATGGCAAAGGCAACAGCAACAATAGCCAAAGCTGGAATAAATGTTAAATATCTATCAAATATTTCATTACTCTCTGCTGTCTCTCTACCATCTTTGGCTATTGCTGCTCTTACACTCCCTGCTCCCTTCCCTCGTGTAAAGTGGCAGTTTAAAACACAAACAAAACACACCTAAAGAAACATTTCACAAATGCACATCTGCCTGCAGCAGCGATTAGCCTGAGCCACTGAGCCCACCCGTATTCAAACTCCAGTACTTCGGCTCCAGGGGGAGGGTGACAGTAAAGGGAAGGACTCTGCTGGCTTACCACGTGCTCGCTGACGTCGGTGTGGTTGCACACCATCTGCTGGTTTTGGTAATATTCTAGCTGCCTTTCTGCCAGATCCACGCGCTGCAACAGGTTCTCAATGAAGTGCTGGAGCCTGGCTTTCCCCCGCACTTCTTTTTCTGCTGCTTCTTCCAGGAAGTGGTTGAAAGTAACAACTTCTCTGCAAGATGGAAACATTGCAAAGAGGCCACATTTAGATACCAGAAGGGCCCTGGTCTCACCGTTTTCCAAAATTACTGGTGCTTCTCCAGTTTTTCATGGTGATAGCACGCAGTGGCTAATTACTGTACTTCACCTTTATCAAAAGATTTCAACTTTTTTGTGGACAAACTGAAGATCTGGAAACCTGAATTTAAATTTATGGGCAGTGGGTTTGGGGTGGGGTTTTTTCACATTACTTGGTCTCTTGGAAATTGTCTTTATTTCTGTGGTCCGCGGGGTAGAAATATCATTAAGCATCACCTCTTGAGGTACCTGGGGACAGCTGTATCTGCTTGCTTTTTTTACTTAACCATGAGAATATCAGCTCTGAAACATGAAGAGAAACAGATGAACTCCCAAATTTATCTTTCCATTTCATCATAATCTTACAACAGTCATTTAATGTTGCTACTGGGGTGGTTCCTAACTTAAAAGAGCTACTGTGACCATTAAACTTCATTTTGGCTGCAATCCTACAAGTATATCCAAGTGTGGTGTTATGATCTGGAGCCAATGGGAGCATGGGGGATTAACACATAATCTACAAATTAGAGACCAAGGAGTAGATGTGTGGGAAGAGCAAGTTTTAGGTAAGGAGTTTAGGAATGTGTCTAGTCTAGTAACACAACTGGAAGAAACAGACAGCACCACTGGCTGTGAAAGCTCCCAGCTCTGTACTCGGACACTGCTCATTTCTAAATTCTCTGCATACTATCCATTTACTGTCAGCAATCAGGACACCATTTGGACCTCTGATACCAGAGGACTATTTGGGTGGAAGAAGTTTGGTTACAGATTGAAGCATGTATTACAAAAGAAGACAAATCTGAGCATGTAGGACTTCCCTGGTTAATAAATGCCTGGATAAATATTTCTTACTCTGCCAATGAAGCCATGTTAATTTTTGCTTTGTACAAAACGGAGCGGGTGGGAGTTGAGGGAACCAGCGCTTGCCAAATGAAAAAGGGCATGATTGCTCAAAAGAAATACATTGCCTGAGGAAAAAGCATTTTAAGTAGAAACTATGATACAGTCTGTAGCAGAAATAACCTTTCAAAGCTTAGCTTGTTTTTAACAAATTCAGTTTCTCTGCATGTCATTGTTTTAACTCGGCATAGTTGTAGTTAACTGGTTTAATATAGTAGAATTGTTTCAACAGTGAGCTGCTTCGTACTAAGGGTTAGACACAAGTGGTCAGCCATGGAAATTCACCATCTAGGATTCAGGCTGTGCCCGCTGATCTAATGGTAGGAATGAGGTAGAAACAAGCATGTATTGTTTGGACCAAGAACATCAATGAATATTAGTTTATATTAACTCACCCAAAAAATCTGGCTTAGGAAACAAGAGTGGTAACTTGTCTGTTAAGTTCAGCTAATCCATTTCATTTCAAGGCTCTATACAGTTTTAGTGATTATTAGCTTGCCCAGAGCAACCTGATACTAAAGAGCCACTGAGGAATGCTTAGGGAGAAGCCAATCTAAACTCATTAAGGTCAATTTTAGGGCTTTATTGTCACCGCGCTTAACAGCACTGTAATTTCTTTTATTTCATGATGGTTTTGGGTTAACGTAGGAGCAGGCTGAAGCCCCTGGCATGTCATCAGGCTCCTCTTCTACAGGGGACAGGGAGCTCAAAAGCACAGCTACTCAGCATGTTGGCTCCACACCCCTCTCCCTTTGGGTAAGGACGAGCTGTGCATAGCCTGGCAGGCTGCTGACCCTCCAGTGGGAAGGGTGGGAGAGCAGGGAGCTGCCAGCCTGGGACACCAGGAGGATGTCCCTCCCAGGGACACAGGCAGCTTGTGAGTTTTGCTGCAGCAGGAGGCCACAAACATAAGTACCTGGCATTTTTTTAAAAGGGTGATAGCTTCAAGAATGCTAACATTTGTAATTATCTCAGCAAAGGTAATTAAAAAGAATTCACTGATTGCCTGCTCTATGGCATGAATAATCACCAACAGATTTTTCCTTTCCTACAAATATTTCATTAATATGCCATAAGGAGGCCAGAGGGAAGCAGTGGTTTTTTTCAGGAAGACCTAGATGACTATCAGGAGGAGAAGAGACTCATAATATCAATAAATTCCCTAGTATTGTCCTTGCTTTCTAGACTGCTAAAGATAACTTGCCATCCTACATGCCATTATTTGTAGGAACTGTTATTAGCAGCAGTAGTAGCATCTCTATAATTTCTCTCTGTTTAGCTGCCTCTGTACAGCCTATGAACCTGCCTTTAATAACTTTAATCTAAAAATTTTCCTTTGGGCTGAAATACACTCTGTAAATTCCCTTTGGAAAGACAGGAGCCAGAACATACCCACGCATTAGGGCTCAGTCACACGCCTTGCACTGATAAGCAGCACTTCTGTTCGTTCAGCTACTTTCTGTTTCCACTTCATTCTCCTCTCTCAGAAGAACAAGATCAAGCCCTGAGAAGTGACTGCTAATAGATCTCTCTACTTGCTCCAACACTTCTTCCTCAGAGAGCTCACTCCATGCCACAGCTATGCCTTGGTTACCTGAAGGGAGTTCCCAGAAGAATTTTTTGCTCTCCTCCCACTGTGAACAATAGGGAAATGGTTCAAAGAATTCATGTAGCTTCCTGCAGCTGCTGTTTATCTGTCTAATTGCTCTTCTTGTCTCTTGTAGTTTGCCCAGATTTTTTCTTAGTCATACTGATGACCCTCTCCCTTCAATTCTATTTCTAGATACCTGTGATGGTTTTTTGCTTATGTTCTTTACTTTCTATTTATTTCTCCAGAACCTCTGCCAAGCTTTTGAGGATTATGTGATAAGATTTCTGTCTTTCACTCTCTTTTCTTATTCTTGTGGAAAGATGGATGTTCACAGAGGTCTGACACTGCTCCTCATGAAGTCGGGGGGAAGCTGAGGCTGTGAATATTGTGGGGCCCACTTGGTAGAGGCATAAACCAGAGCACAGCAGCATGGGCCCACTGGGCTCTGTGCCTTGACAGCACAGCCTTGTCAGCAGCGTTCACCTGAAACAGGAATCATTTTGTTAAAGCCTGCCTCAGACCTGAGGTGTTGCCCTTTCTAACGAGAGGTCTCTGCTACCCTGCCCTGACTATTCTACATCTGGAGCACTTCTGTTATATTGAGAAAAGGTTACATGGAGTTGTTAACTCCCCCTGTGAATGCCTCTGCTCTCAGCATCATCTCTTTACCGCTCTGCTTCTCTGCCCAGCAGACTCTTGCACCTTTCACCCAGTTCTGCACCCTGGCACTTGCTTATAGGGGTAAGCAACAGATCCTGCCACTACATTTTCTGAGTGGTATAGATGACGCTCAGTGCAGCTTAGATCTCTTAAATTTCTGTAATCTCATCTGTTCATAGTTTACGATACCAGTACTAAGGTATATTGTATGTAAAATGTTTATAGGGCTGTGACTGGGCAGCAGGGAGAAAGGGAGGTTTCTTGCTTTGTCTTTGGTGGTGCTCCTGTCAGACAAAACCTTTCAAGAAGAGGGAATTGCTCCTGCTGCACGGAGAGCAGAGGGTGTATTGAGCTGCCAGCAGCAGGGTGAGGGAAAGACAAGGGGGATGCAACCTGGAAAGTGGCCAAGAGGAGCAGGAGATGCCTGTGCTGCCAGAGTGTCAGAGAGGAGCTCTTCCCAGAGCCAGAGGAGTCCACGGGAAATTTACTGCAGCACAGCAGGCACCTCAGAGGTGTTCAGCTGATGAAACAAGTGCAGGGGGAAGAACTCACTGTAAGTAAGAACAACTTGCTGCCAAAGCTTTTATTTTAATTTGACTCTGCCAAGGAGTTAACTTGTTCCAGTTAACCAGACTTAAGTAGTTTGGCATTCTGCATTCCAACTGCAGCCTAACCCAAAAACTTCTTTATGGAGGCTGTTACCATGAATCAACCTGATGTGGTAAATAAAGTTATAAATCATAGGCTGACTAGGTGACATTTATTCTTCTGCCTTTACCACTAGATTATTCAGCGCTCCTTTAGGATGAGCAAGCTGCAGTTCTTGTTTACTGGAGCAGTTGCCAGCACATGGATCCTGGGATATGCTTAGTATTTGTATGACTTCCAGCAGCTAAGCATGTGATACACTGAGTAGATGCAGAGGGTGGGACAGCTCCAGCTCCTTAACACCTGACAAGAAGAGCTAATGATTTCTCACATTGCAACCAAACCCTCCCACGGATGCATAGTACTGGCCCCAGGACTGTGCACAGCAACACTGACACCTGCAGCTGCTCTGTAGGTTGAGACAAGCACGAGGCTCCATGCAGATTCTGCACCCAATATCAAATCACTTTAAAGAATTACAGTTAGCGTAACTCTGCCTAAAATAAACAGAAAACCAAACACATTATTTTACTTGAAGGTGGGAAAATTCCAACACAGTAAGTAGTAAAGTGATTTCCTTGTCAAAATATTTAACATATATCTATATTTGTTAAGTATTAATTCCACTGACCTTATCCATCACCCAACTGGTGTTTTTGCCCGAAGGCTGCTGTTATTCATTAGGTTGTGGTTTCACATTCCCACACCACTAACAGCACATTCGATTTAAGAGGTTCACACCTCCTCCCCTCAGAAAGTTATTGCACCCATTCAGTGGGCTGTGTTCTAGATCTGAGCCCTAAACTTACTGGAGTGACACTGAAGATTAAAAGCTTTATTTCGCAGAGCCATTCTATGGGACATTCATGCTAGGCTTTAAACCTGTCCAGCTGCATGGGGGGGCAGTAATCTCTCGAGTAGGAAGATGAAAGAAAACCGGAAAGAGGGAGCAGGATTACCTAAAACTGAGGGTGGAAGAACAATGTGTAATTGCAGTTGTACTCTGCTTAAAGCAAATCAAAATTGTTTTGTTGTACAACTGAAATTCTTATTTTAAGGAAAGCTGTTTTAAAGCACAAATTGCAGTGATCTCTAAAAGCCAGCTCTTAATGCCATTGTCAAGATGGTATCTGCACAGGTAATTTCATTAACTGCAAACTTAAGGTGAAGCCACTGGCAAGAATAACTACAGCCCACAACAGCTATTCTGAAATAATCCTTGCATTCAATGCTATGTCAGAGCAGAGGCGTGACCAGTCTCAAAACAAACGCATCAGACTGGTTAGAGAAATTACTGTCAGAGATATGGCAAGGTGCAACATGAATGATCTTACTCTATGATTATGAGACAAAGTGAAAGTGTTTAAGATACCACTGAAGGCAGATTCTAGCCAAAGACCATCACTTCAAATGCTCACCCTGTTTACCAGTTTCAATTTTCTTACATAACATCTAGAAACAAGCCTCTCAGTGTCCTCCAGAAGTTAAGTTCATAGCTGGTTTTTTTTTCAATGGTTTTCTCAATATCTTATTCAACAAAGCCTTTTGCCCTTTGGGCATGCTTCTGTGTTATCTTTAAGATCACAGTACTCACTCTGAGTTGAATTATCCTTCATCAAACATTGAATAATCCCTTTCAGGGCACATTTTCTAATTAAATCATTCCTTTGCTCAGCAGCTCTGTGCTTAGAGTAATACTATTTCAACTATGTATTAGTATAGTCAGTGTTGTACCTCCAGCTGTCCTACCCTCAACACAGTTCACCTCCATGAGGGCCTCACACCAGTATCACAGCACATACCTGCATGCGTATTGGCACTGCTATTTTGGTAAGGAAACAAGGAGAAAATTTAACTAAAAAGATATCTTCGCTTCATCGCTGCCTTTCTTGGACTGCTAAAGGCTTTATTTAAAACAAACAAAAAAATAATCAACTGACAAGTCTAAAGAAATAACCCTACTGATCCTATAAGCTCTTCAAATGGGCAGCCCTGTTCCTGCTGATGGTCTAAACCAGCACTCAGGTGTTTCAGGGAAGGTGTTGTCTTTTTTCTCCTGCTAAGAGGAAAAGATCTGCAGCTACACTAGCTCAATAGCAATGCTAATTTTAGGAAAAGTTATCCATATTCACAAGATTGCTTATGGAAAAAAAAAAACCCAAAGAAACTGATGAAAGCATTTATATTTCTGAAGGTCAGCAAGTATCAAAGCAGTCCCTAAGGGATGCCTTTGACTTTCCACAATCTGCAGTGAGAACTGCTTCTGCAATTTCCATTAAGCAGTCTTGTTTGCCTTTCTAATCATCTGGACTTCTTCCAGAAATCAAAGCCAAAGTTGAGATCCTCCTTTTTTGAAGGACAGTGTCTTTTTAGCACACCAAGTAAGTTTTGAACACACAAAGGATTGAATATGTAGATAGGCCTCAGAGTTTACCAGTGGCCCATGAGAAAGCCAAACAAATGTCACTGTTGTTACCAAAGTCATGAACATCCTTTCTTCTCTCCTCTACTACAGCACACCACCCAGTGCCTCCCTGCTGCTGGAGCAAAGCTAAGTGTCCCAGGCATTTTTAGAGAATCAAATCTGAAAAGCTGCTCTAGAACTATCAGTCCTGTTCTTACAAAGTATTGTTTTATACCTACCTGTTTTATTCCTTCTCAATTTGCTAATTATACAATGATCTTTCAACTGGAAAGCCAAACAGTGCATTTTTCTATGGCACTATCCCTTGTTATCCCCCAAGATGGGAAATGCAGGAACCATCTGAACAAGAAAAAACCCAACACATTTCCAGTTTTTCCTAAGTGAATTCAACCTATTCCTACAACCTGCCTACCCTCCCAGTGTCCTCAGAGTAACTTCGGAGGCAATGCTGTGGGGCTGGGCACAGACACAGGCAATAACATATTCTGGCTCCCCTCTTCCCCCCTCAGTCCTCTGGGCTGATAATTCTTCCATCTTACCCACTGGCATGCATTATGCACATTTACCTTTAGAAATTAACACACTACTGTGTAAGAGCTGTTCACTCCTTCCTATTGCTGCTCTTGCTTCCAAGTCTTTTTGTTGAAACTGGAAGCAAAACCCTAAAGAGCAATACCCTGTGCTCTGTGAAGTCTCTTGTGCAGCTGCCTCTTTTGGTTAGTGTTTCTTACTAGCCAAGTAACCTTCAGCCTTCCCTGTAACACCAGCTTAGGAGCTACCTCATCATTTGTTTATGCATTCACCCTCCTCCTTTCAAGACTAGAATTCTAACAGCAGTCATCTGAGCTCCTGCCCCTTTCCTGAGCCTGGCAACGTCCTAGTGTGAAGGACAATGTCTTCCCACTTCTCATTCTGCATTCAGTCTTTTCTGGCCTCAGAACACCAACCAGACTGACAGTGCTGCTGGTAAGCACTCTGCCAAAGAGCAAATGGCCTCTTCTTGTTCCTTTTCCTAATATAATTAAAAATCACAACTTTTTATTTTCAAAGATCAGTGTCATTTGCCACCTTCCCATATCATACCCATTCTTTCACCCAGATGACTCAATTGCCCCCTTCTTCTTTTCCTGCAAGCTCTTTTCTTCTTCTGTAGCATTGCAGAACTTCGGGATTGTTCCACTGAATGGTTTCTTTCTCCTGACAGTCATTTTTTTGCTTTTGAGATCCTAGCCTTGATTTTTAAAAACACATTCTGCCTTTAGTTTGGGGTAAGATTTGTGCCACTTAACTTCAGATATCTGAAATTCTGTTTCTGGCCTATGACAGCTGCTTACCTGAGGTCTCCTGGTAGTCTGCAAAGGGAAGAAGGACCTTCACAGAGCAATCTCTCCCCCTCTAGGATACTTTTCTAGAAGGAATAGCGTGACTCACACTATGAAAGAGCCCAGGAGGGGAGTCTGGCTAGATGGGAATACCAAAACTGCTTGAAACTAAGTTCTCTTCATGGCTTCCCTCCAGCATACTTTCAAATCTGCCTCAGCTACAGTATTATCTTCAGCTTAAGTCCTTCAATCTTCTCTTCCATGAGGATCACCTGATATTTTAAAAATCAGAGGTTCTGTTGAATATCCCTTCAAGGAAGATACATGTCTCAGAGGCTCAAATCCCACCACCTTTATGTATCCCCTCTTCTGGGAAATCTATAGCACTGCTTCAAGATAGATGGCTCCTACTGATGTGGGAGCCATTATCATCTTTTCTTTCTTATCCTTAGACTACAGGAAGGAATGATGAAAGCCCTCCAAACTTCCTACACTGAACTCCTACACCACCTTCCTTATTTCTTGTAAGATCAGTGTCATGGCAACTAGCACTTCTCATCTTCCCTTTGTAAGCTGATGAATTGGTTTAGAGGCATGCCATTACCAAGGCTCTTTATTTCCATTTCTCTAAAATAAGTTGTGTTGCTCTGAAAAGCCTGAAAGGTTTCAGTAAGTGCTGAATAAACTAAGTAGTTCATGTATAAATTATATATCAGCTATCACTACATTTTTAATGGCTGCATCATGAACGTATTTTTAGATGGCTTAGGTTAGTCAGAGCTCTGGCATCTGCATCCCAATCCCATATAAGCGATTCCTGTTTCACGGTTCTGTGTCCATCTAAAACACTAGACATGAACTACTTGGACGTGGCCTTTTCAACACTGTCTCCAGTCAAGCTCCGCTGATGCACAGGAGACTATCGCACTCCACTGGCAGCCTGCTGACCACGGTGGGATGGCTTAAGGGAAAAGGTGCTATTCGGTATTCTTGCATACTTCATCCAGACTTATCCACCCATATCTTCTTAAAAAGAGAGTGTCAGTGTAAATCAGATTACATGCTGATGAGAGCTTCTACTTGTCCCTACCCCCATGAAACCAGTGGCACAACACAGGCATTAGAAAGTGTAAAAGTTAATCACTTGGGAGTCAAGCGCGAAAGCCACCTGCTCAGGGAGCTGTCCACTGCCTTGCAGGGGACATGGTCACATGGGCTACAACTCTAGAAACACAGCGATCGGAAACTGGTGAGCTCCAAGACCTTTCATAATCAGCAAGCAACTGAGCCATTCCCTCTCATCTCCCCCAAAGGCTGTCACTCGCGCAGGAGCTGGCCAGCCCTCGCCAAGCCATCGGCTCTCGCCTCCCCACTTACTCCTCTTTCCGGTGAAGCTCCTCCTCGGACTCGCTGAGCCGCTGCTTCAAGGCTGCGATCATCTCCACCGCCACATCCACCTGCCTGCTCAGGGCCCGCTCTCGCCGCTGCACCTCCTGCTTCTTCTGGGACAGCTGCACGAACGCCGCCCGCACCTCCAGCAGCTCCGCCGTCTTCTGGGACAACTCTTTGGTAAGCTTGTCGATCCGCTTCTCGATCGTTTTGTCCACGGCCTCTACCATCCTGTTAAACTTTTCTCTGACGTGTGCCTCGAAGGAGGCTTTGGAGTCAGTGGCCGGGAGGCCGGGTTTGGAAACCTCGCTGGGAGACTCAGCCGACACATAGTTGGCCAGGTAGGAGCCGGGCCGTTCCGCTGCCAGCTCCCGCGGCTGCCCGCCCTTCCCGCTCCCGCAGGACGCACCGCCCAAGTTCAGGTAGGGCCCCGCGGGCTGCGCGGCAGAGCCGCCGGGGCTCCCCGGGCTGCCCTGGGCTGCGGGCTCCGGCGGAGACACCAGCTCCGCGTCCTTCAGCGGGGAGAACAGGCTGCTCCTGGCCAGGAGGCTGCTCTCCTGGAAGCTGTGGCTGTACTCCAGGTGCACCCGCAGCGAGGAGAGGCTCCGGAACCTGGTGTGGTCGCCGCATCGCGGGCAGCGGAAGGGGAGGCTGACGCTGCCGAGCGGCTCCGGCCAGGGGTGCCCGCCTTCATCCCGGGCTGTCTGTTGCATTCCTCGCCGGGAGGGAACAGCCCGCGTCCGCGCCCGACAGGGAACTTGGGAAACTTTCCCCGCGATTCCTCAGGGGTACCGCGCCATCTCCGCCCGGCTCCCGGGAACGCGGCCGCCCGGCCCCGCCGGCTCCGCTCGGCTCGGCGCGGCTCCGCTCGGCTCGGCGCGGCTCCGTTCGCCTCGGCC
>VXBT01014194.1:149170-166468 GCA_013400235.1 Oriolus oriolus
TGCCCGGCGGGGGGGTGCTGCGGGCGGGCGTGGGCGGCAGCACCCGACGAGGGCACGATCTCGGGGTCGGAGTCGCTCCCCTCCCCGGAGCGACCTCCGTCTGACCCGCCTGCCGTGAGCACCTGGCCGGGGGCGTTCGCGGGGCTTTGCGGGGTCCTGTCAACACAGCAAAGCAGAGAGTGAGCTGTGCGGGGCGTGTTGGGGAGATGCTGAAGGATAACGCAATTTTAAGCACTTAAGCGGCAGGACAGGATTGGCACATGCAAATAAGTATAATCTGGCCTTGGCTTTTGGGGAATATAATTGTCTGTGTGACTTTAAAACTATATTTAGAAGCCAGAAAGTTTTGTGGGGTTTTTTGTTTGTTTGCTTGGGTTTTTTTTAATATGACTCTAATTTAGTCTCAGTATTTAGGGAGGGGAAGCAGTAATAGTAATAATACTTCCATTTAGAGTATGAGGAATGGATGTCATAGACATATAGAATGGTTTGGGTTCACCTTCAAAGGCCTTCTAGTCTAATCCTCCTGCAATAAGCAGAACCATCTTCAACTAGATCAGGCTGCTCCGAGCCCTGTCCAACCTGACCTTGACTGTTTCCAAGGATGGGGCATCCACAACATCTCTGGAAACCTGTGCTAGTGTTTCACCACTCTTATTGCACAAAATTTCTTCCTTATATCTAGTCTAAATCTACTCTGGATCTAAATCAATGTGACTGATGTTAGAGAACACTGCCAGTATGTCCTCTGAATAGGGGAAATATGCTTCTAAACATTTTATATGCCACAGATGTGTGTCTATTTTTATGAATTTTTGAACCATGAGCAAGGCTGATTGTAGAGTAGCAGCCTTTTTGAGGTAATAGTGAAATATTGCTCTTTCTAAACCTAGTCCTTGAGGCCATCCTGGTAATACGCTGCAGACTTTATTTTTTTTTTACTACTGTAGGAGTACTGCAGTAAAGTTTAATTCTGTACTAATATGTCTGTTCCTTGAGTGCAATATACAGGCAGAGTCTTAAACACTGAGAAAATATGAGCACATTGATAGATACCTTTGATGTGATGAAGACATTCCCAGTAAATTATTCACCAGATGGTACATCAAAGGAAGTTACTCAAATTGCATTTCAGAGCTTCAGCTAATCTCTAAAGTGTGTGGGCTACCATCCAGGCTGCAACATTTTGCATGAGTTAGTTGTCCTTTATTACCTTGCCTAATGTGGTGATTTGCCCTTCTTTTGTCATCAAGCAGTACCAAAACCCAGAAAGGTGGTCAGGAGGGAATAGTTTTGACCCATGTTTGCCTCCAGATTTGGGACTCCTGACTATTTCTTTGTAGGAGGCCAACACTGACAGAATGTAACCATGTTTTGGTTCCCACTTTCTTGGCTGTTGTCCCCTACTGTCCATTATCTCCCTCTGTCGTGCCCATTGCCTTCCTACCTCCTCCACATCACAGGTACTCAGTACTGATACTCCACGGTGCAGATGAATGCTATACAAGTGAGGTGAACTTAGCATGGTGGGATGCTACCTGAGGCTTCATCCACATTTAGAAGAGGTGACACCCATCTGCCCTCTCGAGCTGACAGTAATGAGAGCCCTCATGGTCTCAAGTAATAGAAAATGTTGATGACTTTGAAGGAGCCCATTGTTCTGCAGCCTAAGCTACATGGTTTTGGCCAGTTAGATCTGAAATCAGGCAACCATTTAGCCCCAGCAATTCTTCTTTCAAGATTTCTCAGGGTTTACTCACACTTCAAGTATTTGTTTTGCTGGACTGGGATCCAGCGCCTCTTCTCTTCAGTTTTTAGTTCCTGATGCTGCCATTTGGATGTCCAGTTCAGTCATTCTCTCAGCATTCAGAGAGGAGCAGCCTCCTTTTAATATACCAGTGACTGTGCATTTTGCAGCAGAGAATGTGCATCAGCCATTATATGTCTGAGCTTTATCCTCTGTGATTTAAATCGGGAGTGGGTAGAATCTACCACTATCACTTACACAAAGCCCAAACTGACACAGCCATAGTGTAGGACTCTGTGAAATTCTGCCAACTTTTTCTCAGGCGTTATCCAGTTTATTTGTATGCATCTCTCTCTTTCAAGATCTTTTAAAACACATTGCAGTATAATTTCCAGAAGGATGAAAGTTACTTAAATGACAACAGCATGTACCAACCTGTTTGGTGCTGCAAGGAAGGTGGAATGTTCATAATATTCAGCCTTTTTTCAGGTAGGGGTCTATATCTGTTGTACAGGGTCCCATCTGACCTTAAAATAGGTTAAAGCTTCCTTAAAGCTGATTATTCCACGTTACTGAAGGCAGATAGAAAAGGCAGTATTATAAAACTGGTTTGCTTTTCAGGAGTTACTGTACTTGTTTATCTTCAGATTTTTTTTTTTTTCTCATTCTAAACACGGAAAGTAGGTGAGTCAGTTTTGTTTTCACTTGCCCTTCAGGCTCTCAATGCTGACATGTTTGTGGGAGCCTTTTTTATGTGGTGTAGAACTAGATTCACTATGATCACTTTGGCTACATTCAGCAGCCTCTGATTTCCTTGTTTGTGTACTGGTTTGCTTTGAAAAGGCATGTCAGAAATTTTTGTCTCTCCCCTTCACACCCACACTCCCCATGCAGGTCTTCATTGCATGATCTAGCCAGTTTATAGGAGACACGAATTTGCATGGAGTTACTCTTGGGGAAGTTTTCCTGAACTATATATGGTTATATAAAAACACACAGCTGCACATCCGTTACCACTGCATACAGATGGGATTTGGAGTTTGGCTCTGGCAAGTAGCACAGTCCCCCCATTCTGTAAAGCTGTGCCCGAAATAGGTATGCCTATTCAGCTCAGTTAATTTGTATGCTTGGAAGTGCTGTGTTTTTCTTGGTGTTCGAGTGTGAACCACAAATGCACATAACTTGAGCTGCTGGAATTTACCTGCATTTAATATTTGCCATCTTTCTGTTTATTGAGAAGAAGTAAGAAGTGAGTAGTAAAATCTTAGGAAAGACCTTAGAAGCTTGAAAAAAGTATTTGAGTGATTTATATGGTAGTGGTGCCTTAGATGAGGATTCATAGTACCTTTGCATGCAGATATGTTCAGGAATCATCTAAGATACAACAATGTTCATTTTGCTGCCAGAGGCACTCATACCCACACAGTAGGAAGGAGGATTTTGGTAGTGTGTTTTAGCATACTGATTGAGTAGCACTCTGCTTGCAGGGAGCGTGAACAGGAAGGAGGAGAACATGAATGTACGTGTTGAGTTTGTGACTATTTGGTGCTGGTTAGTTGTTGCCTTCTCCTCCTTTTGAGGGGGACTTCAATCTGATTGAGTGTCGGTCTACCATCTTTTGAAATCATTAAAAAAAGTCAAGTCTATGTTTTCAGGTGAACTGTCACAGCATCAAGAGAGGCAGCATGCTGCAAGACTGCCCTTGGTCCTGCAGCAGCTTATCCTGCCTGGTTTGCAGTCAGCTTCCAGCCTTCCTGCGGGCTCTCCAGACTTGTTACTGTCCCCACAGGAAACCCCTGGCTGGAGCTGACTCTGGAAAGTTGTTGAGCTTTCCTCTTCTCGATCCATACTGTTGCATAGGACAGTAGAGAATAAAGGGTTCTCTTGTGGGTTGATTTGCACCATTTAGTCCATACGTGGTGGGAGTTCTCAGGTGAGAGCTGGCTGTGGGCATATTTTCCAAAAGATGGGAGAAGACAGGCTGTGGGGAGGAGTGTCAGCAGTAGATATGGCTGGAACTTCAGCCATTTTGATTTTTCTTCCAAAAGAGTGACTTCAATTAGTTAGGAGGATAAAATATAACTAACACCTCTTGAGAGGAAAAGCTGGGGGGGCTTACCTTCCAACCAAGTGACTCTTTGCTGTGCTTATTTTGAAAGGGAAGAGGAACGTATCAAGTTTCCAGTGCCTCTTCTTCAGAGGTCGAAAGTCTAAGCTCTGGGTTGTAATTTTCATGAGAATAAACTGTCACCTTTTAACAAAGCCATCTCACTCCTGCTCCTCTCATGAGCAGCCACAGTGTAGTAGCACTTCTGGGGACAGCACTGGGGCTTTCAGGTCTGGTACTCCAGGACAAGTAACAGCAACTGAAGAGGGTCAGGACATCACTGGTGGCAGCAAGGGACAAACCTAGCATGGCTGTCCGAAGAGAGTGTTTTATATGGCTGCAGCAAACTGGCCTGGTGTAAGCCAGCGCCCTGCAGCACTGGATGGGTTTCTGTTCAGGTATTAATCGTGGGGTTAGCTACCAGGTTGCTGTTCCCAGATCTCTTCCGAAATGAGATGTAATCTGCAGCAGAAAGGGGATTATTTGTTTTTGAAAGAAGCTGCCCCACTCAAAAACGGAGACTGAAACATGGCAAAAATCATGTCAGAATGTGTTTAAAGAAAGATTTCTCCCTACGGCAAAGCCTTTCTCTCATTGGGACTTATTAAAATACAGACATTTTCTCCAAAGGAAAGGAAAGCACAAAGCCTGCCATTAAAGCAGAATTTCAAGCTATTTCATTCAGACAGCATTCTTTCTGCAAAGGGCGCTGCATGGTAAGGAACATTGCTTTTACAAGTTCGTATCACATGCCTTCCACGCTTGAGGAACTATGCGCAGAATTATCCACGCTGATTTCCCAACTGGAAAAAGTAACCAAATGGCCAAAAGAAGCCTGAGAATTGCCATCTTTATCTAATTGGCTGACTCGGTGCCTAATCCTATGTGCTTGGGTGTTAAAAGTTTTTAATTTACATAAACAGAGACATAAAAAGAACAGCGTTAAGGTGTGGTGGCAAATTCAGTCCTCTGCAATATTCCAGCACGTGCGAGAGCAGCTCCAAGCCCTGTGGGAAGCAGTGGGGGTGGGCTTCCCCTTTCTGCTGCATCCCTGGCATCCGTGCCAGGACTCCAAGAGTTCAATGGTCCCTGAGGGGCAAAAAAGTCACGTGGCCCAAGAAATCAAAGGTCATCTAAAGATCAAAGATCACAAATCCAAAGGTCAGCTGGGGGATCAAAGGTCACAACAGGGAAATGTAATGTAGAGGTCACAGGTCAAAGTCATGCAGAGGTCAAAGGTTACAGAAGTCCTGGTGTTGAATGTCATTACAGAGATCAAAGGTCACAAGAAAGGAGAAGTATCACCATTATCAAGGGATCAAAGGTAACAAAAAGCCAAAGGTCACTGAAAAAGTTAAAGATCACCCAGAGCTCAAAGGTCATTGAAAATGTCAAGGGTCATTTGGGGTCAAAGGTTTAGCACACAGGTGCCAAATGAGAGACAAAAGATTTGTTTTCTTAGTTCTAATTTTTAAAAACCCCTTCTTGAGCTTCTGGGCACGGTTCATCAGGAGCCTGGCTCAGGCCCTCAGGCACCCTGATAACCTGAGCATCACACCTTATCCAAAATAGCCAGGGACTAGGAAACACATTCCTGCCACTCAGCTCTGTGCCTCCATACCCTGGAGAGGAAAGCTCAGCCACCTCCAGGGCTGTCCTCCTCCAAAGGGCACTCAGGAAACCCAAGGAAGCAAGTGCTTTTCCCCCTGAGTCACCCTCCTGCCTGGTCCTGCTCACATTGGAGGCTGGTGGCCCTCAGTGACACGTACCACACCAGGATGCCCAGCAACAGCAGCAGCTGTCTGAGATTACCCCAAAGCGAATCCACTTTTTGTTAGAAATTACTAGAGATTGTCTCATGGATGAGGATTCTGTAGCTTTAAGATCAAAATACATTGTCGATGGTAATCTACTTTTAAAGCTAAGGTATTTTTTGGGGGAGAACTTTCTGACATGGCTGATAGTAAAGCCCAGGTAATGGAAGAGAAGAATCCACAGCTCATTCCATTTCAGTTTTAGTTTATTTGAAAATGTTGCTTGTTCCCATATTCTGCCAGGTAATGCTATCACATATTCTGAAATGGATTTGGGATCAACAGGAAGTGACAGCACAAGCAAAGCAGTTTCCACACAGCATCAGGCCATACAAACAAATCAATTCAATTGCACAAAGCCCACAGTTCTTACATCATTGGTCTTTCTGGAAATTAAAATATCAATATGAATTATGACAGATTTTTGCAAAATGATATGTCCACTGAAGTTTCAATTAGTAGAACAATTGCCAAGTTCTGGTTGGAATGAAGCATTGGAAAGGCAGAACCTCAGAAGGTGTTTATGGTCCTTTCAATTCAATTCAATTTCAAACGTCCTTAAGGTATTTTCTGTATTCAGATAAGAATTTTTAAATCTTGAAGAAAATACCATTATACTTCCGATGTAGTCTCCATACTAATATGACTTAGAATTACTTGATTTAATTTTCTTAAGTAAAATCTCAAATTCATGTCAGTTCCTATAGCCAGGGACTTCAATGCCACTGAGAATTTGCCATGTTGCTTCTGGTTCCTGCTGTCATGTGCTGCTTGGTCTTTGCTGTCACATATCAACAATCTTAGCATATGATTTTTAAGGACCACTACACTTGGGGCACTCTACTATGTACGATAATGCAGTAACTCAGAAGGAACAAAAAGGAAAAGTATACTGAAAAATACCCAGACTGTGAAGCATACAGTACACAGCACTTCTTCTGAAAGGAGGAAAATCAAAACAAAACAAGAGGAAGGAAATAAAATGTCAGTTTGGGCAATAAAAGGTGTTTTCTATTTACTCGGTTTACTATTATACAATGCTAATAAATTCAAGCCAACAGGGAAACCTTAGCTTGGATTCAGAAGAATACTGACAAAACTTAATAGAATGCTACAAACTTTTCTGTAGCTTGAGTGCAGTCATTTCTATTCCCCAAGAAAATTTGGCTCTGCAGCTTTTCACATTGATGTCATATATTAAATGATTCCATAAATTAAATTCCCTTCTGCTCAGGGTACCTGCATCCCAAGTATCCCATAGGGACACAGAAGACAGTTCAGACCTGCGTCTTTAATGCCATCTGAAAGTATACTGATTTTATTGGATGCTTAGGGACAATTTACTTCTGTTCCTTCGTGCTCTTTCCTCTTTTTTCTGATATTCAGGTAAGCAGTTCACTTTCACGTTTGCATTACATGTAAAGCTATTGCTGTCCTGGGAGAATGGCTGAGTAGGCTGGAGGTTCCTGCTGGGCAGGGCACTGAATGGAGGGATGAATGAGGCTTTCAAAGTTACTGGAGAGGGGCTCACTTAAGCCAACAGGCTTCCTATATGATAAAGAGAAGACATGATCTGCAAGAAAGGGACAAACTTAGAAGAGAAGTACAGAGCACTCATTAGTTCCTAGATGCTAGTGAGATGAAAGAGCCTGGTTTTCTCCAGTGTTTTAGCTTTGCTGGCAATGTGCAGTTTTCATGTTGCAGCTGAGCAACGCTCAAATTGGGCAGGAAAAGTGATATGGCTGCACTGCTGTTCTGGAGTCCTTTTCCTCTTCTGCAGCAGGTTGCATGTGGCAAGGACAGAAATCTGTTAGACAAAGGCAAGGCATTGTTTGTCTCTTGGTGCAGCCCTGCTCTTGTCTAAATGGTACTCGCTGTGGAAGTGTTAGGCAGTGTCTTGCTGCAGAAATGGGTCTTTATTTACATCTGGTATTTTGTACCACATGGCCTATGTTAAAGCACAGTCTTGTGTAGGGAAAAATGAGGTGAGTTCATTGTCCCTCGAGGGACAGTTTTATTTCTGTTGTTGTAAAGAATGCTACATTTTGCAATTGCTAAATCTGCAGTGTTCAGAACAAGGTGGTGGATCATCTTTAATACTCACCGCTCTGAAGGCACTGCCTGCCAGCCTGCGAGAAGGTTCTGTCAAATGGTTTTATGCACAAAGCAAATTCTTCTCAAAAGAAGACTCTGAAGTCATAGACATGTTCTTATTCACAGGAGCTAAAAAGTGCAATGAACTAAAGATACGTATGCAGGTAGCAAACAAACAAACTGTGCTCTAGATAATTTAACAGATATGTATCCTTGGGAAAATTGAATACATGAAAGGCACAGTCCTTGGGAAATACCGTGCTCCTGCCACTGCCACATGTGCCGTGAAACGCGGATACATTTACAATTTGAAAGATAGGTAAGAGTCAATATGTAAAAAGATTCCTGAAAACAGATGTTTTCACATACACATCTGTCTCTCAGGCAGTAGGTCTTGAAGGGAACTGAAAGAACATGTGTTCACCAAAGGAAAAAAATGTATTGTGCCATGGTGCTTTCTATCTTTTCCTCAAATTTCTTGCCCCCAGATGGCTGCTAACTTTATATAACTTGCAGCCAAGGTTCCTCCCACAGGGAGCAGGAACAGAGCCCAAACTGATCTCATCCAAATGGGACTTGGTCCCATCTCCAGACTGACTAATGCCTATGTTAAACTCAGGTGAGCCTTCCTAGCATGCAAAATTCCCCATGCAGTTGCTCTCCAAGGCTTACATGAAATCTGCAGTGCTACCCAGGATTAGAGTCAGCTGCCCATTCTCTTTTGAAACATCATATCCCCAACTCAGGCTATTTGGTTAGATCAGTAAATTTAGGTTAGAAATGCCCAGAGGTGAAGCCACTAGTAACAAGAGAATGATTCATTCATTACAAAAATCTGATCTCTCAGAAGATTGCCTGGAGAAGCTTGTTTGCCAAGGATGACTTTCCAGGCAGCTATTGAGATGACTGCCAGTAAAATACACTTGGTGGCACGTAAACCATTATGGTGCCAAATATGTATGAAACTTATTACCTCTAAAATTGTCAAAGAAGTTCTCCACCAACCTAGTGATACCATGTAGTAAGATAATTTGAAAGGAATGCCTAAAAAATTGCATGACTGGGGTGGTAATGAGAAAAACCTGTGCATATTAGCAATGTGTGTACTGCCTGCGTGAAAGCTGCCAATGAAATTCTGGGTGCTTCAGTGCCTGGTGGTTTAAATCCAATTGGCTGCTTAAATCCATTCAGCGAGAGCATGTACTTGTCTGTGTAGCAGGCAGATGTGGCAACACACATGTGTGAAAGAACCTGTCCCTCACGGAAGTGTGAGAGATGCACTTTTGGGGAGAGACTTTAAGCAAACACAAAGGGCAGATGAGGAGCAACAGCCCACCTGGATCTTTCAAAGCTCCCTCCTGGGCTGGTGTTTTAAAGATGGAAGTTCATACAGTTCTGGAAGGGGCTGTAAGACAGAGCAGGGGTATTTTTAAAAATTTAAGACTGTGTTGTGAGTGTCCACACTATGAAATAAATTAAGAAAAAATGGTCTTCATGTTAGCTGGTGTTTTCTCTCACAAAATACAATGCCTTATCTATGTAAGCAGGGTGACTCAGTATTGCAGAGATTGTTGATGGACAGGGAACACATTCCTGAACAGGGAAGGAATAAAAGAAAACAAAGATTTTAACTTGTTGGTTAAAACTGCCTTAGTGCACAAACACTGTTCGCAAAAAAGTGTTTGGGGATTATCTTAAACAGGTGTCCCTCTGTATCAGACTTGGATAACTTCCCCTCTGGGTCTGCATTAGCTTTTTAAAGAGCCTTTTAACTTTTTAAATTATAAAAAAAATTTACTTGCTGTTTGTTGTTTTTTCTTTAAACTTCATGATTGCTTTTTGGTGACACTGTGCAAACACACGGTTAGAATCAAGTGCTAGAAATAGCTTCCTAGAACTCAAATTGATTTTTAAATAAGAAAGTAAACATGTGCATGTGCGCAAGTCATGCATGCATCCAGGCAGAACTAGTTATTTTTATTCTTCTAGATGAAATTGTCTGTAAAAACATGAGGTGCTATTTATTGTTACCATAATTTATAATTTAAAATGCTAACAGTGACATGAAGTGTTGTCTCAGCTCATTTAACAGGCTGTGAAATGGTTAGAAGGATGATAGAAATCTCTGACAAACCAACCTCACGTAAAATGTAGTTACTCACATTTGCTACTCAACTCCTGATTTTTTATAATGGTGAGTAAAAATGGGTCATCTCGTTAGGCAAAAAAATATTATCATTAGCAAGAAATGTTTCAATCTCACATTGAGGAGAATGTGTGCACAGCCCAGTTTCATTCCCTCCCCATGGTTTGACTTTGAGGGGAACTGGAGTAGGGGAAAAAAATAGCTGGACTGGTTTCCCTCAGTGCAGCTGTGGTGAGCTCAAAGAGAAGGTGCTGCCTGTCACCTTGGCCATGGGGGTGTCTGCAGGGTCCTTTGCAGCAAACTTCTCTCCTTGGATCCTTCTTCCCTATGAAAATGATATCTTAGTCCCTCCTACATGTGAATGGACAATTTCGATCCAACACTGCAGTGATTCAGCAAAAAAGCATCATCTGTATAAAAGATGCAGCCTGACTCTGGGCTTACTCCCCAGGAACAGCCTTACATCCCTGGTGGGGTCCCAGTATTGGCTGTGCTGTGACAAATACTTTTGGTTGCATTATGGCTTTTTTGAGGTTTCATGAAGGCAAGTTATTTCACAGTGCTATTGCACTCTGAGGGGCAGAGGAAGAGATTGGATTTAGGGAGAAGTTTGGTGGAGGTACAGGAACTAGGGATGCTGATAATAGAAAATTATCTGGCAGTTCTAAAAACTTAAATCCTTTTATCCCTGTGGATGTATTTCTTTAATCTAAGCCCTTGAGTGGATGAACTGTTCAATATTTTTTCAGTATCTATTTCTGTAAGAAACAGGACATAATTTGCAAGCCAGATTTTCCTTAAGGACCAGAGGCTTAAAATCTCTGATAGAAATTTCCAACCAGAAATGGTTATTATGTTGCACATATCAATAAGCAGATTGATAGTAATGAGACTTTTTTTTTTTTTACTGTGTTATTTTCATGAAATAACATTTACCTTAATCCTTCTTGCTTTGGCTCCCTCTTTATTGGCCTGATCTGTATGACAAATGCCCATTCATGCAGCTGGAACCCCAGTCAGGACTCAGAAAAATGCAGAAAAACTACAGCTTTGTGGCAAGGCAGGAAAAACCAAGGAGCCACAGATGGTCATAGCCCCAAGTGTGGCTGGGAAAACTCTTGAGACAAACCAATCTCATACTAATGAGAAATATTTCTAAGGGCAAAATGAGAGTTTGCAGTGAAGTACAGATCCCTATCCATGCTCCTTTGAATATCCTCCCTGAGACTGGATCAAAACAATCCAAATATTGTGTGAAATGCAAAGAAATGAATTTACACTGGGCTACTGGGCCTCAGTTATTGGGACAACAGGTGTCACCTCAAGATGTGCCGTGGTAAGGGCGAGTCACTATTAGCAATGCTGCAGTGCAGGGGGAACTTGAGTGCAGGTGGCTGCACAGAGGGCAGCTAATGTTGCTTGGTCTCCAGAGCACATTGCTTTGCCATTTTTCTCTCCCTAGATACCTATATTTCAGTACTTGGAAAAAATCAGACCGAACTACAAACTCGCTTCAGATGGAGATTGTTTCCAAGTGTTGTATTCTGCAGAGATACTCCACGTTGCTTGGGAAAAACAAAGAGACCATCTGCAAATACTCAGCCTGGCTCTACCTTCAGAAAAAAAAAAAAAGAAATTATGCCAATCCCAAGAGCTAACTGGAAAATTGCTCCTTTTACCTGGGCGATTGCTATCAGAAATGGGCTTACATCTGCTCTACAGCAATAGGTGGAAGTCCTCTGTCTATCAAAAGGAAGATGATTTTCTGACATTATTTTCTCATATAGGAGTTTATCTTTAGATATGTGATATTCTCAGTGTACTTATTCCCCATTTCAAATTCAAAGTGGCAATCCATTAAATGATCCAGTGACTTCTCACTTGCCTGTGCAAGATCAACTGGGAAACTCCCAACAGGCCAAGCCCTGAAACCAGAACAGAGTGCCCAGTTAGAGTCTCCCATGACACAAAGCGGTGACTTCAGCAGCACGCTGGCCAGCGAGCATTTGGATGCAGCTGTGTCAGATGGATGTTTTATACAGCAAATGCCACCCGCAGTAAATGCCCAAGAAATCAAACCAGGACTCTGTACCCAACAGAGGAATCCTGGTGAAAGACATGATATGGGAGTGACAGTGAGGAACCTCTAGGAAACCCTCCTTGTATGGAACATCCCCATAGTATGGAGCTGAAAGGACCTCTCTGGGTTTAAACAGCAGTGTTATTTTTGTGTGACCATTTCTCTGTGTGTGTAAATGTCCCCCTATTAGCAATGGATCCAAGCAGCAAATTTCAACCACCTTTGATTTTGAAAAGAATTAGAGAGAACTTTGTTCCTTCAACTGCTGTGAAGACAAGAAGTGGAACAGAAAAGAGAGACCATATAAATTTCTAAACTTAGGGAAAAGCTGCAAAACGTATGCTGTGTTAGACATTGTGTATCACACTGTCTTCTCAGCTGGAGAAAGGCTTCTAGTGAAGCTGTCAGTCACCTGTGAGGATCCTTGTCCATAAGGATACTTCTGATGGGTTTGATTCTGTACCAGTGTGGGAACCACATGTGAATTGGCTTCAGAACCAATGCCCCTGGTCTCCCAAGCAGGAGCAGAAGAATACACGTGACTGGTCTACCTCAGTTAGTCACTCCTCATCCACTGTCTTGGGCATGGGCAGCTTTAAGATGTAGAGGATGATCAAACTGCAGTTTAAAGTCATGCAATATTTAATTTGATTGTTCAGATTTTCAGGTTTGATCTCAGGAACTATTCTCCAAATTCATATGGGGCTCGATTTTATGTCACTTATTGTTTCTGTTATGAAATGTATTTTGAGTGCATTTGTCTCATATGGTGATTCAAAAATGCTACATTAATTTAATCTGGAGGCATTTCAATATAGGATTGACATCAGGAATACTGTGAGGAGTCAGTTTCTGGCCTCTTATCTGGAAAAATGAAAAATAATTCCTTGTACTTTCTCAACCTTCTACAGTTTCTTTTAGAAATTCTACAGGAACATGCAATGATCAACAAAGTAGTTCACTGAAGCACCTTGGTATCAATGTTTAGTTGATGGCATCGTACAGAGATGTGACCCCGATGCCACTGGGAGCACTAAAGCAGTTGAAGGAGAACTGTAGAACATTAAAAATCTTGAGCAGAAGATGAGCAAGCTCTTAGGGTAAAATTAATCTGAGAACACCTGAAATACTAAGAGTTTATTCTGAGCTGTTCTGGCCTCTCTGTCTAATTATCCAAGAAAGGTAGGGATGATGCAGCCTAGCTGACTGAGGCATCTGCATGTTATAGGATGACATCTTCACTGATTGGCTCCATGACTACTTTAGAGAAGAGACCTGCTTCACACTGCCCACTTAGGTAAAACAGAACCTTTAAAGTTTTCTCTTGCCATAATTTGTACCATGATAGGGTTAGGCTTTAGCTCACTGTCGGCCAGATGATTAATTTTCACCTTATCCAATCAAAACTGAACCTGAAGTGCATTACAGTAAGGTAGTTACCCATATTTAATTTGTTTTGTAGGACTACATGTTGCCCTTCCACCCAGCTAAGAGAATGGAAAGACTTCAACTGACCTCAGCAGGCTGAAATGAAGAAATGAGTTACGGAGGCTCCAGTAAGCGTTCAGGTAAACACCCTAAATTCCAGAGTCTCTGCCCATTTCATCAGTCTATAGTGGTCACATACCGTGGCAATCAAAGTCAGTGGCAATCAACGGGAACAGTTTGCTCTTCAGCTTAAAATTAAATAAGTAGTCAGTTATAAAAAGCTTTTGCAAATTCTTTCCCACGTGTCCAGTACAAATCTTCATAGGTTTCCATTTAGGATAAATCTGAAGAGGAATTGAATAGATTTCTACTGGCACACTCTGATGATATTCAAGGAGTAGGTGTAGCAAGCTGTGGGAACTAAGAAATTAAGAAAAATACTGCAGTGCTGTCAAGAGTAGGTGTAGACATTTTGTACCTGCTAAACCAAAATGATGGGCCTAACATTTAAAATAATATGCTGATCTAACACTTGAGCAGAAGAGTGATTTAGATAGACAATGATCTTTTCTCTGCTATCCAGTTTCCCTAATACTAGAAGGAAGCCAAATGCTTTGCAATGCAAATCGAATGGCAAATAAAAGAATGGTGTGATTCATCTGAAAAAAATGTTTCACTTAAGAAACCCCAGAAGGCAGGATATAGATCCTCTGTTTAATTCACCCTACCCACTCCTGACTTCTCTGCACTAGCAGCAGTGACTGTGCAGGATTTTCCTTGTTTTGTAGGTTGTGCCTTGGGTTTCTCTGCCATTCAGTGGCGGTTTGTCTGGAGAAAAAAATATGGTTACAGGGCTTCCCTTTTTTGTTGCTGTCTGCTGGATTTACTCTTCAGTTAGGGAGCAAGCAGAACAGTTACTAGTTGAATCCCAAATCTCTGGATAATGTAGATGGCATAAAGGCTTCTTCATTTCAAGGTAGTTTGTGTGCTGTACCAGCAGGAGAGCTTCATTGGAGCTAGACATGAAGTGTGGAAAGAACATCTCACCTCCTTCAAAACCTGTAGAAATGCCTTTTAAAGCCTCAGTTGCACGTTTCCATAAAAGATAGCACTAGAAGTTTGGTGAAATGTTTAATTTTTTAATTAAGCATCTGACAGATCCACGGAATTTTGAAGCCTCATTTTATAATGAAAAAACCTAACATCTCTAGGCAGTGAATACAACGGAGGAGCAAAGCAGAAGCAGGTGCAAGAATGTAAGAAGCCAGACTTTGCAGAAACACGTTCCTAATGTACTGGAAAATTGGACATTTGAACCAGCTGAAAAGCAGGTATGCACTGAGCTCGAGAAAATACTATTCATGTTGCTTAGGGCTGAGTCCTACACATTTAACTCCCACTGATTTCTTAAGGGGCTCCAGTTCAAGTCAGTGTCAGTAGGAGCGTGTAAGGGCTGCAGGCACGGGCTCTTTATGCTACTAGCAGTCACATTTTGGTATTAAGACTCAGATTTGCTGAACAGACTGTACTGCAAAACCATGCTAATTAGCATCAAAAATTCTTGGACAACTGCCACAGATTCCTGGGAGCTGTCTACACCACCAGCAAAAATGGTTTCAGAGATGCTGATTGCCTGAAATAATTTGGGGCATAACTTGTCCTTTTGCAGTGATTTTTATTGTATCCATGTAGCCATCCTGGCTTTTGACAAAACCCTTTCTCAATACCTGAGAGCTGTTCTCAGCAGTTTTGGAGGCAGTGCTTCTGGAAAGATGGAACCAGTGGGTTTGTTCTAGAGTCTAACCTGAACTGCTTGGGATGATGCTGGGTGGGAAATGTTTTGGTGTGTCTTTTTCCCAGGTTGTATTAATTTTCTGTGGTAGTGCACTATTTGGTGAGTTGGTGAAGGGATTTTGGCAAGGCAGAGTTACAGTAATTCGTTCCTTATTTGTTTATCTCTAGAGTAAGGTTATTATTTCCAGCTGGTCCCACAGTTTACCTCAAACCCATCTAAGGATTTCAGCCATTCAGTCAAGGTTGAAGCCTCACTCAACTTCGGTCAAGCATTGATTCAATGATAATGCAGTTCAGTTACCCTGAGACTTTCACCTGTTTGGTTCAGTTCCACTCCATGACATGTTCCTGTTTCTAGTTTTCTTCTGCAGCCTAGAAAATTCCCTGGAGATTTTTGAGGCCTAAATCCCATCCCTCACTGGTTTGGGAGAGGCCATACCACACTTTAAGAGATATGCCATACTGTAAAGCAAAAGGGCACTCTGATTTGTCATCTCATGTTCTCCCCTCATTTGGTGGATTGCTTTTGCTGTATCTGAAATCCTGAACTCTCAGCAGAGACAGGAACCCAAGGCTTATCCTGGGATGCATGAAGCACCAGGATTAGGTGGACACTTTCCTTTCAACCTTCCTCAGGCCCATTCTTAGATATATTGGCTGTCCATATGCAGCTCCAAGTATCATACCTTGATTAAACAAAAGCCTTTTGGCTCCCTGATGGGATTTCTCCACTGAACAAATTGGACAAAGACTTCTTTTGGGAAAGTCACAGTACCTAAAGTACTGTGGACATATTTAGGAGGGAGTATGTAAACCAGAAAAAATGTAGCATCTATAAATATATAAGCTGGGGTAGTGCTTCTCAGTCGTGGCGTGTACCCTGCCAGTGGCGTGCAGAGGACTTCAGGATGGCATGAAGGTATTTAATGAATACCTGAATGCCTCTCCTTGCCCTAAGAAACATGGCCCAAGATGGATACAGGAACTGCTGAACAGCTGCTTCTCCCATCTCTGCCTCCAGGTGAGACTTGAGCACTCTGAAGGTAAGCAGAGCTCCCTGTCCTCTGCCTTGCACCAAGGAATACATACCTTTGGTCCAGAAGTTCATGATTTTCCTTCAAGGCTCGCCCCCTGCATTTGTGCCCCAGTTGTAAATGTCAGGGGCCAAGCAGAGCTGCCGAGCACCTAAGTGAAATCCCGATGAAGCAATGAGGCAAGGCTTTTAAAATTTTCCCTTGTAACTGCATTTTCTTATATTTTAAATAAGCATATGTTAGCCTGGAGACTTCTGTCTTCTGTAGAAAGCTGTTAGCAACACTGTATATCTCACTCATCCCAGCACATTTTACTTCCCGCAAATGTTGACAACTCTGTGCGAAGCAATGAGGATCTGTGCTTCTGACCATCACCTGTCAAGGAGGGATTCAGAGAGGAAAGCCAAGAAATCAGGGATGAGGAATGGATGGGAGACACTATTTTGGCTCATTTGGTTCATCTGCCGAAGACAAACAGAGCTGCAAAACTGGCAGCAGAAGAGAGAGATATGACTCCCATTCCTCTTCAGTCAATCCAGTGAATAATTAATGCACTTTAATCAGTATATAACAGTATACTTTTAACAATACATGCTACTAAGGCAGCTATTGAAGTACCATCACATTAAAGATGCGTAATTAGATGAACTGCAGGAAACCGAGAACACGGGTAAAAATTGATGGCATGCTTTGGAGCAGCAGTGGTTGCGCACTGTGCTGCCGTCAGGAAGCTGCCGTGAGCCTCTCCTTCCCGCTCCCCGTAAGAGTACTCATCAGAAAGCGGTGGCACCGGCCTGTTTCGGGAAAGTAATTAAAGAAGCCAAGAAAGGCACTCTCCTGGCCTTTCTTACTGGCACTCGCTTTTGTGGTTAAACCTCAGGGGTTACCGCTGCCGTCGGTAACAGTCCGCAGGCAGGCACCGAGGCACTGCTGCAGGTTTCCCTGCCGAGTCGCGCTGCCGCCCCACGCCCGGTGTCCCGGGAGGCGCTGGCGGGGCCGGGGGCGGGCCGGGGGCGGGGCGGCCGCGGCCGTTGTCGGGGCGGGAGGTTTGAAC